>JANBPO010002164.1:0-119483 GCA_024336825.1 Amorphophallus titanum | reverse complement strand
GGTCATCCGTGGCTTGACACTCTCGGCGCCGTGCCATCTACCCCCCATCTATGTCTCAAATTCCCGTTCCAGGGGAGGGTGGTGAAAGTTAAGAGCTTATCCATGGCCCAGCCAGTGAAGACCATTTCAGAGAAGATTTTGCCCACATTATGGCCCAGCAGTCGGCCTGTTATTTCTGTATTGGATCTGGACTTTCCATGGGCTTACGCACCCCACAAGCCCGTCACTATGCCTGTTAATGTCAAAGAAAAGCCCAAGATCCGAGATTCAAAAGGCTGGTCCATCATTCTGAAATTAGGCTACCAACCGGGGAGAGGCCTCGGAGCACAACTCCAGGGACGTACTAAGCCAATGCCCAAGGGAAAAAAAATGAGCAGATGGGTTCTCGGCTACCGAAAGCCCACACTATCTATGATGGGTGATTCTGGCCCACTTACATGGGATTACCGTCAACATTTTGTTAGAGGCCCTCTCCAACCACGTACTATAAAGTTGCAATCAGCTCCGTTAGAACAAAGAAATGCGGCCTATGCAGCTGTCGATCCGCCCTAAATGCTAAAGAGGCCAGTTCATGACATGATGGATCTTAGCCGGGCGTTTGCTAGATTATTCATAGAACCTGTGGTTGATCAGAAGAAGACTCAGGAGGTTCAGCTCATGCAGCGACGGCCGAAGAAGCCAGTTTGTCATTCCCAGGGGCAGGAGAGCTCGCCTGATCATTCTATTTTATCTCCTTCTCGCATTAAAATCCTCCTTCAACAGCTCAGCTTTATTCCTCGGTCACCACCTCTGTTGATCGATCCATCCATATTCCAGTCTCTCCTTTTCCAAAAGTAGCCGATTGAATTCTCGATTGCTGATTGTCCATGCGATCGCTGCCTGCCGATTGATCTTATATCTAGGCATGCATTGGCATAAATAAACACAGTTGTAGTAAAGCTGTAAAACATATCTAAACAGTCTATATAATATGCCAATTTGATTTAAAGATAAGCGTCAGGAGCTAAATCTACCAACAGAATAAACCTCAACTATCCAAGTGACAGTAGAGAGAAAGAACACTAGAAAGTGAAACCAGATGCGTCCACAGACGGCTTACACTGCTTCTCAAGCACCTGCGCAAGTCTAGATCGCGACAAGTGAGAAGCGTAACAGTACCAGAAACAAGTAACTAGTTAGAGTAACACTTGTCAGTGTCAGTCCAAGCCTCTGACCATGTGTGCACACACCGGCTCCTACCTAGAGCCAGGCCTCTAGCTAGTTTTTCCTCCCAGTAGGACGCTACCGTTAGGCGAGGGCCCATGAAAACTAGCTTAAAAATCGTAAATCGAGACTACCCCTCCACCTCTCCCAGGTGGGCCGACACCAGAGGCCGTTGGGCTATGACTAGTGGTTCCATCACAAGGAAAGAGAAAGTAATTCTATTGGGATGTAAAAATATGTCACAGTTTATAAAATAAGTTAAACATGGTGAGTATGCAATGTGGAATGCATAAAGAAATGACTATGCAACAATTAATGGGAAATGGCGGTTGAGTGTTGACCCGCCACAGGCTCTGGTGGTCAAAGGTAGGGGCGCTACAAGGTATGTGGCGCTCCACCAGTGGGCCGCCAGATGCACCCGAGACTCTATTTTTTTAACAGCAAAAACATGCTCTGGCACTCCAAGGTTGGTGCGCCAAGGGACTCTGGCAGTTTTATGATAAATCGCCAGGCTAACTGCCTTAACGAGTCAACAGTCAAATGACTTGGTCAACAATCTGTAGCGGCCTAAGGTCCAGCCGCCACAAGGGGTGTGGCGCACCCTTGATGGGCTGCCACAAGGCTTGTAATGCATAGGTTGTGGACCGCCAAAGTCCACCGCCTTACTGTTACCAAGAAACGGTCTCTGGTAGGACCGCCACCCTACCAGAGAGCCGAATCCGCGGGGTTCGAAACTGAAACCCCTCCCGATCGACCCAGATCGACAGGCGGGTTCGAAACCGAAATCCCTCCCGATCAACCCAGATCGACAGGAAGCTCGTTAAAACCCTGTTCCTGCCACGCCAACCATCACATAACCACAATATATTGCGTAAAAACCTAGCAACGATGTTCATGGTGGATTAAAATATAAGAATGATGTTCATGGAATGAAAATCGAAATGATGATGTTCAGGCTTGTGGAAGACATAAAGACGATGGGCAGGATAGTGGAAATGATCCTAGCGACGTTGGGAATCCATCCCCATACCTCATTCGCACTGAAAACATCGTTCTGAGCGCATGCAAGCTGAGGGGGCCACGTCGCTCTCTTACGCCCACTCGCCTCCAGGCGCCGCGATTCATCTCGAGGGTGACGTCACCGCACTCCAGGCGTCGCAGGCCTTCCGATGGTACCACTCGCGCCTCCTGCAGCAGCTCGGCGAGCAGGTTACCGTTTGAAATTTTTTCGCGCCAATCGGGAACGCAGCTACGCAAAAGTTCGCGTGCAATTTGCCCGCGTTGCTGCGTGTGCGTTGGCGTTAGTGTTCGCAACCGCGAGCGTGAGAAGTCCGCGAGCAGCGGCGCAGGTTCCGTCACCGAAGGACGTGGTCGCTCCGACGGCGTTTGCATCGTACGATCCGGTTGCGCGCGGCAAGGAATTTCAGATTGCCGTCGTGATGAAAATTCGCGACGGGTTTCACGTCAATGCGCGGAAAAAATCGGCGGAGTACCTGATCGCGACGGATTTGAAGACGGACGGCGCGGCAGGATTCAAGATCGGCGATGTGACCTATCCCGAAGGTGAGCTCCGCACGTTTACGTTTTCCAAGACGCCGCTGAACGTTTACGAGAAGACGACATCCACCCCTCACTCAACTTAGTGAGGCTTCACTAGTAAAAATGCACTGAACTATTGATACACAGCTTCAAGCATAGAGAACCTCTCTTCAAACTCCACTGACAAATAGCTTCCAAGCACGCTAGGCCCAAAACACAGATATGAGATCAGGCTCTCACTCTACCTTCCTACTCACGTTGGTATGGATGGATCAGATTTTTAGCAGTTACAAGAACAAAAAGGAAAAATAATGACAGAATAAACAGATAGGATTTTGTAAACTCTGATCAAATCAAAATTGGTCCTGTCTGAAATCTAGAACGAGCTCTTCGTCTCATCCAGATTAGTGACTTCCTCTCTGAGTAGCTTTAATGGATGCTGGATGGATCTCTTCCTTCTTCACTAAAGGCTTGAGAAGGATCTTCTTCTTCTCGCTGGACGGCTGGAAAATGATGAAGGAATCTATAACGACCCAAGATCCGGATACCGAAAATGACCGGATACCATTCGAACCCTGGATCGCCACCCACGAGCCGGAGGGCTCGGAAGGACTAAAAGGCTAGGTGTGGTGTACATAGAAATAAGAAATAGACCAGGACAATTCAACAATTAACAGAAATAAATAACAAGTATAACAGAGTCCAGTCTAACAAAAGTATAGTCTAAGATAGGAAAGCGTACCAAATGTCGAGTGAACAGTCGGCCCGACGAATTGGCAACTAAGAACCTCCACGTAGCGGCCTCGAACCTCGAGGAAGATCTGTCACACCTAGAAACCAGGGGTGAGCCTTATATCACTGGCTCAGCAGGGGTCCCGTGGAATCCCAACCGTAAACAACGGCGGTACGGAAAGCAGCAACTACAATAAGAACAATAACAACAGCAGGAGTAGCTACAACAATAATGACAGAAAGCGCGGCTGTACATGAATCCCCAAAACACGGCAGCTGATGAAACCACGGCTCTACAACTACTCCTACCGAAACAAAATCTAACTCCCCGATCTCTCAGTCGGGGGACCACTAGACTACGAACCACCCTAGCCATGCTACCGGGAAAACATCACAACACCTCTGTTGTGGAGGCCTGTGCTCACATACAAAGGCCCACTCTAAAATCATACGGTTCAGAAACACGGTCATGACCTCACCATCGTGAACTCTACGCCATCTAGGGGAAAACCCTCGGTGACGCTCATCAAAAATCCTAGACCTCTACCTCAGGAAAACACCTGGAAACTACGCGTAAAAATCCCGTCTCCCAGAGAGGAAATGGAAACACAAGTCACAAGAATCTCACATCAAGTGGCAGGAGTACATGCCCACCAGAAGTAAGGCCGGATGCATCCACTGACAACTTAGTCCACAGCCTCAGGTGTCTGCCTATGACGTCCCAAGCGAAGACTGAGACACCATACTAGTAACCATAGAACAAGGACTAGTTGGGGTCGCGCTCATCAGCGTGTGTCCTCTGCCCCCAACTACACATGCACACACAGATCATCTGCTCTAGGCTGGGTCCTCTAGTGGGTTTCCCCCTAGTCAGACTCAGGCTTCAAAGGCATGGGGCCCAATGGTAACCAGTTTAAAAATCATCCTACTCGGGTCACGCTCTCCACCACTCCCAAGTGGGTCCGCACCCGCGTGCGCAGAAAAGCTACGACTAGTGGGGGCTCACAAAACGTGAGCATTGAAAATCACGCATGCACCCATCACGAGGAATCACGGAGTAACAGGTGGCCCGAGGCCACCATACTCTAGACAGGCCACTTGTGACGACTCAGACTTCGGATACCGGCTAAACCTGATACCACTTGGAATCTGCGAAGCCTCCCAAGAGCGATAAAAGCTCCAAAGGGATAAAAAGGAGTGTGTGGAGTACATTGAAGTCCCAGATATAACAGTAAGCAATAATATTTCATTAATCAGGTTTGCTAAAGCGAATTCTTACTTATTTGTCATTTTCTGTATTGAGGCTGAGGAACCTCTCCTCACCTTCCTTGGCTGTACTGCCTCTGTTTATGCAATAAAATTGTATTATAGTCCACTATCTTTCCAAAAATGTAATAGTATCACCATAAGAAAGAAGCTTTCACCCTCCAAAAATTACAAGTCAGCAAAGTTAATCATCTGCCATACATGATCACCAAAACATTTATGGCACACGTAAGTACAGGTGCTTTCACCTGCTAAATGTTACTAAACCAATAACGTTAATTGCACCGTACATGACCACTGAAACATCTATGATCCACCTTAACCAAGGTGTTTTCAATTTCCAAAAATTATGAGATCCAGAAAGCTAATTTTGTGTACATGATCGACAAACCAGCTATTATACATCTTAATAAAGGTATTTCCACTTTTCCAAAAATGTTAAATCAATAAAGTTAATTGCATGCCATACATAATCATCAAACAAGCTATCACAACAAGCTCCATGGCAGCATGCAAAAATTGTTCATGTCGTGCCACTGAACTCAGAGTTGCACCAATCTTCATGAAGCATGAATGAACCTATGAAGTCAGAAAGGGCTTCCAGAACTCTAATGTTTGTGAAATGCAGAGTGTTCTCAAGTTTACTCTATAAAAGTCAGATAGCTGACACACTTTTCTTATCATAGTTTACATCAATTTTAATAGGCTCATAGAATGCCAAGTCTGCTACTCCACTTCATGTGCCTATGGTGTGCAGTCCACGAGCATCTTCTGGTGTGACTGCGGTGAATTATAATTGAATGTCTGCTTTGGCTACCATTTTTAGTTTCACATGTGTGAAGCACAAAATCCTTGCAAAACTTATTTGCTGCACTGTGTTCCTTCATTAGTTTAAATGCTTATCTATAATAAATGAGAACTGCGTCTGTTTTGTGTGATTTCTAATCGAAATCTCTTGCAATCTAGTGATTATTTTTTAGCTAATGATGGCTTTAGTCTCTTGATATGCATTATTGTGACGGACATTTTAACTTGGTCAATTCTAGATATTACTTTATCTTTATGTTACATTTTTGGTTCTGACTTGATAAGGTATATAGGCTTTGTGATAGGAAATGTCCTGGCACTAATCACCGAATTTATATTTTAACTAGGTCTCTCATTTTTCTTAGTTCTAATGATTTCTGCATTTACGACAGACATGATTTGGAACATGATGTTAATGGTGTTTCCCCTTGTGGTTTCATTTTAGATGAAGTGATGCAGCACTGGAACCTTTATCCTGCCTCTGATTTGGAACATGATGTTAATGGTGTTCCCCTTGTGGTTTCATTTTAGACGAAGTGATGCAGCACTGCAAACTTTTCTCTTTCCTTTCCTCATTCACTGTTCCTTATTTACTTTGTCATGCAGAACTATAAGGAAGCTGCTAGAATAAGGGATTCACAGAAATCCTTCGAGGAAGAGGAACCAGTATTGTGCCTTCGTAGATTTATGAAGAAAGCAGTTGAGGAAGAGAGATTTGAGGTTTGTGACATGGTCTCTCTCTCTCTCCCACCCATGAAGGCAGAGCTCAGGGGCTCTCCACGCATCTCCCTCCTAGCAGTGCCAGTCTGTTCAGCGCCTCGCATGGCTCCCACTGCCGGAGTGGCGAACGGTTCGATCTCCCCTCCCACCGGCGGTTCGTTCACGTATTAGAGGGAAAGAGGGAGGGGGTCTTACCTGTAGCGGCGGGCAGCACGGATCGACGGTGAAGCGGCGGAGTAGCGGTGGCTCCGGTGGCAGAAGGAGCAGCGTCGCCGGCGGCGAACACCCCCTCCCTGCTATGCCCCTCCCGCCGGAGTGGATGGACGGCGAAGCGGCGGACGGGTGGGCTCTGGAGGCAGGGGGAATGGAGAGGGGTGGGCTCCGGCCGGCGGGCCCCTGGCAGCGTGACCAGGGTGGTTTGTAGTCCGGTGGTCCCCCGACTGTGAGATCGGGGTGTGTTTCCGGTGCTGTAGTAGTTGTAGAGCCGAGATTTTACTGGTTTCCAGGTTTTCGGTACGGCTGTCCCCCCGTTGCCGCTGTTGTTGTTGTCGTTGCTACACCTGTTGTTGTTGCTGCTTTCCGTACCGCCGTTGTTTTCGGTTGGAGTTCTGCGGGACCCCTATTGAGTCAGTGATAGTAGGCTCACCCCCTGCTTTCAGGTGTTGCGGTTCTTCCTTGAGGTACGAGAGTGCTGCGCGGAGGTTCTTAGTCGCCAGCTCGCCGGGCCAAGTGTTCACTCGGCATTGGGTACGCTTTCCTGCCTTAGACTGTACTTCTGTTGGACTGGACTCTGCTGTAGTTAATTTATTTATTTCTGTTAATTGTTGAATTGTCCTGCTTTATTTCCTATTTTTGTGTACACCACACCTACCTTTTAGCCCTTCCGAGCCTCCGGCTCGTGGGCGGCGGTACAGGATTCGAATGATATCGGGTCATTCCCAGTATCCGGATCTTGGGTCGTTACATCTTGACTCTCTTAAAAATCCGATTGTTGCGTTCCTTCCTAACTTCCATAAGGTGGCATGGAGAATGAGCCACCAAACAGTCCTATCATCTCTAAGGTGCCAATTTCTGCCCCAATGCTCCATTAGCTGGTGCACCTGACTGGACTATACTGGCTAAAATTAGTGTGGGTCCTCCTAGCAAGGTCTCCCCACACCTCCTGTGAGTTACAAACAGGTGGTCCAACGTCTCGACGTCCGCTTCACACATGCAACAAGATGGCTGGTTCTTCGGAAGGAAGCAACTCAATCTGTCACGAGTAGGCAATCTCTCATGTGAAATCCGCCAAGCGAGTAGCTTCACCTTCAGCGGGATCTTTGATCTCCAGACGTGAGACTAAAGACTGTGGTGAGCACCACCATTTGAGATAATGGCATAGGTAGAACTGACGGAGAAAGTACCCTCCTTTCCCCACCTCTAAGACCACTCATCCTCTCTGTCAGGAATAGGATGAAATGGGAGGAGGAGAGAGAGAAGGTCCTAGAGCTCGTCCATCTCATCATCTGTGAGGTCGCTCTTGAAGGTCGGAGCCCACTTGCCCCCAGAAAGGTGGGAGTCAAAACCTTGGGACACCGTCCCCAAAGAGGCATCAGCAACAACAAAAAGCCTGGGGAAGGAGGCCTCCAAGGTGTAGTCTCTACACCATCTGTCCTTCTAGAAAAGGCTTTGGTTGCCTTTCCCTAGTTGGACACGGACACCAGCAAAGAAGAAATCCTTGCAAGCCAAGATATGTAGCCAAATTGGGGAGATCTTGTGCTGTGGAATTGGACCCAAGTCTCAAACTCTCCTCTTGTCATAGTATCTCTGCCTGATCACCTGCATCTACAGCCCATCCTCCTCCGCCCCTAGCCTCCACAGTCACTTGCTTAAGAGGGCAAGATTGAAATTCTTCACATCTTTTATCCCGAACCCTCTCACTTCCTTATAAGCAGCCACCCTCTCCCAAGGAATGTCATGCCACCCCCTGCATCTCCCTCCACTGCCATGCCAAAAGAACCTCCCCTGAATGGATTCTATCTTCTTCGCCACCGTCTTCGGGATCCGGACCAAGGAGAGAAAACATATGAGAAGACTATTGTTTATAATACGCGGAATTAAATTCGAAAGTATAAATGCACATTTGTAACTATTTAAGCAGCATGCACATTATTAATTCCTCGAATTTAGGTTTATTAGATGATTTAGGGTTCGGATACTGAATTTTTCCCCATCGACCGTAGTCAGTGCTTATTTACATCGGCGTAAAGTCTGAATACCCTTGATTAACTGTCAAAGATATTTTTTTCGACCTCTACCATATCCGCTATAATTCTCCTTCCCTTCTTCATTATTCTGGGCCAACATTGCACCCAGGGAGTAGTGTGCAGCTGCTATATACAGGATGAGTGGTCATCCTTTCACCGGTGCACTTAGCACTGGAGGGGTTTTCAGATAGTCCTTCAGCTTGTCAAAAGCTGTTTGGCGTTCTTCATCCCAATAAAAGGGAACATCCTTCATCATCAACTTGTGAAAGGGGTGACATTGCCCTAACAAATTGGATATAACTGCCGGATATAAGCCAGACGACCTTGTAGAGATCTTAGCTCCGAAAGGTTCCTTAGTGAAGGTAGCTCCTGAATTACCTTTATCTTTGTCGGGTCTATTTTAATTCCTCGATATCTGAAAATAAAGCCCAAGAATTTACCACTCGACACTCCGAATGTGCACTTCATGGGGTTCATCTTCACTTCATACTACCTGAGCCTCTGAAATATGACTCGGAGGTCTTGCAGATGATCCTCTTTTTTCTCGGTCTTGACCACCAGGTCATCTATGTAGCACTCAACCTTGTGGTAGAGTAGCTCATCAAATATTCTAGTCATTGCACACTGGTAAGTCGCGCCGATGTTCTTCAATCCAAATGGCATCCTTTTATAGTGATAAATGCCCTTGGGGTTTCGGAAGGCCGTGTAGACCCGGTCATGCTCCGCGATCCATATCTGATTATAGCCAAACGACCCATCCATAAATGACAGAGATTCGTGGCCGGTTGTGGCATTGACCATGACTTTTGTTATTGGTACTAGAAAGTTATCCTTAGGGCATGCTTTATTTAGATCTCGAAAGTCTACACATATCCGAATCTGCCCATTCTTCTTTTTTAGGGGCACAATGTTAGCTAACCACGTGGTATATTGGTTTTCTTCGACGAGACCCACATCAATGAGTTTGTCTACCTCTTTGCATATCTGAGTTATAAGCTCTGGTCTCATGCATCGTGGTGACTGCTTTACCCTCTCGACCTTAGGGTTTATAGCCAGCTAATGTTGTGAAACTATAGGGCTAAGTCCTGCCATCTCCTTGTAAGTCCAGGCGAAGCAATCTCGGTATTCTTGTAGCAGTTGGATATACAACTTCTGTTCTTCAGACGGCAGTTGGGCACTGAGAAAAGTTAGTCTGGGATCATCCTCATCTCCCAGGTTGACTTCTAGTAGCTCGTCGATCGTGGCTTGGCCCCCGTCTTCTATTTTCGGGGGCGCTGGTTGGAGATCAACGAAGTCTGAAATGTCATCTTCAAGCTCGAGCACCTCGACCCCTTCATCTTGTTTCCCCCGAACCTCATTAGGAGCTTCTAATTCAGCTGGCGGCAGCTGTATGAATTACTTTATCAACAGGTCCTCTACAGCTATGGTTTTACCAGATGCACTAGCAGTTTTAACCACCGCTGGTGTGCCGGTAGCCTTGAAGTATTGACTATCATTTCTTGCTGAGCTGGAGGAGTAGCATTGCAACTTTATGGCATATGAAGACAACTCTGCCCCCTCGCCTCCTTGAATCACCCTACCTTCAGTGGAGGTGGCCCGTTCTTTTCTAGCAGCAGGCATTTCCCGATCAGTTTCAGCAAAAACTTCCTTGATCGGTATAAGAGGTGGTGATATCTCTACCAAGGGAGAGCTATAGGAGAAGGATAGCCCTACTTCCTCAATATCTTCAAGTTCGCTACTACTGGCGGCGTCAAATTTGGCTTGGAAAGTTGTTTCTTTAGGGTAGACCTGCTCCCAGCACCTACAAGGAGTTATGGCTTCTGATTGTGAGTCTCTCGACTGAGCCGACCCAATATGCTCAGCTTCCACCAGGTATTCATCAAAAGTTGTCCCCAGTGAGCTGTCTCCTGTTGGGAAGAAAGCGGAGATGGTGTCCACTTCATAGCGCCCACTATAATAATATTCTTCAAGGGTGAAGCCCAACCGAGAATTTCTTGTTGCAATTGAGGTCTATCGAAGTTCACCGAAGACCAGACGCGGCATCCTGGTTGAAGTCGTAACAGGAACCGCCCTAGAACCTAGCGATGTCACGATAAGCCATTTATTTTATTGGACCATCCTAGCCCTTGCGGCCTTTATTAGACCATTTTTATGCATAGCGGCCACACGACAAATCGCCCCCTTCCCTGTTTAAACTTTCTAAAAGCGGCCTCGCGATGGACTGCCCCCTTGGGTAGCGACCCTACGTAGATCACCCTTAGCGTACCAATTATATTCAAATCATTGTTTTATTAATTATGTTTCATCTTGTTAGGCTTCATGCGTAGAATAGAAACCCACTAAAATGATTGGATTATATGGAATAATTCTAATTGGAGCTAAGATCTTTCCATTTTATCTACAGTCATATCTCATTACTTGTTCAAATGATTAAGCATACTTAAGTTGCCACAATATTTTGCTAGGTTTGTTCTGACAGTCACGCCACTCAGATGGTACTAACTGGCCGATATACATTGTGTTCTGATGTTTTATTAGCCCTAATCTTGTAATAGTTGGGACTCTCCACCGGATATTCCTTCCGTCGGACTAGGACCTCTATTATGAGACCTCCGTAAATCCCCGTGAGCCTGGGATTCCCACTAGGATGTCGGGTGGGTTGTACCCCCAAATCCTGCACCTGTTGACTCGATCGGATTGCATGGTTTTACAGCTCGGAAGCGGGACTATCCTATTTAATTACGGCCCTTCTGGGACTGCTACCATTAGGTTGTGGCCTAGGTGTGGCTTCCTAGACCTTGAAGCTACTCTATTGTGACCGCATTTAACTGGCTAAGTGCTAGGTCTTGCTGGTCAATTTTCCTTGAGTTTCAATCAACCTAGCCATGTTTAAGTCAACCTACAGCCTCTAACTCGACCTGAGAGGTATGGGCTGGACCCTGGTTCGGTTCCACCATGACTTGGGTGGGCTGGGAGCCCATTAAGTCGACTGTTGTAGTCTTGCTAGGCCCAAATTAGTTGCAGTTATCACTGGAGCATCTTTATCTCCTAAAGGGGCTTCTAAGGACCGTTTGTGTGGTGGGGTGGCCCAATGGAGACCGTTTACTTTTCGTTGTGGCCCAGGAACCTTCTGCTCTAAACGGCCCACTGTGGATCATCTTCCTTTGGGAAATGGCCCATCCAGGACCATCCTTGTCTTCTTGCGGCCCACTAAGGACTGTTTTCATCCTTTGAAGTTGGGCTTTGTCCCTCTGGCCTAATATCGACTGTTGCGGTCCATGATAGGCCGTTTATGCATTGTTGCGGCCTATGTATGACCGCAACTCATCTAGAAGCTTGTTTCCCATGTGTTTCTTACGTGCCTCGATAGTCGGGCCATGGATGGCTTGTGCTACAATCAAATCTTGATTATATTCCTGTCTTTTGCAAACCATAATCTGATGGCTTCCCATTTAATTATTGAAATTTCACTTGATCCTAGATGATAAGTTACATAGCTTGACCTTGAAATTGTTGGCCGATTACAATGAATGTCTAGATATTACTTGGGATCTTGGATCCACCAAATCAATGCCAACGCATCATAAGGCCCTGGTATGGTCCAGGGAGGAGCATCCGAAAAGTACTAGTGCCCCAGGGGGAGTTGTAATGACATGGTCAGGCATTGCACAGAGTGCATGACTAGCGCGTTGTCTATGACATTCTATTTCCCTATACATTTCTACAAGTTATTAATTACTACATGGAATTTATCTCTACATGACTTGCATGTTGCATGCTTGAACGGCCAATTCCTGGAAATGATATATCTCTATTTTACTTGTTTCGAGTTGTTCTTTTTATTCCCATCATGACTGGTGAATGCTATTAACACTACTTTTATTTATTCGCATGACATTTAATTAAGTAGCTTCATCATGTCTTCGAATGCTCCTCCCAGGGTGGTATCCCGTATTGCTGACATTACTGATTTTTGTCACCAACAAGGGGCTCCCATCTGCCTAGGGATGCCACTTAGACAAGGAAGAAATCTTGTGATTGATTATAAACATCTTATTGATAAAGTTCATGCTCGTATTGCTTCATGGAAGTCTAGATTTCTCTCACAGGCTGGTAGGGTGGTCCTTATTAATTCTGCGCTTTGCTTCGTTCCTATCTATCTCGCCGCAGCTGCCTCTATGCCCAAGTCCACCATTTCCTATATTAATCGGTTATGTGCTACTTTTTTTTGGGGCGATGTGGAGGGCAGCCACAGCAAGCACTGGGTTCCCTGGCATGTTATCAAACGTCCACTTATTGAGGGTGGCCTGGGTGTTCGATGTTTGTGGCACGTTCAGCTTTCCCTGGCTGTAAAATTGGTCTAGAATATCTCTCAGGGAACTTCACTCTGGGCTCGTTACGCCAGGCAACGATTCCTGCTTAGCAAAGGGGAGCTCTCCTTCTCCTCTCTTCCACACGGTGTCCTTAAAAGGATGTTTTAGGCTGCCAGTGACATTGTTGCTTCCAACACTCGTTGGGTTCTTGGCGATGGCAATAGGATTAACTTCCTGGATGATATTTGGGCCGGGAATGAACCATTGAGGAATATTTTATGCTAGCCTTACCAGGCCCCCCCCTTTTCTGTTCGTGAGGTTTTGCTTAATGCGGCCCATCCGTTACAGTCGCTGCTGCCAAATGGCCTCTCCCTGGACGACATTAGCCTCTCCAGTTATGAAGATTTGCATCTCTGGTCCTTAACTTCCTCAGGTGATTTCTCTGCTAAGAGTGCCTATAATTTGGTCCGCCCGAAGGGTATTAAACGGCCGCAGTTACTTCATCTCTAGAATGGTTGTTTTATGAGAAGGGCGTCTTTATTTGCCTGGAGAGTCCTCCACCGGGCGGTTCCTGTCGACTCTCGCATTGCCAAGTGCGGGATTGCTTTGGTTTCTCGCTGCAACTGCTGCCAGGATCCTCATATTGAAGATTTTAATCACCTTTTCATTGATAGTGATCTGGCAGTGGCACTATGGAACTGGATTTCTCCCCTGTTGGACCCTGGTATCAGTTTCCAGAATCAAATCACTCTTTGTCTATGGGACATCTGTGCAAATTGCAAACTTCACACTCCTACGGGTTTCCTGGCGATGTATTCTTCTATACTTATCGTATGGGAACTTTGGAAGGTGAGGTGTAAGGTGCGCTTTGAGGGCCTGCATGTCTCTGCCTCCAAAATCATCCACAGCATACAATCGACTATCAACGCTGCTCTTGAGAAGAAACTTTTCCATCAGACCCCAACGACGCAACAACTCTGAGACATTTCCAACCTCGGCTTCAAAATTCGAAGCTCCACTAGGAAAGCTAAGCTGATCAGATGGATTCCACCTATTTAGGGAATGGTACTCAATGTAGATGGTGCAAGTAAAGGAAATCCTGGTTTCTATGGGGGCGGTGGATGCGTCAGAGATAGCAAAGGCAACCTGTTTCTAGCATTTGCTCACTTTTATGATTTTGGCAATGGCTTGGTTGCTGAAACCCGCGCTCTTTGTGATGGGGTCCGGCTGATTACTAACTATGGCCTCCCTATTGTTGGTCTTCGAACTGACTCTGTAGTTTTGGCTAATTCTATCTCGACTGGGACTGCTCCGACTTGGCGGTGTCTACGATGGTGGCGCGAAGTGTATGGTTTTGTTCAGTCCTCTGGCATCAGTGTCTCCCATGTGTATCGTGAAGCAAATCAGCTGGCTGATGCCCTTGCATCTCATGCGTGTCACGCCCCGACGCGGAATATCGGGACGTGCAGTTTGCGGGCACGCGAGCAAGAACGCTAAATGCTATTCTGAGTACCCGACATATCTAACAAGGTGACAAAGATGGCTAGAAGGCATCATATTCCTTTCTACCAAGCTGAAAGTCAAAACCAAAGGTTCAAGAAGTTGTGGTATCCACCCAATTTGGACAAAGAACTACTGCAGGTTACCCAACACCCTGGCCTGGGTTTCTCGATAGAAGAATTCTATGAAGTAGATATGATATCCATTTTTACCCCAGCCAGCGATGACCCTCCAGAAGATCTAGCTATGCAAGAAGTAAAGAGCCAGGAATAACACATGTCTCCGGACGACGCGGTAAAAGATCAAGAAATACACCTTTGGAGTCCATCTCCACGCAGGGATGTGGGCGTGTCAGCTTCTAAAGGACTAGTCCCAGCTATTCATGGTGATAGGGTGTTGCTGCCCCAGCTTGATGCTAGAACGGAGGACGGTGGCCTGAGCCATGCTCCAGATTTCTCTAAATATAACCCTATCAAGCTCACATTACTATATGAGTAGCAGTAGGAGATTAGAAGATTAACGAAGCAACTTGTTGAAGTGACCAGAGGCATATCCGAATTAACATGGGACATTCTTCCCGGCAATACAATCCTACAGTGCTGAAGCGTTCTCCCATAACCAAAGCGGAGTTGTTTATGTATAGGCAGGGAGATGATGAACCTGTCCTAGATTACATCCAAAGGTGGAGAGGCGGTTGTGCAAGCTGCGAGCCTCCATTGAGCCATGTGGCTGCTATCCAGATCTACAAACAAGGTCTGAAGAATGAAATTCAGCAAAGGATAGATGGCATTAAAGTCCAATCATTTGATCAACTTAATACAGTGGCAGCCGATGTCGAAGTCTTTCTGACAAAGTATTGCCCCACTACCGCCACGGTGAGTTGGGAGAACAAATCTGAAGCCGTTAATCTCAATGCTTTCGAGCAAATGATGAAAACCTAGGAAGTGGCCGGATCTTTGACTAGCAAACTTGCAAAGCAAATTCCTCGTTGCCGGAGAAGATGAAGAAGCACTACTTCTTCCCGAGAGAGAAGACATGGGTGATTTTTGAATGGGTTTGTCATTATGACAAGATTATTCTGCCAGAGCTTAAGAAGCCGGAGGATGCTAAAAGAAGTAATGGCCCTCGATTCTGCCCGTATCATCGAATGTTAGGGCATTCTATCAAGGACTGTTACATTTTCAAATATATTGCCTAGAGTCTAATCAAGAAGGGCAAACTCCAGATAGGGGAATACATAGTAGACCCACCATGCCCACATGAAATGGGCACTTACAGAAGGGGAGTTCATATGGTCTCCATCCACTATCAGACCCCTGAAGAGACATCAGATGCTGAGTAAGGCCGGCCTCAAATCTGAATATAGCTGACCAGGTGGCCAATGTCACCCATAAAAGAAAAGAAGAATAGTCACCCTTGTCCCAAGATAGAGGCATATAATGTTGAGTCTCTCTGATTGATTTTGATGATAACAAAACTCTGGACTTAGTTTCTACCTCAATGCCGTGTCGACGTAATCTAGAGTGTGGATTGAGCGCATTTAAGCATGCTTAAGATCACCGTGTGTAATGACAAAACTCTCAAAATGATCTACGGCTTTCAAGATTTTCAAATGCATAAACAAAGCCAAATCTGATCCCAAAATGCATGCTAATAATGAGGACATTAAGCCATTATCATTTGGATGAGTTTCATTGGGCCAACACCTTATTTTTTTGTAGGTCTGAACATTTCGGTCGACCAATACCACTGGGTCGGTCGACCATAATTTCCAGAAATGAAAATCCTGAACCCTACAGGATTTCGGTCAACCACCACCATGGAGTCGGTCGACCGATTTTGCCAGGAACAAAAAGTTCCCATCCTGCAGTAGTTCGGTCGACCGACCCAGGCGTTCCGGTCGACCGAACTCCCTAAAGCACCCATTCTATATTAACCTCTTTTTTTTCTCTCCCCATCTCTCATTTCTCTCTTCCCTCCCTCTCTCTTCCCACGCTCTCTCCTCTCCCCCTCTCTTCTCCGGCGGTCGACAGAGGTGGACAGGGGTGAGGTGGCAAGGATCATAGGGCGTGGAGCGGCGAGGATGGAGCGAGGATCGCGATGGTGGAGGCGATTCGTGGGATCGCAAAGTCGGCGAGGGTTTAATGACATTTTCTTCGTAGATCGGCATCCACGACGCGTGAAATCTTTGGTGGAGGTAGGGGGATGGATCCTTAATCTCTGTACTTCTTTTCCCGTGATTTTGGTAGGCCGTGGTGAGCCGAGCGGACTTATTTGAGTATTTCGAGACAATTCCATGACTTTGGGGTGTGAGCTCGATCTAGTGTTTCGATCATGTTTTGGGGGTTTAAATGGGTCCTCTCAGTGCTAGAGAGGTAGGGGACTGGTTTTCCTTTGTTTTTTCCATCACACGGGTGTGAACGGGGCGTGGAATGGGGTTTTTTGGGTAATTCGCTGATTTTGCGCTCAGGACGACCTAGTGGTCCTTCCAGTGACTGCCAGGGCATCAGGCGCTCTAGTAGTGGACCACTAGTGTCCCCGTATGTCGATTTGAGCTTAGCGGTCGCGCGATAGACCACTAGGTTCCTTAGCGGTCCATGGGTAGACCGCTAGGTTCTGCCACATGGTCCGAGGAGCGACCGCTTGGGTTGCGAGTTTCTGGGGCTTAGAGGTCCAAGGATAGACCGCTAGCCTGGTCTTAGTGGTCCAGAGTTAGATCACTAGGCTCTCTAGCGGTCCAAGGTAGGGCCGCTAGGTAATTTTCATGCTCGCAGTGTCCATTTTGCGTTGTATTAGTCTCCGGTCGGTCCAGTTGAGACCCAATGACCGACCTATGACCCCATGAGTGTCCTGGACACCATGGGTTTCGTGTTCATGTTTTAGGGGTGTTCAGAGGCACTATGTTACCTCGATTAACGTGCTCGTGAGTCTTAGGGTCCGAGTGACCCTGTGTGTGTTCCGAGTTCCGAGGGGGGCGTGTGTATGGCCTTGGACTGTGAGTCCAGTTGACTAGCCTGGGGCTAGAGATTTTTCATGTGTCACTATGGTTTCAGACCTAGGGATTAGGCCAGATTGACAGCGTTATGCCATCACGTGTGACGGTCTTGACCCGAGTCTTGTGACTCAAGGACCGTTGAATTTAATAAGTCTAGTGGGCTGTCCAGAGTCTGGTGGCCTCGGGTCACCAGTTACTTCGCGTTACTAGAGATCGGTGCATGCGTGGTTTTCTGTGTCCACGTTCTGTGAGCCCCCGCTAGTCGTAGCCTTCTTATGGCACGCGTGTGCTGACCCACCTAGGGGTGGTGGAGCGGCTGATCCAAGAGAGACGATTGTTAGGCTGGTTACGGTAGGGCCCCTACGTATAGCCGAGTCTGGGCTTAGGGGGAAGAACCAGCTAGATGATAGGCCTAGGACGTATGGTCTGAGTGTGCACACAGGGCTGAGGGTGTCGGACCCATGCTGATGAGCGCGACCTCAGCTAGTCCTTATTTTGTGTTCCTGGTTACTTGGTGTGTCTTTGTCTCTGCCTGGGGTATGGTAGCTAGACACTTGTGACGCAGTGTAAGACGTCAGGGGACGCATCCAATCATTCTTCTGGTGGGCAGTACTCCTGTCACGTGACGTGAGTTGTCGTGTCCCGGGTTTTTATTTCTCGTCTGCGAGACGAGGCTTCGTGTGTGGTTTTGGGAGCGTTCCCGTAGTCGAGGTCTGGGGTTTCCGGTGAGTGTCACCCAGGGCTTTGTTGAACCTAAAAGGGGGATACTGCTGGACCTCTATTATTTTGCTCCTACTGTTTTGATGATGTCATACACTAACTGTCAACTCTTCATTTGATCTGCCATTTAATACGAATGTATGCATGTTTATATATTTGTGCTTTCACGATACAAATGACGTAATGCTTCATGGTCCGATGAAAAAAAAAAGGGAGAAAAATTGCCCATAATTTGGGAATTGGATCTCGGAGCGTTACAGAGTGGTATCCGAGCACTAGAGACAACCCATGGTTACAACCATTCCAATTGTCAAAGTACTAGAAGAGGGGATAGGCTAGAGTGAAAAAAAGGGGTAGAGTATATTTAGAGCCCATTTAAAACAAACCCTCACATTCAATAATTATTGTCTTCTCAAAGCTATACTGCCGAGAAGGCAAGGAGATCTTCCCCAAGCTGATGAGAGAGGATCAGGAGTGGATGACCCCAACATGATGAATGATGGGGCAGTCAATGCTCCGATAGTCGGGGGTAGATAAGTGCCCAATGCAGGGGTTAATCGGGAGGGATTTATGCAAAGTTTCCAAGGACTGATGTAGGCCATGCAATAGTAGATGTTACAACAGCCAGCGCCTACACCACGTCATGACTTACCTGCGCTTGGTCGATTTTTGAGGCTAGAACCTCCTTGTTTTAAGGTGGAGAGCCGTCTAGAGGTGGCTGAGTCATGGCTCAGTGAAATGGAAAAGAAATTTCGTGTGATGAGATGTCCCGAGGAAGAAAAAGTGAATCTGGCGGCCTATGTATTGCAAGATCAAGCTGATTTGTGGTGGAAGGCCAAGATGAGGACCACCTTCACAGGGCACGATGGTGACATATTATGGGAAGAATTCCTAGCTATCTTCTGAGAAAAATACTTCCCTGAGCATGTGCGGGATGCTAAAGAGCAAGATTTCTTGTGCCTCGAACAAGGAAACATGTCAGTAGCAGACTATGAAGCCAGATTCTCCGCTTTGGGTCAGTACGCTCCACACATATTCGATGAGGCATGTCAAAAGGTGAATAAATTCATTGACAGTCTATGTAGCAGCGTTTGATGCTATGTGGCAACCCAAGACCCTAACTCCTACACTACGGCATTGAGGCTTGCTCATCTAGCCAAGTAAGAAAATGCAAGGTAATAACTAAAACCATAAAGATTTGAGGGATATATTAAGTTAAGTTCTAATGAATGTCCATGTATAGGTTCACCAGGGAGTAGAAGACATTGGGCAAAAGGCCTATGCAGGCAGGAGGGCAGCGAGACAAGGAAAAAGTGGCACGCCAAGAACCAGTACCAAGGGATAGGCCAAGGGTTCCATTTTGTGTTCATTGTGGGTGCAACCATCTGGGAGAGGAGTGCTAGAGGACAAAAGGCAAGTGCTATGAATGCGGCGAGGCCAGACAGATTGTGAGGAACTGCCCTAAGAAGGCTCAATTAAAGATAATACCCCAGTAGGAGAAGATTCAGTATAGAGGGTGAGTTTATGCACTGATGCAAGAAGAGGTAGATAATACCCCCACTGTGGCTGAAGGTACACTTCTTGTGGATAATGTTTATGCAAAGGTTTTGTTCAACCCGGGGGCTACACACACATTCATATCCACTAGTTTTGCTAAGCAACTGATGAACAGACCCCAAGCCACATTCTTTGGGGAAATGGTGGTTAGTACACCAACTGGGAAACAAGTCCATGCCAAGCTTGTCATCCCTACTCTAGAAGTCAACATCAATGGGAGGATATTGCTAGGGGAAGCGTACATCCAAGATATGAATGACTTTGATCTCATTTCGGGGATGGATTGGTTGGACAAGCACTACGCTCTCTTAGACTATCGTCGGAAGAGAGTGATCTTCCAAGAGCCGGGGAAGGAGACATTCTTCTTCCAATGCCCGAAAAGTAAGTCGGGGAGAATGATGTTATCAGCCATCCTGGCTTCCAAGCTGATTAGTAAGGGATGTGATTATTTCTTGGCTAGTGTGGTAATTAAAGAAGGCACTGTCAAGATTTTGGATATTCAATAGCTATTTATTTATTTTATTATTATTATTATTTCTTTTAACCAAGTCCATGGGCCTTAGGCTCATTTGTACTTTTTTTCTTTTCATCTTTAACGGTCTTGGGCTCATTATTGTGCAGGCTTATGGAGTTATTGCCATCGTCTATTTTGTTCCTACAAAATAAGTAAATTTATTTATTAAAATTACTTAATTTCATCAAATTGAATATTTTACTCTAGATTGTGATTAAGTGTGGTAAATGCATAGTGATGCACATTAAAGCTCATAAAAGTGTGTTATAACATTAATTAACATATAAATTTACACACTTATCAAGGTACTAAGGCCCAATTAAGCATAATAAGAGAAATGGACTAACAACTTGACTCAATTGAAGGAAATTACATAAGACATGACTCAATGAATGGGAAATTACATATGATAATTTAGTCAGACTCCTCAAAGTGATGCCGGCGATCTGAGCCAAAGTTGTGAGATGCCCTCATCACTTCTCCTCTATCCTCGTTTGGTGAAGAAGAGATTTTTTATACCCCAACGGCACGGTGTCGTGGGAGGGCCGGTAGAAGTGGGAAAAGAATGCATTGATGGGGATTTGACTTCCCCTCGTCCCGTTGATAGAGGAGTAGCGTGCGTGCCACCCCCTCCATTTGACACGCCAGTCGTCCCACTGCGCGCCAAGAATCTGTAGGGTGTGGGCAAAAAATTTCGTTTGCCGACCACGTCGCTGAGGGAGCGTGCCATTGAAGGGTTGGGACGTTGTGCCCCTGAAGGGGCCTTGCTAGCGTGCCGCTGAAGACCTCTGCATGGCGTGTCGCTAAAGTAGCGCGCCGTTGAAGAGCTTCACAGGCGCTTATCGTTGAAGAGGGGGGTGCCAGTGAAGGCAGTATGCTGGCGTAGACTTCGCTGGCATACCGTTAAAGGCTGGAGGGGCCTACCGTTGAAGGCCCTGGGGGCGTGTAGGTGAAGGCCTTGCTAAGGCGTGCTGGCGAAGGCTTCATGGGTGTGCCGCTGAAGGTCGGAGGGGCCTGCCGTTGAAGGCCCTGGGGGCGTGCCAGTGAAGGCCTCGCTGAGGCATGTTGGTGAAGGCCTCGTTGAGGCGCGCCGTTGAAGATGCCCAAGGGCATGCCGTTGAGCATGTGCTGGGGCGTGCCGCTGAAGGGCCTGGGGCGGGTGCGCCACTGAAGAACACGGTAGAGGTGTACGGGTGAGCGGGCTACCCGAGGATGTGCCAATAAGCGCTGCGCGAGGACGTGGCTGGGTATGCTACTGGGGACTATTGCAGGGTGCACCGGTGAAGGGGCACATGAGGTGTGTGGCACTGAAGACTCCTAGCTGGTGTGCCGGGGAAGGCCATCAGGCTGTGCCGGCGAAGGCCATTCGACAGCGTGCCGATGGAGGGGGCACTGGGCGTGTCGCAGTAAGCAACATGCGAGCGTGCTGCTAGAGGCACCCACGGGTGTGCCGGTGAAGGGTCCTGGGGGTGTGTCGGCGAAGCAGCGCTTGGGGTGTGCCGGTAAAGGCCACAGGGGCGTGCCGTTGAAGCCTGCGCTGGGCGTACCGCTAAAGGCCTGTATGGGCATGTTGTTGAGGGGAATTTGGGCCCGTTTTGAGCCCGATTGACGATCCACTTGGTTTTGTTCGGGGCCCACGAGTTGTGAGCCCCCCCCAGGGTTGATTTCTCTTCGCTGTCGTGACTCCGGAGGCGGCTTCGCGACAGTGTGTGTTTACTCGGAGGGTCCGGATTGGGACGTGTTCTCCGCAACCTCTTCAGTGGAAGTTGTTGTTGATGCTAGACTAGACGGGACATATGGGCGTGAAATTTTACACGTCCACACCGACTCATAGAGATGGGGTGGATATCTCGACTGGTATGACCGCCTCTACGATGTATGCAAGTTGGAAAGGAGTCTCCACTGTGGCAGCCTTGGCCGCTATTCGATGTGCCCATAGAATACTCAGGATGGAATCTATCCCCGAGTCACCCGCCCATTCAAGGTGGGTCTTGATGCCATGAAGGAGTGTTCTATTGGTGTTTTCAACTAAGCCATTCGCCTGGGGATAGCCTATCGATGTGTAGTTGTTCCAAATCCCCAGCTCCAAAAACTTTTCCTAGAAGGCGACACTTGCAAATGTCAGTCGTGAGGACACGTGGGATCCTAAATCGGCATATTATGTTTCATACCATGAACTTCCACATTGCTTCGCTTGTGGTTTTTTCCAATGGTTCTGCCTTAACCCCTTTGGTGAAGCAATCGATAGCGATGATGAGGAATTTCTTCCACCCCTGAGCCTTGGGGAAGGGACCTAGTATGTCTATACCCCACCAAGCAAATGGGCGAGGCTCCATTAGGGAGTGCAGTTGCATCACTGGCTGGTGATGTAAGTTCACGAACTTCTGGCATTGAGGGCACCTTCGGACATAGTCGAGGCAGTCTTGTTGTAATGTCGGCCACCAGTATCCTTATCGGATGAGGGTTCGCGCGAGTGCTCGTCCTCCTATGTGGCTCCCGTAGAGCCCTTCATATACTTCCTGTATTACTTGCTTTGCCTTCATGGGGAACAAGCACTTTAGTAATGGGGTTCAGAGCGAGTGCCTGAATAGGCGGCCATCAATGATAGTGAAGTGTACTGCTCGTGCTCGCGTGTGGTGGGCTTCAGCATGATCATTGGGGAGTTGCTGCTACAAGAGGAAATCCTGGATTGAGTGCACCCAAGAAGGCTCATAATCAATGGCATTCACCTGGGGTGGCTCTTCTATGCTCGGTGCCGATGGTTCTTCTATCAAGATGACCCTTGAATTGGAGGTGCTGGTTGATGATGCCAAGTGGGATAGGGCGTCTGCTTGGATATTTTCTTCCCTTGGGATGTGCACTATCTCGAAGTGAGAGAATTTTAGGATCACCACTTTGACCTTCTCGAGGTATTTAACCATAGTCAGCTCTCGAGCTTCGAATTTCCCTTTGACTTGATTGGAGACAATGATGTGACACAACCTCGGACCTATCTTACAAGCACAATTCGCAATCCGATCGGGCCAATAGTGGTGGCAACTCACTCGACGCTGAACTAAAAACCCGGGGTGACTAGGTGATGCCGAGTGGAGGATGTGAGGGCTAGTATCTTGCTGGTAGAGGGCCAGAAAGGCCAGAGGGTCTCCCAAAGGGTTTGGCTAGTCCGATTCTAAGGGCCGACAAGGTGCCGAGGGCACGGGTAGTCACTCACTCCCACGGTGGAAACTCGGAAGTATAGGACTTGCGAGATCGGACACTCTCTCTCACCAGCTAGCATGGCTAAGAGCTAATATTGACTGAAAAGCACTGAAATAAGAGCAAGGGAAGAATGCTTACTTGACCGGTTTGAAGAAACTGGCCCCGACCAGAGACGAGGGTGAATGGGAAAGCGTGGGGTTTACCCTACGCCACGGTGAGGAAGCTTCAACCTGCTCAAATGATTACACCACTACGCCTCACACAGGAGGGGGATCTTGGGGTGGGGGTTAATTTATTACAATCAAAACTACCTCCACATAGGGAGGGGCCTTCAGCCGGCCAAGCGGGGCGGGGAAGAAAAGGGTGAGGTGCTTCAACGGCCGGCGAAGTCAGTTCTGTCCTCTTTCTGGAATAGGGGATAGGGAGGCGGTGTTGACGCCTATGTGACCACTCCCGAACTCAGTTTTTGACAAAACTAGAGGTCAACTCCTCGTAATTGGACCAGGGTCTTGACAGATTTTTCTAGAATTCTCAGGTTATCGGTGCCGATCTGGGAAGAGCCATGAACAGGGTCTCTGCTTCCTGGTTCTGACTGCTACAGAGCCATAGTAGCAGGATGTCGAGGCCGCCACGAACACTCCCGGACTAAGAATCGAGCGTGGTAGGAAGCATTGGAACCGTTGACGAGTCACCGTCGAAACGAGATCCACTAGGATGCCAGCTGATGTCTAGGTAGGCCAGGGCAGTCGAAAGAGTGATAGGATGTCTATTCAGCCTAAGAGGGGACAAAACAGCACACCCTGGGGAGAAAATTAAGAAGTTGCTGCTCCGGTCACCAAATGGAGTCCCACTTCTTGGAGAGGGAAGAAGACTCGTTGTAGAAGATGTCGGTCGAACCCCGCCTTCAGATATTCAGGTGAGCAGGCGTGGCAGCTTCTGCAAACCGCCTCTGGATGCTGATCAGAACCCTTTTGCGCAGTCAGAGTAGATTACTTTCCCCGGACAGCCACGAACTCAGAATGAGACGAGACGACTGCCATTGCGAAGAAGACTCGAGGACGCTTCCAAAGGTAGCTCTTGCACCTCCTGAATCACCTAGATGATGTCGCAGCTTCCTCTGAAATCTACTGGTTCTCTGCTACCTCCAAACTAAGAACTATAGACTGAAGATGATGAGGGGGGAAATGGGGTTTATGGGAGGGGAAATGTGGTGGATGGGTATGGGGGTGACCCCTAGCTGTGAGGGGGTCTGGGAGGAACTACTGTAGAAGAGGAGGACGAAACACCAGAACTAAGTAACAAGGTCATATACCAAACTTTCGAGGATTCCAGTTCGGCTAGTGGCATTGATGCTCCAACTCAAGGATAAGATGGTGCACCCGCTCATTCATTCACACTGTGGCATACCTCCATTTCATTTACAGAGGAGTAGTTCTTCACCTATGAAGCACAAGATGAAATTCACACTAGCCAAAAAGCAAAGGTGTATCAAGCAAATCAAGAAGAGATAAGGGGCAAGGGAAGTAGAAGCGCAAGTCTTGTACCCATCAGGAACAACCTCGAAAATGCTAGGCATGCAAAACACAAGTATAGTCCAAATTTCAAATTTTATCAGTGTGATTAGTAGGGAAGAAAAAGCAATTAAAGAAGAGCTCATGAGAAAAATGAGGGAGACAAGTTAGAATTATGGCCAGCCAAAGTACTCCAATACACCACTGCAAGGAGCTTATGGTTATCCTTCAAGGTATTACGGTTACCCCCCTCTGGTGTATCATCTGAGTCAGAATCCTATGACTATGTTGAGTATCCCCAATACTCAAAACACATTATCTCCGGTTGGATACCAATCATAGTCATCTATGCTAACACAAAGGAACCCACCGAACCGAGCCTGATCCCCCAGTCTGCCTTGCCTTCATTTGGAAGGACCAATCATAGAATCGTGAGAGTTGAGCAACAGAGGCCGCAATTAGCCCGAAGGTTGTCTGTTGAACATTTGACAAAAGTCTACATCCACCATCACCATTCACTAGCGACTTCCTCCGGTTATAACTACCACGCTGTAGAGATGTAGACGTTCAGAGTGGAAGATGATCCACCAACAGCATAAAGTCAGAATGGAAAAAGAAAGGTCTTCGGCAAAAGGGGTAAAAAGTAGATTTCTCGCAGAAAACCAAAATGAGGAATAACAGACTTTGCCCAAGGTGATAGTGATACAATAACTAGAAAAATAAAACACAAAAAAAAACTTAAGAGGGCATGTGTCATCTGAATTGACGCAAAAGTGGAACCATCAGTGAGGATAGATATAAGCAGCAAATCTCTGGGTTCCCTTTGGTCTGGATTGGCGTAAAACACTGAAATATGAAGTGATTCCCCACCCACCCATTTATAAAGGAATTCCTTCCTCTGTTTTTCGTCACCAAGTGAATGGCCGCAAACCGACGCAATGGAATGTCTACCGTTTCACGTCAACCCACACGCCCCTTGGACACGGGAACAAGATGATAAGAAGAAACGAAGCCAGGGAACAAAAGCAGGTGCTGTACCAGAGAGGGAATAGTTGTACTCCGGGGACGCGAAGAGGACACCGTCGGCCTCCAGGATCTTCCGGCGGAAGGCCTCCACGGGCGGCGGGTACCTGCCACCGGCCTCGAGGTCCGTGTTGAGGAAGGGGAGGGCCTCGATGTCGACGTACTCGATGTGCATCCCCTTCACGGAGCCGCTCTCGCATAGCTGGATGGCTGCGAAGCGAGGTACCCAAAGCAGCAGCGGGACACACCATCAACCACTTTCACTTGGCAAACGCAACAGCAGGAGGAGGAGGAGGAGGAGGAGGAGGAGGAGAATGGGGAAAGGGAGGCCATGGAGGAGAGAGAGAGAGAGATCGCGAGCGGGGCAGAGTACCGGAGCGGATGAGGCCGCGGTTGAAGGAGGCCTTGCGGAGGGAGCCGCAGAGGGCGGCCACCCTGACGACAGGCTTCGCTGCCGCTGCCTCCATCGTTGTGTCACCTCGTGTGCGCAGAGAGAGAGAGAGAGAGAGAGAGAGAGAGATTCCCGGATCTGGCAGGAAGGTGGTCGACAGAAATAGAATGCGGAGAGGCGAAGGTGGTCGACAGAAATAGAATGCAACTGGTCAAAGAAACGCGCTGCGCGCGTAACAAAAATGAAAAAATCACACCACCCCCTAGGGAGACTTCCCCACTCTCCCAAGCAACCTCTCCTCTCCCTAGGGAGAATCCCACTCCCAACACACCCTTTCATCCTCCAAGACACCCTTTCACATCCCCAAGGACCCTCCATTGAATAACCATTAGTGGCAGTTCAAATAAGGGAGAGATCTCCCCCTCTCTCTCCCTCCCAGTTCCAAACTCGTAGCTCCCCCTCCCTCCACCTGCTAGACCCCCTTCCAGCTCCCATTCTATCCCTCCCTCATCTTGGATCATCCCCTCCCAGACTCCCTCACAGCTAGGGGTCACCCCCACACACATCCACCCCATTTCCCCTCCCATCTATCCCATTCCTCATCACCTATCTCCACCCTATTCATGCCAGTTTGCAGACTGTAGTAAGGGCCCAAGTTGCAGATGTTGCCACATCTTCACCGAGCATCTTCTAGTTGAGTATCTTATATTGCTGGAAAGCTCTTCAAAGCAACTTCGCAGTTGAGGTGGTCTCGCCATCATCTGAGGTCCCTGCTGCCCAGAGGAGCCAATCTTCCCCGACTGTGCAGAACTGCTCCAGCGAGGAACCTAAGGCCAAGAGAAGGAGCGACCAAGGCTGCTCTCGGATGGGTTTGGACATGATTTTTGGTTGAAGTCTTCTCCTCCAAGCCCTATGTCAACACCAACAAGAAGGGAGTCATTTAGATCTCGGAGCACAGATTTTCAAATTTTCTCCCTGGAGTGCGTAGGTTAGCTTCCCCTAAGTCAAATCTGACCCTTCCCACCATTTGGATTCTCGCAGTCTACTCTGACCTCCTCCAGTGACCCCGTTGGTCTATGATCGAAGAGGACTTGTCGACGATTGCAATCGCTCTGGTCCCGCCCTCATCGAACCCTAGGAGTGTTCGTGGCTGCCACTTCTTCCAGCAGCAGCAGTTCTGGGACCGCCAGAGCCAGGCCCGACCACTCTGATCCCGACCCCGCCTCGACCTCCATCGGCATCAGAAAAATCTCCAAAAATTTGAGCGTCTTCCTGGGCCAACCCAAAATATTTTGGCGATGGTCCCATCATCATCTAAGGTCATTGGAGTCTGTGGCAGCGTCGCCATTGATTCCCCATCATGTTGTTCCAGAAGCGGGAAGAACCAGTAATGTTTGCCAATTCAGCTTATCTTAAGTTCCCCCACCCCGCCTGGCCGGCTTAAAGCTCCTCCCTATGGGAGGTAGTGTTTACTTGTAACCCTATAGTCCCCCACCCCTAGTCCAACCCCCTTGCAAGGGGCATAGTGATTGTAATTTGATTATTCAAGTTGAAGCTTTATCGACGCAGTGTGCGGGTAAGCCCACGCTTCCTCGCTCGCCCTCGTCTTCGGCCGAGATCAGCATCTTCAAGCCGATCAGGTGAGCTTCAGGCCCCATCCTCTATTGGTTTTACTTTTGCTCGTATTAGTATCATTTCTAGTTACTCGTCGGCAGGCGAGTTGAGTGCCCGATCTCAAATTACTATTATATGAGTGACTATCGCGAGTGAGTTGTGATAGAGACAATACATCCCACGCCATCGGCGTCCTGGCCGCCTGCGAGAGTGGGCATCCCAGGACCCTTAGGGGTTCAACCACAAGCCTGTTGAGCCCTGAAATAGCGAGGTCCCCTTTCGGACCCTCTCCACTATCGCTAGTCCATCTACGGACCCGAGTGTGTGCTTAGCGGGAGAGTCCGCTCGAGTGAATTTACTGGTCCGTGCATTGCTTGCCTTGCTAGGTCTAAGGGTTGGTCTAATTGCTGCATTCCCTTAGTGTGTCACACACATTGTGGTACCCCCTTCCTTAAGTGGTATATCAAAAGACATCGTCGGAAGGTTCGGTTACGTCAGTCTAGAACGTGGCCTGATAAGTGTATATTTTCCCATCTTAATTCATGTCATTTACATTGACTTACTTTCTCTAAGAATTTGTGCCCGTTCTTTCCGGAATTATCTTCTGGACGTCTTTCATGTTCGGATCCGTGCGATTCGGGTCAGTCTCGGAGGTTGAAACGTGTTCCGCGACTTTTTCCGCGTGTTTTTCGATTCCAGCGTGTGTATTTCGAAAATACCTACAGAATCCTGTAGCGGGTGAACCGGGTCATTCACCTACCCGCGGGTGGTACCATTGCGATCGACGTGTCGCGAGGATGGAGAAAATATATTTTTCTATTTTTTGGCATTTTTTTAATTTTTTAGATTTTCTATATAAACCAAACCTTTTTCTTTTTCTTTTACCTTTTCTTCTTCTTCTTCTTCCTCCTTTCTTCCCAACCGTGGAGAGCGCCCCCCCAACCGCGGTCCTCTTCTTCCCGGACGGCCGAGGCGCTACCCCTCTCACTCTGGCAATGGCATGGCGGCGGCGGCAGTGACGAGGCGGATGCAGGGATGTGCTTTTCGCGGCGGGAGGTGGGCGAACCGAGGGTGTAAAAGCTTCATCTTTGCGATCGGTGACATTTCGGCGGAGCTTTCACTCCATTGAGGTAGGGAGACGGATCCCCATGCTCATCCCGTCGTCCCCCATGATTTGTAGGCCGAGGAGAGGTCGAGAGGGGCGTTTTTGAGTCGGGTAGGGCAAAATCCATGATTTTGGGGTTGTGAGCCGATCCGCCGTTTCATCACGCTTTTGGCCGATCCGAGACCGTAGATGCATGCTAGGAGTTATTTGGGGGCTTTCCCCTTGTTTTTCCCCTCTCCCATGAAGGTATGGGGGCGTGAGAAGGATTTTTGGTATTTTCTCGCCATTCCATTCTCGAACGGGTGTGGCGGTCGTTCCAGTGACTGCTATAGGTCGTGACGCCCTAGGGTAGGTGCGTTACAGGCCGTGACGCCCCAAGAGGGGTGCGTCACAGGGTCATGTATTGTCAGCAGAGCGTCGGTCGCTCTGGTGATCCCACGATAAACCACAGAGAGTGTGACGCACCTGGGTTCAACCGCCAGAGTGGTGAGTTGACCATTGATTTTTGACCGTTGGTTTTCGACCAATGGGGTCACGTGTCCTCTGACGCGCCAAGGGTGGTGCGTCATAACACTGTGACGCCCCTAGGTGGGTGCGTCAGAGCTGACGTTACCTATCTTCTAACGCACCAGTGTTGGTCTGTTAGAGGCTGTGACGCCCTGAGGAAGGTGCGTCAGAGCCTGTTTTCCTTCGACTTGTGATGCTCCAGAGTTGGACCACCAGAGCCTGTGGCGGCCCAAGGTTGGACTGCTAGGCACCATGCTATGCTGAGTGGGTTGCAGCCTCATTTTTATGACTATGGTTTCTGTGAGTCAATTCTTACCTCTGGTGACCCATCCACTAATCGTAGCTTCCACGGCAGGCATGTGTCGGCCCACCGGGAGCACTAGTGTGGCGCACCCGAGAGAGACGGTGAGTAGGCTGGTTACCGTAGGGCCCCCACATACAGCCGAGTCTGGGCTTAGGGGGAATTGCCAGCTAGAGGACATGCCTAGGACGTACGGTCTGAGTGTGCACACGGAGCTGAGGGTTTCGAACCTGCACTGACGAGCGTGACCTCAGCTAGTCCTTATTTTGTTGTACTTCTGGTTACTGTGCGTGTCTGAGTCTCACGCCCGGGGCATTGTAGCTAGACACTTGTGACGTGGTATAAGACGTCAGGGGACGCATCCGGTCGTTCTTCTAGTGAGAGGTGTTCCTATCTACCGGTAGGTACGGACTCGAGTTTTGACGGACTGAGGTTCGGTTTGCTCGGTACGATTAGATTAGACAGCTTTTCCGTTTATTTATTACAGCTTGTTGGTTCTACCGTACTCTTGTTAGGTAGCGTTACTTTCGTACTGCTTGTGCTTTCTACCTTATTTTTGGTGATGCAAGACATGCGATATCCCCTTGACGGGTGCACCACCCTTTTGCTGTGTCTTCTGGCCCGCACTGTGGGAGTTATTTCTTGTATTTATCTTTTTTGAGTTTGATAACTTATCTTTACCCTAGGAATAACTCATTCCATGTGGAATGGTAGAATGAGTTATTCTTAGAATAAGGGTCATATTCTTAACCGACCCCAAATAATTTAACCCTGATACCAAACTCGGTTAAGGGTGAGTAGGCGGAATAACCCATCCCAATCGCCCTTATTCTATTAGCAAAGTGGCCCTTAAGATTTTGAGTGAAGAAGACACCGTAATTATAATCACATTATATTCTTAACCCATTTTTAATACGGAACTATTCTCTGACACAAAATACTCCTCAAATCCTTTTGAAGGAAAGATTCCTAAGGGCTGTGGCTTCAGCTTTGAGAACAGGCATGTTGCCAAGGGAATTTGCTCACGTAACCCCACCTCGCGCTTCCCCAGTTAGAGGACCCTACTCCCCAGCTCCATCATAATTTAGCTTGATCCATCCCATCGGTGAAGCTTGCCATCCAATCCATTTCTCCCTTCTATTGATCCTGACTGGTACACAAAAGCCTCTTTCTCTGCTTAACTCTGCCTCCATGGTTGAACCAACCCAGGCCTCCCAGACTACATGCACATTCAGGGATTCAAAAAGTTGATGCAAGTAGGACACACCGGTTGGAGAGTGCAGCCTGAACTCTCTAATGGCTGCTGTCGCACTGCAGCAGATCCCTATGCATTAAGGGTATTGCATGCGGTAGTCGATAATTAGTGGTGCCTTAATCTCTAATTAAACAGTGTTTGTCTTCGTTGTAAGTAGTAATTCCTCTGGTTTTCAAGTAGTGAAATCTCGCTACAGTTGTGAACATAGGAAGGCACATCTCCGAATCACGTAAAATCTTTGTGCTCTTACATGTAATTATTTTCTCTTCTTCATTTTCGTGTTCTTTCTCGATGCCAGAGGTCATGAGAGAGGGCCGTGTTCTCAACAATTCCAACTTGCTTTGTGGGGGAATACTCAGACCCTAAAAAACCCACGAATATTTCTGGCTTTCCAGATCCTGTCTAAGGCGAAGGCAGATCAGGCGTTAGCATAGATAGGGCAGAAGTTCCCTTCCTGACCTTCCATTAGCTTAATCTACCCGGCCGTATCTTAAGTCACCTGGAGCTGTTTGCCACTTCAGTCAACCTGCAACTCTCGACCAGACTGCCATCGCTTTTGGACAACTCACCGAGGCGTGGCTTTGATTCTCCTGTGGCGCACCAATGCCAAGGCCAAGGCCACAGGAAGCTAAAGGCATGCAGGTTGGCAAGCTACGTACCCCACATCACTTTCCACAGCAACCATTGCAAAAGTTGCTATACGAAAGAAGCGAAGGAACGGAATCCAGACAAGGCACCATGCGGCTCTTGCAATGTCAGGTGATTCTGCCATCTGGAACAGATTCTGAAACAGTTTCTCCAGTAATCTGCAGAAAATAGAGTTTAATTTACACCAGCTAATCGATTTATATTGGCACTATAACGGGGCAATCTATTCACTTCAGTCAGCTCACATCCGCCATCCATGCATCGTTCCAACTAGCAGCAGCTGCACTCGAAACTTCGAATTTGTTGTTGAGGGATAGGCTTCAGGCGTATGTTATCTTCCAGAATCCAGATGATATATTTCTACGAAGAGGGTTTGTTGCCACAGGAATTTACCTGATCGACTACGTTAATATCTGGGGTTGGGTCGAGGCGGGCCAAATCCATCTACTGCAAGTTGTCTTAGTACGGACCGGTCCCAATAGGTCGGACTAAATTTAGATTAGCATGACTTGTCTTTGCTACATTTGGTTGATCTGTTTGAAGTTGGGCTAGACTATTTTTAAATTTAGGCTCACGCGATTATTACAAGATTGTGCAACCTACTAGAGATCGAAGTTAAGACTTATTTCAGTCCAGGAAGTGGATACATCTTCACAGAATCCCTCATTTTGGATTCTCTTGGGAAGGGGGGTCATTGCACTGCTAATCCAAGCTGTTTTGTTGGTCCCTCGACCTCACCTGATCAGGCCAATCACCCCAGGAAATGCAGTTGCTAGATCAGAGCGATTGGATCAGCCAACTGGGATGATCCAATCCTGATTCAGTGAACCTTAATTTCGATCATTTAGCCAGCATATGATCAATTTGGTTAGTTATAATTTTCAGGGTGCAGCACTAAAGCTTGAGGGCTATATCTGCATTTTGGTATTTAAAGCTATTTGCAATTGCATCTTTATAAGGGTTTGAATTCCTAAGGAGGATGTCTTTTCCTATGGAGAAGGAGGCTAGTCAGAAGACTCAGAACCTGATTCACTCTAAGGAGGGGAAGCATCGACTAGTGGTAGAGATGCCGTTAAATGCCTGGCCAGTAGAGGTCTTGGTCAATAAAAGATGGACTTGCAAGAAGGGGAAGGGAAGGTCTGGGATGGAGCAGTCGAAGGCTGGTAGTCATATGGAGGAGGCGACTAGTCAGAACCTGATTCACTCTAAGGAGGGGAAGCATCAACCAGTGGTAGAGATTCCGTGGTCTCCATTGGTGGCAGAAGATAGAAGAAGGCTGGAGCAGTGTGCTGTGGTGCAGGTGAAAGGGGGACGGGGCCCTGCAAAGATGGCAGTTGTAGATTTACTCAGATGGTATTCGCCCGCTGCAACCGGGTGGATGTGGGAGTTGCTGGATGGGTCTTTCTTGGTGTGGTTCTCTGATGAGCAACAGAGAAGACACCTCCTTTCTTTTTGCTCCCTCCATCGAGGGGACTACTCTCTTACTTGGTCCCCATGGAAGCTGGACACTGCGACTAGAAAGCTGCAAGAAGGGAAGGGGTTTGGTGCAGGGTGTCTGGGATCACACTCCACGTTTGGAATCCGGATACTTTTCATTCTATTGTTTCTCCCTTTGGGAGTCTGAAGCAGATAGACAAAGATACTCTGGACGGGGTATGCCTCTCCTTTGCGAGGCTTCTGGTTGAAGTTGATAAGGAGCCGGATATCCCTCAGAAGGTCATCGCCAAATTGGGAGGAATGAGGTTTGGTATTTCCATTTCCGTCGAAGTGGAGAGGCCGTCGGAAGGCGGAGGGGGAGATTGGACTTGGGCGGAGCTCGCGACAGCCTATCGAAAGCTCCGGTTTGGACTTTGGAGATCAACGGGCTCCTTCCGTAGGGGAGAGCTCGGTGATGACTCACCCGTGTGGGGCGGGTATCACAGAGTCATCTTCTAGAGTTGGCGAGCCGACTCACCTCCTTCGGGGTCCTCATGAGCTTGTAATAGAAGCAAATCTCTACTTTCCAGATTTGAGGATCTTCTCTGGGCTTCCTTCCGATGTCTCTGTGACCCTTGGGGAAGCATACCTCAACCTCTTCGAGAAGCAACCGCTAGCTTCGCAGGTGCAAGACGTTGGCAGCCTCAGTCCCAATGCTCGGCCTCGCTCGCTGCTCCTCTGTTTTCAACAGGTGGACCTTGCAGGCATATTGGGTGGAGATGAAGTACAGTGCCAAGCAGCAAAGCGTCGTTCAGGGTTTGGATTTCTGGCCCCCGGTTCGGAGTGTTCGAGGTTCGACGGGCAAAGTTTTATCTGGTAAGTCATCGGGTACATCCCTCTTTCCCGACGGATCGACTTTGACGAGTCTTCTTCCTCGCCCGTCTAAGGATGGCAGTACCGGTTTCGGTATCGGTTTCGGCCAGGACCAAAACCGAAACGTACCGGTTTCAGTTTCAGTTTCAGTTTCGGACGAAACCGGTTCAAAACATTCAAAAAGGCAAAAATTACAATGAGCAGATCGTTGAGAGAATCATTCTACACGTAGCTTACTCTTCGTTCCATCTTCTTTCGTGCTAGTAGTTAAATTTTAATCTGCTGTATTTAAATTTAAAATTGTCATTGCGTTTGGCGGGGACAATTCAACCCCCCCTTCTTGTCCATACGTGCTCCTAGGGTCAACATAGGCTCATCTATGTGCGGGGCTCTTTACCTCCGACTATGACCCACTTTGTTGGAGGTGATTGGGTGGGGTCGGTTAGAGGTGACTGGGTGGGGCACGTAGACCTTTCTAAGATCCTTCTTCATTCCCCACCATGACTTGATGGGCCATTGCCTCCTAATTTTTCTCAAGTATTCAATGCTTCTCCACTTCTCGACAGCTTTATGAAAGAACCTTTCCTTGGCGAAACTGACTTCCATGGCACCAGACATAGTGTAACACTCGAAATACTTGTCAATGGTGGCTTCCAAGTTTTGGTAGTTGCTCGGGACATTGGAGCCATAAAAGTGCAAGACTTTGGGCCTACGGAAGTGGAGGGGATGGTTGCTAAGCCCATGGGTGTCATGCATCTAGTGATATTGCCTGGGCGATTGGGAATCCATGGGAAACTGGGGAACTACAAGATGACCATGTGATGGAGCTAAATGAATACGAGACAACTCTAGACTCTAACCAATATCCAGTACGTGGCAGAGATATCAATCCGAAGATAAATCTCACGTAGGGAGCCTACCTTCCAAATAGGCTTAACCTATCTTTCCAGAAATGCTTTTTGATATATCGAGTACTAGGATGAAATGCAAACCTAGGACAAGACGACCTTAGACTCAAGACTTTTTTTTACCCTAGACTCAACCTTGCTCTGATACCAATTTGATGCGGGATGAGTTACACACTCGGCGCCAATTTGGAAGTGAACCTGGGACTCTAGGAGACGACGCGACCAAATTGAAGACACGACCAGCAAAGCTCGCGACTCGTCCCTAGCAATAGAAGCGTGCGGATCTATGCGGTTGAGAAATCGGCTATGAGTCAAGGGTATTCAGGTCTTCTGTGTGCTCGGATCGAGTAACGGGACAGGTCACACTCACTCAGTCTCGTAGCAATGATAAAATTGGAACGAGCTAGATATCCGAACACTCAAGCCTGGCAAATAAACACTTATATGAAATAAGCAAATGCGACAAAAGCGGGGCAGAAATGTATCTCCACGCTCAAGGCATAGGGAACACCTTCTTGGCCAAGATTCGTAACTCCCGGTACAATAAATATGGTTAATTATAGCATGAAAATTACGTCCCACTCCACGCAAGGAGGTAAGAGGCCACAACAACGCTCCGGGAGCGCTGATCCTGGGTTGACGGGTAGCGTGTTGGCGGCGTACCGGGCGGTTGCGGGCTGCAGCTCCGGATCTGAAATTACTGGCTGACAGGACAGTAGACAAGGGCATCCAAAGGGACGTCGATCTCTGGGGACCTTCTAAAGGCGGCGGTTCACTGGGACAATGGCGGAGGTCGCTGGTTGACCCCAGGGAGTGGCGGTCACTAAATCTGCACCGGCATATTTCTTGAGGGTTTAATTGGCATCCTCCTTCTACTGGCCTGTCTCGAGATAGACCTGTGCGACTTGACAAAAATGCCTGCTGCGACCAGATCTGATGTCGTATCGAGGTGAGACCAACGCCGTTACGAAGCTCTTTCGACGATCTATGAACCCATAGTGTTACATGAATTTTCTTGATGATGTATTTTCTGTGGGAGAATATTGAACAGACAGGCACACAGATTCAGAACAGATAAGATAGATATAGATCTGCCTAAGAATGAAGTTTGATTGAATATAAAATGGAAAATCTGAATGATGGGGATTTTATGGGTGAGAGAGGGGAATGTGAGGATCATGTACAAATATTTTTGTAATTTTTGGAGTTGGTGTGCATGCCTTTGTACAGTTTAAACCTCACCTACATGGAATGTTCAAATCCTCTTTACTTGCACATTTCAGACATGCATCTAATCCACGACAAAAGGAGTTAAACCACTGGGGTACAAAGGCGCGAGCAAACGGTCGCGGATGGCCCAAATATTGATCTAAATTGTACAGGATCGGGGGACTCTTCCCCACCTACCACCTAGGTCATCGTCCGACCTAGCTTCCGGATTCCATCCGTCCGTACCTCGGACAAGGGTCACCCCCGGGCAGACGCTTACCCAGTTGCCCTGCCCTTCTTAACGGTGGCACTATCCATGTGCTTAATCTCTTATTCGCATTTTCGTTATCTTTCCCCTGAACAGCCTTAATAGCTTAATGAGTATGGATGGTGTCACAACTATGGCTTACAGCAAATCAGAAAAATAAGATGCTTATGCAGATCATTAACATACTGCTAATATGCAGATTGCAGGTTCTAACATGCATGATTACTACCACCCTTGCATACACATATTTCAAAATATCAAAATAGATTCAAAGCAATGAATATAACAGATAGCATATGCTCAATCTGCTCAGATGCCTACCTGTGATGAGAGGTCATTAACCTCTACCGGTTTCCCTGATCTCTAGCCTCTGCTACCTCCCAAAACCACTCCTAAGAGTCCTCCTCATGCTGGGGACGACCTATTCTTGCTCTTCTTCCTGCTGCTGCTCCCTCCTTTGCTTCCTCTGCTCCTCTTTCCCTCTTCTCACCGGCCACCTGTTTTTTCTTTCTTCTTCCCTTCCACCTGCTAGCCAGACCTCCTCTTCTCTTTTTTCTTCTCTACACACACCTCTCTCTCTTTTCTTCTTCTGCTCCTCTTCTTTCTTTCCTGCTACTCTCACGGTTCCCCTCCTATCTGGTTCTTATTGGGACGTAAACGAGTAACAAAGGGGTAACCAAGACTTAAATAGACAATCCTCAAGGCTAGTGAGTGGATAAATATTTAATTTAGTTCGTTTTTGTTTTTCTTTTCCATTTGCCACCTGCCCCAACTGCCACTACTCTGACAGACAGCCCTGCCCTTACCATTGTTGACCTCTGACGTACCTCTTACCTAACTTTGCTAACTTCTAGCAGACAATATTTAAGTTCATTGCTCAGGTTTTTAATTCAACTTCTTAAGCCTAAGCCAATTCTCCTACGTTAGACACCTATTAACTCATGCAATATAGTTTCTGACACTATTGAGTGACAAAATTGTAATTTTACTCGCTACCTAATTTCGTTTATCAAATTTTTGACCTAGTAAATGACATAATTAGCAAAAATACTTAACACGAGATTTAAGGACAATTTGATTATCTTTCCAACGAGTCTAACCTCGCCCCGATCTGGCGTTCCTACAAGTAATTAGACTTTAATAATGGCAATTTCGTAGTTTACACAAGTCCATAATCTCATTCCAGTAACTAATTATCGTTTAAGTATAACATAGGCGTAAGGAAACAAAGCTAAACTTCACTTGTTGAAATCTGCGATTATGTTCACATAGGCGCATTATATATCGCCTATCTCAATAAAACATCACCTATCTTCAAATTCCAGCATCTATCCCAATTCCCAATAGCACTTCATCTATCTTGACTCAACTTCGCCTATCTCAACTCTAACTCATTTTTCAATACTACATCTCACTATTTGATATTTCCGACTTACTAAATGGCCGAATCTCAAAAAGTGCTTAACACAAGAGTTATAGATAATCAAGTTATCTTTCCAATGAGCCTAATTTCACCTCATTTAGACATTCCTACATAAAGTTATACTCAAAATAACGGACTACTATTCTAAAGTTATGAATTTCTCATACTGGGCTCAAATTCACTAAATGGGCCGCCCTAATGGCCTCTCAACACAGCTAGCCCAATACCTCCTGAAATCACAAACATATACATGCACCTCGTGAATCCTACAAAAAAGAGATATTCCACTTGAAGATTTAATCTATATATCTGTGCAAATCACAGTAATAGTCTAGGAATGCAGGACAGAACTTCGACAGATCTTTCAACTTATAAAAATGGGCCAATCTTAGAAACAATCAGCCATGTTTACCTTTTGCATGGCAATCATCTCACTTTGCAAATTTGGGTGGATTAAAACCATCAAGCCAGGTCTGGGGCATGCTCAAAATAAGGGAATGAGAATTTCCCCAAACTTCCCACTCATTGTCGTTTCTCAAATAGTCCCATTCTCCCTATATGTTGCTTTTTATAGGTTGACTAAGCACGAATCCACCAACTTTTCATCAGGTTAGAGTACTAAGGCAACCTGATACAGTTTCGGATAAGGATTGGACAGCTGATGCTCTGATTGTGCTCCTTGGCAAAGTTGACCCAACTACCCAAAGATTAGCAGACATATTTCTTGTCCATCTTATTGGTGCACTTAGGATAATATTATTATATTGGCACAAATGGCTTAACCAACCTTCTTATGAACCATATCAATGGAAAAATGAGTTTACCATATCAGCATTCAGGTAACAATTGAACTGTGGGGGGTGATGAAAAGGATTCTTCTAATCATCATGAACACTTCTAGGCCTCCACAAAGGATGGGACTTGATTATCAGCAAAGAGTTCAATATTTCCTAATCATCCATTCATTACTCTGAAGATAGAAAGTGAAAACAAATAGCAGCCTATTTCAGCTGCAGGATAACACTACAAAAAGAATGACAGTCCACTCTATTCTTTCAGTTCGATATGTAGATTTTTTTCCCAAGTAAAGGATGGAGCTAATTAACTTCCTTCTACATGCAGAGATGACTAAAATTGAGTATGATCGATCCAAATACGAAATAAAATCAAGCAATTGCCAAGATATTCAATGGGAAAAATGCAAATGTAAAAGAAGCATAAACCACCAGGCATGGGCGCCGTAATATGAAGCCACCCCAATCAGGTCAATACGTAACATTTGACAACTCCATAAAATGCCCTAATATGTAGCCTACTAAGTATGCTACCCAAAGAATCCTCCACTTTTGAGACTGCCCCAACTCCTGAAACTGTGACAAAAATTGAAAGAAGGAATCTTTTGAAGATCAAAAGGAACACGAACAGGAAAGAACATAAAATGCAAACTCCAATTAATGCGTGTGCAAATTGAAAACCTTGTGCCTCAATTGCAACTACCGCGACTGGGACCGGAATAAGCAAAAACATTAACATTTTCTTATCTTGAAGAGAGAGTACAGAAAGATCCCCAACTTGCGCCGAATGGCATCAACATGTAAACACAACCTACATAAAATGCGTAGGGACGACGCAACATGGAGGTAGCAACCGGGGACAGAAAAGCGTTAGGGCTTACGTCAAGCAGAAGGAGGAGCTCGTCCACATCGGACGGCGGGGTGAGGAGGCTGCTCCCGACTTCCCCGAGCCTCTCCTCCAGCTCCTTGTCCGCGCTCGACATCCCCGCAACCCCGCGATCCCGGCAATGCCCGCACCCCCCACCCCCGAACGATTCAGTTCATGGAACCCCCCAAAAACCCCAGAATAGTCACAACGGGGTCCGACGGGTAAGAACGCCCCAGGCGACGAACAGAACCCCACAACAGCGGTCGCAAGGAAAGTTATGGGGGCAGATGGACAGAGAGAGAGATAAGGGAGTGGGAGAGGAAGGAAGACGGAGGAGATGAAACTAGCGTTTGCAGGTTTTGCCCGCCAGCGGCCTGGTACGTGTGTGCTTCTTCCGGAAGCGTTAAAAATTAAAAATGTGATTATCCTTTTCTTTTAATCCCCGCCTTGCGCCCGGTAAAAAGGCGCTCCCCTACAAAACGAGCCACGTTAAAGGGAGGGTCCTTCCAAATCCAAGAGAGGGTGTGGGATCCTAGGAGTGTAGAGAGAGGAGGTCTCTCAAACCAATGCAAAGATGCAGTCTGATGCAGGCAGATCAAGCAATAATAATCAATCAATCAATATAATGCAACCATAGACAGAAATAACAGTAAACGGGAAGGCTCTGCTGCAACAGAGATAAATTACGCCCTAGAAGGGGGCGCTAAATCAATAAAATGTGACTGTGTGACAGTCGTGACTCACTACTAAACAGTGGGAAACAGTGATGAACAAACTGACGCCTTGCAGAAAGGCACTAAATATGTGAATGATGCCTCTGTGAAGGGGCGTTAAATACCATGAACAGTAAATCTGGAGGCCTGAAACAGTAGCTCAGGGGGAAAATGACACCTTTGAGATAGGCGCTAAATCAATAACCGATGCCTCTATACAGGGGCGTTAAATACTGTGAATAGTGAATCTGGAGGCCTGAAGCAATAGCTCAGGGGGAAAATGACACCTTAGAGATAGGCGCTAAATCAACAACTGACGCCTTTGTGAAGGGGCGTTAAATATTGTGAACAATGGGATGCAAACTCAGATATGACGCCTTGGTGTTAGGCGTGTAATCCAGAAATAACGCCTCTGTAAGGGGCATCAATTAAGAAATTTCAAAAATATCAAAATAAAACTGAAACAGCGCCCGTGCAGAGGGTCGCTGAATATGGAAACAGCGACTTAATGTAAGCCGCTAATCACTCTGGGAGCAGAAAACAACAGCAAGCAATTCCTTATGCTAAGAACAGTTGCAAAATCGGCTAATCTAGTGGGAAAACGTGCACGTAGTGCACAAAGGGAGTGTGCTACATAGAGCACCAAGGAGAGACACACGCGGGTGTCAAAGGAGGGGTACTCGAGGGTGCCAAAGGGAGGGGCGCACGAGGGTGCCAAAGGAGGGGTAATCAAAATAAAGATAGTAGAAGTCCCACCGTGATCACCAATTTGTGAATGTGTCACTTAGACTTTAAAGGAAAGAGAAATATGACCAAGGAAAAATAAGCACAAGGTGCTAATATGGAGGGTGATCGCCAGAGGTGTTACCTCAAAAAGAAGGGATGATCGCATGTACCTTGTAAAGAAGATGGAGAGAGTGAGGGTTCTTTCTTCCTCCTCCAATCGGCCGGTCGATGAAGGGGGGTCTACTTTGATTACCTTGCAAAACAAGTGAAAACCATAAAAAATAGAATATGGATTAGCCCAACGTGCAGAATCAATGCTCCAAAGAAATAAAGATATGCAATATAGGCATGAACACACCTTCTATTTTTATTTTTTTTAAAACCCCTAAAGAAATATGGGAGGAAGGGAGAATGTGCTATGCAAGTAAGCTAACAAAAAATATGCAGATGATGCGTATGATGCAAACAACACAAAGCAAATCAAAGCAAAAAGGGCTTCCTGCTACTGCTGTCAGCAATAGAGGAAGAACAACACGATGGCAGTGCTCCACCGGCTGTAGAAGGAAGAAGCTCTTTCAACGACTCAATAACATGCAACAACTCTGCTCTCTTAACTTCTTAACATTAACATTAGCCTCCCAACCGGAGGACGATAACAACTATTTATAGGCCATGAACAACCTTATGAACCTTGTTCCAAAGGGATTAGAACAACAACAGTTATCTTCCAGCCATGCTTCCCCTTCCCTAATCAAACCAAAACATTAAAACAGGGGAGGACTCTTCGATGGGAAGGTCTCTCCTTGGGAAGGACTCTTCTCAGGGAGGTAGCAGACGAAACAGAAACAGAATGAAAATGATGATCTGTACAAGGGCGTTAATTCAACAATTAACGACTTTTCAGTCGGGCGTCAAATATCTCTATCAGGAGCTCAGATCGTGCTCAAATTTGGAGGGTGATCTTCTCACGTTTCCATTGAGTATATTATATAATTATCATTACAAAACTAATTATAACTATCTCGTTATTACTAATGAAGAATTAATCATATTATAATTAACAATATTAGTGATAATCATGATCATTAAGAATAAATGTATTAAATAGAATTAACAATATTAGTGTTTCATATGATCATTTAGGAGAAATATTAGCACTAATCATAATCTATAAGAAGGGTAATTTAGTCCTTTTTCAACACTTATTCTCGTTCGTATCCTTCTTTTTTACCAAATGAGTAATAGGGATATCACCATACTTATTTCTCGCAAACCAAACGACCACGAGAATAGAGATAAGAATAAATTAACCCAGAATGACTTACGCCTATTCTCCTCCAAATTTATCCTTGAACCAAACGTGACCTGAAGGTCACTCGGAGCCCAGGCCTTGGGTGTACCCTTCAGGAGTATTATGAAGCAGAGGTAGATGTCATTTCTACCGTGTTCACTACTAAGAGCTCGTCGGGAGTGGTCTATGACGACTACTTGATTATTAACGAAGAGACAGAGTACCACACACCAGGGGGTGCATTACTATTTGACAATAGTCCAGGCTCAGAGGAGCACGAAGATGTCATTGAATGAAGGTGCTGGGAGGGAATCTCCCTGGAAGAGGCACCATGTCAAGCCAGGATCAGGTTTGATGAAATCATGAATGAAGGGATCCAGGACTTCGAGGAGGAACGAGAACGCCTCGAGTTCGAGCATATGCTCAAAGAATGCCGAGCTATGCAGCAACAAGAATGGCCCATGGAAGAACAGACATCTACATGCACCCAAGAGGCAGTCCGGCCAATGGGGGCACCAGAACAAGAAAGTAAAGATGATAACAATCCGGCAGTAAAAGGCTTGATATTCCATAGCCAAGTCGAAGAGAACGAAGTGACCGGTGGTGTTCAGCAGAAACAGGTCCCTCAGCACCCGGGAAATGAAGCTGATCAAAATCAGCCATCACCCACTTCAAGTTTAGCAGTTCAACAAGGAGCTTCACTATCAGGTCAATCTGACATTTCAACACTGAATTGGGCCCTGCATGAAGGAAATATAGAAGTCCTGGAGGCTGAACAAGACGACATTAAAGATTTTGTCGATTTACAATCAGCACCACTAGAAATTGAATACGGAGGCCAAGCAACCGTTGATGAATTGGTAGAGGTAAACCTGAAAAGCGAGGATGATCCGCGACCCACTTTCCTCAGTGCTTTACTCTCTCATGAGGAGCGGGAGCAATATTTGTAATTACTGAAGGAGTTCTGGGATTGCTTCACCTGGAACTATAAAGAAATGCCTGGATTAAGTCCTGATGTGGCACAACATATGCTGGCAGTAGACCCGAGGGCAGAACCCATAAAATAGGCTCCCCGATGCATGCGACCAGAGCTGATTGACGAAATAAACAAAGAAGTAGACAAGCTCATTAATGTCAGCTTTGTCGAAGAAAATTAGTACACCACATGGCTGGCTAACATAGTGCCCGTGAATAAGAAGAACGGGCAAATAGGAATATGTGTTGACTTCCAAGACCTCAATAGGGCGTGCCCGAAAGATGATTTCCCAGTGCCAATAACCGAAGTTATGCTAGATGCCACTACTGGCCATGAAGCTCTGACATTTATGGACGGGTCATCCGGCTATAATCAAATATGGATCGCTGAGCAGGAGAGGGTCCACACAGCCTTCCGAACTCCTAAGGGCATCTTCCACTACAAGAGAATGCCGTTCGGCCTTAAGAACGCCGGTGCTACATATCAATAAGCCATGACAAAGACTTTTGATGATCTACTCTACAAAAAGGTGGAATGTGTTGAGTCCCGAAATGTGGCAATCAAGAGGGGAGGGGTGAATTGATGGCCAATTAAAATTAACTAACCACAAGCACTATAACTTAAATATTGAACACATTGGTTAGCATTCTTCAACGACTATCAAAAAGACACATACACACGAGATTTGTCATCATTAAAACATAGCAACCAAAATCAACTAGGAGATCCAATAGGCGTCAACAACCTTCATGTCGGCAAACTAGCCCACGACAATCTGGTGCCTAAAGCGTACCACCAGATAGTCCAGCAAGAATGGCTCCTCCCTATACCCCCATTTCAATGGGGCTAAGAATAGGCCTAAGGATGGCTTCTTTTAGTCTATGCGACCCGTGGATTCATTCCACCCGGCTGGAATAAACTTAGGGGCCCTCGTCAGCAACCCGTCCTGCGGTGTCAGCTCCTGCAATCCGAGCACAGCACTACATTTTTGGGCTTCACCAGGCAAATATATGGGACTGCCCCGCATAGCAAAGTCTATCAAGCTGTCCCATTCAGTGAGAAGCACCTGCTCGGCCTTCTAATCAAGGAACAGGTCCTGATTCCCCTGAAGATTGAATCACCTTACAAAAGACATCAGGTGTTTATCTTTGGGATGGTCCATTCTGTAGCCATCATGGTGATCACATTTGAAGGAATCACTTCTAATGATCAATAGACGGTTAGTGTCCACTGTGTCAGTATCCGAATCAGAAGACTCGGCAACTATAGCCAATCTGTCATGGCCTTGATCTAAAGAATGAACATCCCCCAAGTCACCACTACACGGGAAGAGGAAGTAGAACCAGATGCCATAGTGTCTGCATCAAAATAAGTAGAAAAGAAAACAACAGAAAATTAGGAGACGGCTCTTCAAGTAAAATTCTAGCAAAATTTCGGCAAAGTCTCCCCTAGCCGGGGAACGTGCCAGAAGAAAGTGGGAACACGTCAAGTAAGAGACGGACCCTAAAACAGGCCATGGGTATCACACTGAGGCCAAATAGGACACCCGAGGGTGTAGCTCCGAGGAGCAGCATACTAGGAGCCTCTGGGGGCCTGAATGAAGGGGTTTGAACCCCCTGAATCGAGCTAGGCAAGTTCCTTGCCCTCACCGCTAGCTCGCCGTGGCCACCACGCTCAGAGGAGAAAAGGAAAGGGCATCGCCGCCGCTGTCACCGCTGCTAGGGAAGAGCAAGGAGAAAAGGGGGGAAAGGCACCACCACCGTCGCCGCCGCCGCCTTCAACGCTATGAGAAGAAAGGAGATTGGAGAGGAGGGCCTGCCGCCGAGGTCACCGATCCTATCTTCCCCAAAGCAGAAGCAAGAAATGTCACCGCCACTCTTCCCAACTCCAGAAGAGGGAACCGCCGTTGTCGTCACCTCAGTCGAAGAAGGGGGAAGGGATGAGCTCGCCACTACTATCATCGTAAATAAAGAGGGAAGGTCGAGCAAGGTTTGGGTTCGAAATGGGAAATGAATGGAGAAGGAGATAAAAAATTAGAGTTTATAGAAGTTGTGGAAGGGGCGAATCCGACGTGGGGAAAGGGTGTGCCGTTTTAATGCCCTCCCACATCGGTTTAACCATTTTGCACGTCAGATTTGGTCACGTCGATTTAAGGCTACCATAGCACCACCCACGCTATTTTAACAGCCTTAAACCCCCATGCCATTTTACGACGTCTGCCATAGTCATGCCATTTTAAGGCCATTATGAAGCCATGCCATTTTATGATTTTGAACAACCTATGCCAATTTACGACTTTGAATATCCCAGGCCGCTATAACGACACTACGGCTACACCGAATCAATGGTCCATGTGGATCAAGATGTAGATTATGCTCAGTCAAATTACTTCCGCCAGTCCCGTGTCGCTTGCTCCTCACTTGCGACACCTGCGGCTGGGGGGCATTTGTTGGCACCCAAAATATAATCAGATGGCAATCATGCCTGAACGGCGGAAGGATGTGGCCCGCCAAAGTGCAAAAGCCAAAGAAAATCAACAAAGAAGGGTCCTCTCGAACTTCTAAAGTCTCAGGTCACCTGATAAGAGCATCAGGGACTCCGTAACTCATCACCTCGGGATGTTCGGAAGAAGTCTACAACAACCAGCAATGCCGTACGGTTTGCAGAAATCAACAAACCCAACAAACCGGCATCGACTTGGTCATGCCAAGCAAACGCCATACTTCACCCGATCAGGACGAGAATATACTTGGTGGTCCACCACCTGATAAGAAACCCTCCCGAGGTGAAGGAACGTCCGTGGCTCCTCAGAGCAAGGTGCCGAGGGCCATGTCAGTGGAATACCTGAGAGACCCGATTCAGGTGCATCATCCTATCGGAAAGGTCCGTAAAGTGGCCGAAAAGCTATCCAACTAGGGCAAAAGTACCCCGAGTAATAGCCCACTCGATGAGAAAGCTGCATGTATTCACGGAGCAGATTTGGTAACACAAATCATAGTGCCGAGGGCTGTGTTAGCAGAAAACCCACGTGACTGAATTAAGAGTACGACTTGCACCAGAAATCACTATTCCCAAGTCTGACGGCCTGCAAGGTATTTTTTCGTGATAGCCTAGCAAGGTCAAAGTAATATGGGTTTGAAATAGCCCCTGGAGCTGTCTAGGACTCACAAACAAACTCTACTTGAACAAAAGGTCAAAGAGAGGTATTAAAATGGCCTGACCGGCATTAATCCGGCACCGGTTAGATCGGCATGCACAATGCTAAATCGGCGGCATCCATTCCAACGTGCAAATGTCTTTGATCTAGCCAAATCTAACGTGCTCATCACCACTCTGGAATAGCCAAAGAGGAATACTCCTCTATAAAATGCCCAAATCTACTGAAGGAAGAGGAGGAGGAGAGAAAAAAAATACCTAACCCGCAGCAAAGAGTTCCCAGGCTGATCACCTTCCAACCTTTTGCGAAGAGAGGTCCAGAGTGAAGAAGGAGACAGCCTTTTCCGATACTCTGTTTTCTTCTCGAGAAACAGAGGTGGGTGTAGTCACAACCTCTGCACATTTTCCCCATTCCCCAAATCTTCTATGATTTTCCATGTGAATGGGCGATGATATGAGCCTAGGGTCCCCATTCTGCCCATGCTTGATCTCTCCCCCTTATGGTTTTTGTCTCTCTTGCCTCCTGTTGCAGCTACAATGGTTGCGATGTATGATGGCCGGTCCCTGAGCTACAACGCCAAGCCATGCTCATGTATGCATTATATAAACCTTTCTTTGGCAATTTTAATAGCGTCTTGGGTGTGAATACTACTGTTGCATTATAGTGCCCCTCTTACTGTCTTCTACACTTTCTCTATACATTATCTATGTATTCCTACTTGGGTTTCCATTCTAGCGCAGAGCACGCCCTGGGCTACCCAAGGGCTACATCAATATCATCCCCCCTCCCCGGGGTTGCTTTGGTGTATCGATCATACCGAAGTTATTTCATATATTTGATGTATTTCCTCCATTCACCAGAGATATATATACCCCTCTACTAACTTCCGGGACCAGCTTCCTCACTGCCCCTCTACTCATGGCCATGAGTTGGATGGAGTGTCGCAGTCCCCACAACTCGGGCATCGTAATGCCTGAGCCTCATAGTCATCTTCATACATACTGCATGCTAAATGCTTGAATATTTGTCTTATCTAAACACGCCCGTATGCTGTCCCTCTCCGTGATCTTCGTAGCTCATGTGTTCATAATTAACCCCTAAATGCTAACCAATTAACTTCCCTGTGCCTAGTTTATCATCGATTTCTTGATAGTTGAATGGTCGATCACTATATTTCTCCACCCCAAGAAGGATTGGGTGAGGATCCATCCATATGACCTATTTTTCCCCCTTCCTATTATACGGGTGATATGAGGGTTCCACTGTGAGCATCATGCTTCTTACAACAATATCGATTTGCTGGCCGGGGAGGGGGAACATTCCCCTAACAAACATTTTTGTTGTTAGTTTTCCTCTAGACCGCCAAAGGGCCACAGGGACCTGTCTTCTCATGACGTGGAGCCCAATGGGTCGTCAAGCGCAAATATGAACGGATCTCTTGGTCCAACAACAAATTAAACCCACGTGCCCTATCCAGGATTGTGGTAGCCCATGGGTTTATGGAACCCCTCGTAGGCTACTCCCTGGGGTCTCCATCCCATCCGGGTTGTCCGTTTCAACTTGTTGATAACCCACGGATCATCAGTGCCCTTAGTAGGCTAGCCCTCGGGGTTTTCGTCCATTTGGGTTCTCCGATCGCCTTGTTGGCCTCCCGGCAGTTAGGAGCTTACCCCGGGAACCTGGTGGGTGAGCCTCCACTTTTCCCCCGTGACCCTCCGGGATATGGGGAGATGCTGTCCAATTTTACTTTTGTGTATGATCATCTTGCTAATGTTAATAAACAACTAAGCTACGGATGCAGGACGACGACGAGGGACTCGACGCTGAGTCGAAAATGCAACCTGAGACTCTAGCAAGCTCGCACTCATCCCTAGCGAGGGAAGCGATCGGACGTGCACGGTTGAGAAACCGGCAAAGAGCTAGGGTGGTCAACTCGCTCTCTCGCCCCGAGGAGAAATTCCACACCTAAAAAAGTAGGGAGTGAGTCTCATCTCATTAGCTCAGTAGGGGTCCTGTGGATCCCCACCGTAACTAAAACGATAAACAGTAACAACAATAATGACAATAATAAAATAACAATAATAACAACATAACCATGGTGGCCAGAACCAGAAGGCAGACACAAAACCTCTATGCTACCCCAACTCACATGGTCGGATAGCTTGTCCTCACAAACGGAACCACTGACAAGACCACGTGGCCACCCACGGAACCAGCACTCTCGGGAGAACCTCTGAACACTAGTAACCCTTGATCTCGAGCTATAACCAGCAAAAGATCTACACCCTACACACAGGGCGACACCAACCTGTCTGTCGGAAGGGCCATGACAATGTTGTCGGTACCTCAGCCTTCACCAGCATAGGGTCTGCCACTCGAGTATACACAACATGGCCAGATGTATCCACTGATATCTTATACTGCACCAAGGCCTCACATGTGTTCACACTACTCACACCCAGGTCTCGAGAGGAGCAGAAGAGACACTCACACATACCACACCCTCAGACTGGCTAGGATTAACATCTCTACACCTAACGGCATAGGGTATCTACCACTGCACCCGTCAGTAGCATACACTTGTCATAACCAAGGCTCTCTCTCCCGATCCAATCATGACAAGTCCTCCAGGCAGTGAAACAGTAAGGCTCAAACCTCTGTGCTCTCGCGAGAAACCCTGAGGATATGCATACTCACGCGCCTAAACCACAGGGACCCTCGGAACAACACTGCCAACTATGGAAAAACCATCTAAGGCTAATGACAAGAACTGAAGAACCTCGACCCATAAATCCTACGAGGATATCTAGGCACGATCACAACCCTCATGTGGGAATACCCTTCGCGGTCATGGAACTCTCGTGGGGGGCAGTCGGCACGGGTAGCCCAATCATAGGAATGACTACCCACCCCACACAGAATGCATAGGGATGGCCCACACTAATCATCTGGAATTGACGGAGCACCCAAAATTACGTGAACACACATCCCACAAAGCCACGCCTCCCACAGACACCCCTGGAAACAAAACCTTGGGACACGGCACCCCAGGCTAAAGGGAGCTAGGCGGCCAAAGCACTGGCCAACCAGAGGCTGGGCGGCCAACTCTCTGGCCACCCACCTAGGGCACACTGATGCCTGGGTGGCCATAAGTTTGGCTTCCCAGTCAGACAGGGCAAAGGGGGCTGGTGGCCATCTTCTTGGCCTCCGAGAGGGCCTGGGTGGCCAGCTTTTGGCCACCTGCCCTCGACAGGGCAGGGTCTGGGTGGCCATCTCTCTGGCCACCCAGAGGACTTGGGCGGCCACCACTTTGGCTGCCCAGACCACGGGCTACCGGGGAAGAAGAGTAGGGTAGGATGGCCAGAGTGCTAGCCGTTGCAACACTGGGTGGCCTAACCACTGGCCGCCCAATAGACCTGGGTGGCAAGACCCTTGGCCGCCCAATCCTGGATGCGACGGCCACCCATGTGGCTGTCCCCTGTTGGTTTCACAAAAAATACACCAAACTCAACACGGAGTCCGATCGCGAGCCGCATTCATCGCAAAATGAAGGGAAAACATGGGGAATCCATCCCCAGGCATTCCTACGACCAGAAAGCCATGATCAAACCACGAACCAAGGCCTAGATCGGCCAAAAATTGCCGCTCAACCCTGACATGCATTTAACCCCCAAACAAGAAACATTCCTACTCTCTGCCTCACCATGGCATGGAAACGCGGGGAAATCACGCGGGGAAAGTAGGGATCCATCCCCCTACCTTATCCAAGGCTTTAACCCACTAAAACCTCAAAGAATGGTGATCGCTCTATGTAGTCAGCTCCCACAAATGCAACCACCTTTGCCTCACGTTTTGCACGTCCCCATGACAGGTGATATTACTGATAGGTGCATAGAAAATGAGATAACTGACTGCACAGAAATCAAGGTAGATGATCATATTAATAGGTGCACAAAAATCAAGGCAACAGGTTACACAAAAGTTCAAGAACAAAGGTTGGTGTAGCAGCTACTGTTCACACATGAAGGTCGGTGCACATTAATGCCTTGTTCATAAAGGTCAGTGCACATTCATGTTTTATTCATATAGGTTGGTGCACATTCATGTTTCATCATATAGAGGTCGATGCATATTCAGACTAATTGCACATCAAGGTTGATGCTTGTTCATACCGATTGCATGTCAAGGTCGATGCACATTCGTTCTGCTGCACATTAAGGTCGACGCACATTTATACTGAATGCATTATAAGGTCGGCGCATGTCTGCATATAAGCATACAAGGTTAGTACACATTATGTTAGACAGCACATGCAGGTCAGTGCACATTTGCACCTAAGCTATAGAAGGTCAGTGCACATATCAGGTCTGTGCACATGTAGGTCGGTGCACATTTGCACCTAAGTCATAGAAGGTCTGTGCACATGCAGGTCGGTGCACATTTGCATCTAGGTCATTTAAGGACTGTGCTTGTTTGCCTTCAACATAAGAATGGTCTGTGCACATGCTGAACCAAGGTCTGTGCACATTTGCATAACCAAGTCTGTACACATATCCAAGTCTGTGCACATTTACATAACCAAGTCTGTGCACATATCCGAGTCTATGCACATTTGCATAACCAAGTCTTTGCACATTCACATTTACATTATAGCATATTAGGCCGATGCACATTCACCTTTTGGCCTATTAGGTCGATGCACATATCAAGTTAGTGCACATGCAAAGGTCCTGCACTATCAAGGTCGATGAACATGTTATATCTTGCATTCTAAGGTCGAAACATATTTTGCATCTTGTTCATTCAAGTCAATGCATATGTAGAATCTAGTATGTGCATCTTGTGTATTGCATACTCAGGGTCTGTGCACATGAAGCATCAGGGTCTGTGCACATGTAGAGTCTCTGCACATATAGGTCTATGCATATCTAGGGTCTGTGCACATGTAGAGACTAAGGTCGATACACAAGCATACTATTTGATCAAATGCCTCAGTAAGTCCAATCCAACTGCATTGACCTCTCTGCTCAAGTCCTCATATGCATCGACCTCAATGATGAAGAAGGATCTATTTGATGAAATGCCTCAGTGAGTGGCTCCCAAGAGCCTTTTCTATCAAACTGGCAGCCTTTTCAGGAAAAGGATCCAGAGACCTAAAATAAGAACCAGAAATGCCAAAAAAATATTTTTTGAGGGCTGAAAAGGTCTCCTTGTTCAGTCAACCATCCTTGTCATCATTGGCTTGCTATATCAATCCTTTTGGTCAATGGAGAAGCCAATTACCTTATTTGGGAATAGTCACCTTTCCTGGTACCCACCTTTTTACCTCCAGCCAATCAGATGGTCTGTTACTGAGATCCCACAGGACAAAAGGACTTCTTGGACAGTCCAACCAGCAGAAGAAAATGATGCTATAGATTTTACTTGGGAGGCTCTACTCACATACTTACTAGTACTATTCTGACCAATAAAGTGATGGAGACTCCAGGCCTATGGGGAAGCATCCATAGATGTACCCAGTACTACAGGAGTGTCTCCAAGCTGGCACTTCGCCATTTCTCACTCAACCTCCATCTTGGGAAGAGAAGTTCAAAGCCTAAGATTCAAGTCAAGGTCCACTAGACCAAAGCCTAACTCCTAGGTCTCTGAAGTGATCCAAAGGACGGAACAACCCAGCATTCTTCTTATGAGTTGAAGGTGAAGATTCAAATGCTAAGGTCAAAATCGCATACCGTGAACCTGGGTTCTCTATATATACGCTAACCCTTCCACCTAGGAAGAGTTTGCCCTTGTTCTGATGTAGGAATAAGACTGGCGGGGTCTCTCTATTTTTAACCTCATTTTTTCCTCTTCTTTTTTTGAATCAACGTTCATTCTGCTAACATGCCAGCTGGCCTTGCCGATGTTGACGAGGGTCAGACCTGGGCTTGTTCGTTGACATTAGTTTAATGCCGAAGCAAGGGTAGTTCATTAACAAGGATGAAAGGTCCAAGCTAAGGGACAGAGGTGGACCGATCTCACCGGTGATGACGAGGGTCGACCACAGGTTTGTTCGTCGACATGGGTTACATGCCGAAGCAAAGGGTATATTCATCAATGAGGATGAAAAGTCCAAGTTGAGGGTAGAAGTCGACTGGTCTCACCGATGATGATGAGGGTTGAGCATAGGTTTGTTCATCGACATGGGATACATGCCAAAGCAAAGGGTAGATTCATCAACGAGGATAGAAAGTCAAAGTTGAGGGCAGAAGTCGGCCAGTCTCACCGATGGTGATGAGGGTCGAGCACAGGTTTGTTCATTGACATGGGCTACATGCCGAAGCAAAGGTAGTTTCATCAACAAGGACGGAAGGTCCAAGTTGAGGGCGGAGGTCGACCGGTCTCGTTGATGATGACGAGGGTTGAACACAGGTTTGTTAGGGGATCTCCGGTAGGACTTTTGATGATCATCCCCTTGGTGTCTCATTGGGAGGAGAATAAAGAGGAACTTTTAAATTATCACCGTACTGACTTAAGCACCCTTTCAGATTTTCACCAAAGCCAGCCCCCTTTTGCTTTTGCCCACGCAGCCTTTCGGGTTTTCACGTGACGGGGTACCCGATTTTACCTACAGTGCCCTTTCGGGTTTTCACCGTAGCTGGGTGATAGCCATTTTTGCCCTTATTCTTATGTAGGGACAAGACTGGCGGGGTATCTCTATTTTTAACCTCATTTTTTCCTCTTCTTTTTTTTATATATTTAAAACATATGGGAGGAAATAGTCGACAGGTCGATACGTGGTATTCGACCCTTGACGGTAATAGACGGTTGTTGGGTAGGGCACATGGCCTTGTGCTGATGTAGAGGGGTTTATTCGTTGGCAAGGAGGTAATGCCAGCGCAAGGAGAGATTCTTTGTTGACTCAGACGTAAGGTCTGTAGTGGCGACATTGTATAGAAGCCAGTTGGGACGCAGAGTCTTATGCCGAGAGATGAGTTCATTCGTTAGCAAGAAAGTAATGCTAACGTAAGGGAGGAGTTTCTGCCGATTCGGGCGTAAGGCCCGCAATGGCGATATTGTCTGTTTTGTAGGGCTTGGTCAGGATGGAGTGCCACTGGACCGGGATAGGGGTAGCTCGATCAAGGCGGAGTGCCACTAGACCAAGATAAAGGGTTGCTCGGCTAGGGCAGAGTGCCACTAGACCAAGAAAAGGGGTAGCTCGATCAGAGGGGAGTGCCACTAGACCAAGATAAAGGGTAGCTCGGCCAGGGCGGAGCGCCACTAGACCAAGGTAAAGGTAGCTCGATTAGGGCAGAGTGCCACTAGACCAAGATAAAGGGTAGCTCGGTCAGGGCAGAGTGCCACTAGACCAAGAAAAGGGGTAGCTCGATCAGGGTGGAGTGCCACTAGACCAAGGCCTAGGTAGCTCGATTAGGGCGGAGTGCCACTAGACCAAGGTTAAGGTAGCTCGATCTGGGCGGGGTGCCACTGGACCAAGGTATATTACGGTCATTCTGGGAATGTCGGCTGAGCCATGTGGTACAGCTTTATATGTTTTCCATTGAGGGGATAGCACTGGATGACCCCTTTGTGATCTACGAGGACGTAGGCACCCCCTTCATATACTCGACCGATGACATACGGTCCAACCTAGTTTTCAACCAACTTCCCTTTGGGGTTGGAGGTCATCACTTCTCATCTTTTGACCATTACCAAGTCTCCAGTCATAGTGTTGACATCATCAAAACATAGGAGCACAACAATCTCTCCTTTTTTGATGATGGCAACACTGTGAGTCATTATGATCAATTTGATTCAATGTATGCATAAGTATACCTCAATGCATCTCCCATATAATGACTCTCAAACTATTCTCCCCCTTTGACATTATCAAAAAAATATAGTTTGATATCATATGGGGGAGTTTCAAAGAGTAAGTCAGGAAGGCCCTGAAGGTTGGATGCCAGATGCAAGAAGGGAAGAAAGGCCTTGGTGTCAAGGAGTGATTCAGTAGTAGAAACACATAGCCAGGGTGATCAATATAGCAAAGAGTGATTGCAGCACAATACAAGGATAAAGCCTGTCAAAGTTTGCAAGAAAAATTCGTAATCTGATACAAATATCATAAATCAGAAATAGCTTACATTTAAACTCTTCCATTATGACCAGCTTATGATATGTGCCTTATTAAGGTGCATGGTTCAAATCTAATGAGTCCGGAGTTTATCAATGAAATTTCTTTGAAAAATATGTGCATTCAAGTTTAATAGAAATGAACCAAGATTTCATACTTGAACTCTGTTTAACCTTCTTTTATCTTACTTACTCAATTACAATGACTGCCTTAGGAGTGTGGATGCACTAAAAATTAAACCATCATTTGTTCATTTATTTATCTGGTTGATTCATTTATTTAGTGCGGGGACGTCCCAGTCACAAAGTGATGATTTATTCAGACTTCAAGGAAGCTCTTGGTGCGCTCGATCTGACTTGGTCAGACGATTGTGTAATTCAAGTTGGGATCAAAACCCATCGCGCCATAAAGGCCACGACGTCATTTACATCCCCTTAGAGAGGGGAACACCCTTGATTGATCGTTAGGAATAAGGGCCTTATGGCTTGAAAAATTATATTAGCGGTTCAAGCATATAAGACATTGGAGACCTAGGTTGATGCATGTATTCATTCATTTATTAAATCGTCAGAAATGATCGGTTCACTGTTGGCCACACATCGGCCTTTCAATGTTCGGGTGATAACCCGGCTCAAAATAGGTGGAATGAGCCCGAGATACGGGCCGATGTGCGCCATGGCGTCCTTAAAGCTCAATTTGTTGAAGGATAGGGCTTAATCCCTTATATGAGTAATATCAAATCAGAAGAAACAGTTAGTTCGCTATCGACCGCACATCGGCCCTTCAATGTTCAGGTAATGACCCAGTTCAGAACACACGGAGCGGGCCCGGGATGTGGATCAATGTACGCCATGCATACGGGGTGCTTAAAGCTCAATTTCCGAAGGACAGGGATTAATCCCTTTATACGGATGAATTCGCTTAAATGAATTATCAACCCGTAGTGGCACATGAGCGTGGCCATGATGGGAGGAATCCCGGAGATCCACGCTCACGTTGCAAGGCAGATTTAGTTTCCCTTTTATATAAGGTCTAGGGAGAGGAGAGTACCAACAAAAGGAACCTTACATTATTTTATTATTATTTATTTTCTTTATTATTATTATTTTGATGCAAGTAGGACTTCACAGATGCAATGGGATGAGGACTAGTCGATGCATTCAGTAGCTGATTTAAATGGAGGTCGACACAGGAGAGCCTAAGGTCGATGCAGGCAGCAACTAGATTGGGGACAGGTCGATGCAGCTTGGAACTGGCTCAAGGAAGAGGTCAATGTAGATGTGAGAAAGGTCAATGCAGCTTGCAGTGAGGTCAATGCAGTCGTGAGAAGGGTCAGTGCAACTTGCAATCGGCTCAAGGAAGACATCAATGCAACTGTGAGAGAGGTTAATGCAGCTTGCACGAATGGTATGCAATGTAGTGCTCAAATGTTTGTGAAAGAGGTTCCTCTATTCATGAGATGCATGTCGGGAGTTTTTTTTATTCATGAAATGCATGCGTGGAGCTTCCAATCCTCCTATCTCTCAGGTTATTGGCTCTCTCTATTTTTTCTTCTCTTTTATCCCCCTTTTTTCTCTTTGCTCCTCTTCGAATTGGTCGAACCAATTAGGGTTATATAGATGAAGCTATTATGGCATGGCAAAAGCACGCCGGGGAAAGCTTCATTCGATCATTTTGGTGCGCCGGATAGTAGGGCACCGGGAAGAGGGGCGTGCCAGTGAAAGGGCGTGTCGGCTATGCCCCATTCACTTGATGTGGGTCAAACAGTGGGTCTTAGACTAGCTCTAGGATCACCGTAATCTTTCATCTCGCCACAATCTCATAAAACCTTGGTGAGAAGTCTTGATGAAGCTTTCGTGTCGGCCTACGACTGCTTTCGGGACCCCGTGTACCTTTAGTTCAGATTCATGGGTTTTCCGCTGACTCGACCCATGGCACTGCGGTTCATGCTGCTGGCTTGGTTTGACTTACGCTTGTAGCTTTCCTGAAAGGTGAAATACCTCCCAGGATGTTTTCTGGCTAGACTGGGTGATGATTTGGTCACTAACAGACCCAATTTGCTGAGAAGCCGTACCCACACTGGGTCATCAGGGTCTTCTACTGACAGGGCCTTCGGTCCCTTGTTCTAAAGTGCAGAGGGCATTCTGTCACCTCAGGAGGATCTTGTGTTCAGGTGGCGGGCCACCGGGTATACCGTCATCCTTGGTCGGACACCGGATGTTGTTTATGCGACACGACTGAGTCGATGCTGGTTCATTGGGAAGGTTTGTTGACACTGCCGATTTGTTTGTGAATTCTCCTCGATTCTCCTAAGGTGAAGTCCATGGCGTTCATACTGGGTGACCTGAGGCTCTGGCAGCTGGAGAAGGCTTTGGTATATCGGCTTCCTTTGGCTTCTTTGCTTCAGTGGGCCACATCATTCATGTCATTTAGGTTTAATCACCACCGAGTATATTTTGAGTGCCAACACTCGATAGTGTTTGTTCCCCTTCACTCTCATCATCCCTCTCTTTTTCATTCTGAGCATCAGTTGTGCGTGTCGCTGCAAGGCCGCAGCTGCATGTAATGACCCATCCGATCATCGAATCATGAAATGTTGTTCCTCTTCCTCTTCGAATTTGAATGGAAGTGTTGATGTGTGCTCAGATTCCCCCTCTTTCTATTTGATGGCATTGCTTTTATGCATATAGCCCGTGCGTTGCTATCCGGTTTCTCCGTGTGGACGTCGAACAAGCCCTGGGATGTTCTAGGGCAACATTAACCACACCACCCCTCCCCAGAGTTACTTTCTAATGGGATGATCATGTTAAGATCCCACTATCGTCACCGAGGGTTTAATCGCCAGAGGGATACCCGAGACTAGCCCTCATCACCCCTCCATTCTCAGTCATGAACCGAGGAGAATGGGGCCGTCCTTACAGTTTGGGCGCATGGTTTCCTGACACCATCGTCTTCCTTTATGCTATACACCGACTGTGTGAAGGTTTGACTTCTCCAGTTGCCTGATTCTAGTTTACTGGTTTTGGAGACTAATTTGCTAACATGCTAACCCTCATGTTAACTTACTAACCTCTTTGCTAACCAGCTAACCTGCTAACTCATATGTGCAAATAATTAATCATGGTTGGTCCATTGGTTGGCTGCATTCTCCATATGCGTTATACGTAACTATTCTTCTCGAAGAGTCCAGTGGTCGGGGAGAGGGGACATTCCCCCATGAGTCACCAGTGGATCACAGGATCATGTCCCTTCATGGCATGCATCTTCATGAGCCGTCAGGTGAATATTAATAGGGCTTTTGCCCAACATCAAATCTACTATCCTTAAGGGAATTAGTGTTGGCTATGGGCCGTGTGCCCCTAGTAGGCTAGCCCTCGGGGTTTCCTTCCCTATTGGTCATCCCTTTAAATCGTGTTTTGACCACGGCCCCTGTGCAGGGGAGAGAGGGGTCCGCCCCTCCTCTCCCATCCATTGTCATTGAGGGTACTCAACCCTCACCCTCCAATTCTTTTTCTCAAAATTCGGCCAGTCATATCCTCCATATGATGGGCCAGTTGCATCCCTCTCAGCTCAACATCCTTCGCCAAGCTCTGCAGGAGCCGGATGCCCCATCCTCAGTTCCTTCTTCTAGCGTGTCGGCTATCACCATGTCATGCCCCGAACCGATAGCATCAGAATGCATCATTTGCTCGGAACGTAGCAGTTAAACAGTCGTGAATAATCAAGAGCAATCGTATAAGACCAAATAAATTAGAGTAATAATAAAATTTTATTTCAAGTATAAGTATCTTACAATTTAAATTCCAAACTTGAAGACTCAATTACATCACAATGGAAGAAAAGGAGATGACGCACTAACAGACTTAGACAAGATAACTAAATAAGAGACACCATCCTAGACTCAAGAAAGATAAAAGACTCGGGTTCACTAATTTCTAGAGCTCGCTTACACACTTGTCCCTCCCGTGTGAGTCTCAGTCTCGCTAGCCACCTGATTACCTGAAAACAAGTTGGAATAACACTGGATGAGCGAATGCTCAGTAGGAATTATATCTCAATAACAAGCAATAGGTTTAAGTAATTACATTTTCGCATGTAAATGCAATAAAGTTATTCATGTAGAGACAACTATGGAAAAATAGCAAGAGATTAAGCAAATCTTTAACAAGAGATAGTCAAGAGAGAGAATTAAAGATTTATTAGCTACTTTCACGCAAGTACTTGCCCATTCTGGGCCATGAAAGTCGAGTCAAGCAATTTGAGTCACGCAAGTCAAGTCACGCATGAAATAGGAGAGAGAGTGAGTGTGGAATGTCAATAGATCAAACTAGTCATGCACTTCGGTGCCATGCCAGACACCGTGATCATTACAACTCCCATGGGCACAAGTACTTTTGGGTGCTCCTCCCAGGACCAGATCAGGCCCTATATGCATAGCATTAAAATAGATCTAGACATTCACTATAGTTCATAGCCAATAGAGAGTTCCAAAGAACAAGTTTTACTAGAATGAGAAATAGAGTTTATGGAACACAAGGGCAAGGCCCTTGGGTGAGGACAGACTAGCGACAAAATCAATGCAAAGAGTATAGACAAACCGTGACATGTTGATAAGCTAGGTGGAATTGGCACCAAGATTGGTTGCCACGACATCTTGAATAAATGACTAACAAGAGTCATGATTTCAATGGACATGAAGTAAGTTGAAGAATTGACACCTAACCATGGTTACCCAATTCAATATTTCACCTAGTGGAATGGTCGCCCACTCTACCGGCTTGAGAGATTTCTTTCGTGGGCCAAGCGTAGCACCATGAAAGGGCCGGGTGACCATGTTTCTCCAGAGTGACATGACAATTAAAATGGGTACAAGGTGTTTAAGATACAACTAGCTCAGTCGGCCTTGAGGGAATCCTAGGTTATGAGGAGACTTACGGAGGTCCCAATGACTAACTTGCCAGTCCGAAGGAATGGAATGTCCCACGGAGGGCTCGTATGTCACCAAGAGTTGAGGGGTATATACGTGAACCAATCGTGAAACAGAGACTCCATCTACGGACGTGAGATGAGAGTGCCAAAAGACCCACAGTTTGGGTCAAAATCGGAAGAAAATTGTAAGAACGTGAATGTGTTAATTAAAGAATTTACGTCCACTAAGAGAGATGCTAATTCTAAAATTAACTATAATTAAAGAAACTAATATTAATTGACACTCATAGGTGGCGTCATTTATTGATTAGCATCCATTTGGAGGGACGTTAATTCTATGATTTTTGACTTAATTTATTGAACAAGAATTCACGCCAATATCTATTTAATGGAATAATTTCAAAACATACATTCAACCCGTGGAGTACATTTCAGACTTGGAGGTGGCTGCCACCCCCAATGCCATCTTGGCCATTGTCAACAAGGTTGCTCGGGCCCTTGGCTTGAAATCTGAGCAGATCATTCTGAAGCCCGAGAGGATCATCAGGGAGCCAGATATATGCTAACTTATTTAGCCTTGTCTCTTTTTGTTCTGCCACTTAAGATGCTTACTTCATGCAATCTTTTATCACTTGCAGAGCATACCAGTGGCCCTGAGGCTCATGCTTGTGGGAAGAGGCCTCGGGTCGAAGGCCGAGAGGGTGATCCGCGGTCCATCGCCCGTTTGCATCCTGAGGAAGCATCTCCCATCCCGGCGGAAATTTCCAGTAAGGGCAAGGGAGTTTCATTTCAGATCAGTACTACAACCTATTTATGTAATGTTGTAATCTGACTGTTTTTTCTCCCTTCTTTTTTTGATGCAGCTCTTCCTGAGACTCGGGTTGCTGCGAGTTTTTTCTCCCCGCCCCGGGAATGTGTTTACAGAGGCGCGACTGGAGGTGGACGAGTCCGTCCCCGATATCAGTGTGGACATTGAGGGGCTGGACCCTCTCGCTGATGACTATACGCCTGTGACCGGCGATTCTCCCGCACTTGACACTGGCGGGACCTCCGTTGCGCAGGATTCGGGTAAGTGCTTTTCATACTTAACCCTTCTTTCGCTTTCTTTCAAATGGAGGAAGTATACGCTTTGGCTAATATAGCATCGCCTGTTGTAGAGGCTCCTAGAGTTCAACCCACTCTCCCCGTCGTTGAAGAAGGGGGAGAGTCCCCTGGCAGCGAGAGGACCTCTTCGTCATCGGATTCCTCGAGCGGGAGAAGCTCTGATACCGCGTGGGGGCTCTTCTTCATCGAGCTCTTCCGAAGAAGGAGAGATAAGGATGAGCCCAGGTAATTTAGGGCTAGATTCTCTTCATATATTAAATCATGAACCCCTCTGACCTATTTTGTTGCTCATTATGCAGCCGCCCAGACGGCTTCTTCCCTGGACGAGCTTTCTAGGCTCATTGGAATAGGGTCTTCTGCTGGCTTGCCAGCTTATGACGAGGACGTGAGGGCTCCGATCGCCGGGGTCGGAGTCCCTGATAGGGGAGCACCCCCCTAGCCATAGGGCTATCGACAGGTACTGCTAGCGCTGGAGAGTCTAACGGGGTGCGGGCTTCGGGTATGCACAAAAATATTCTGTACATTCTTTCTACCATATATCGTTGCATATTGACATTGTGCAATGCCTCTGCCTTAAACAGCTGACGATCACCCGGAGGAGAGGCATTTTCCCCAGCCCATAGGGGTGGACATGGCGGCAGGCTTGTCCCAAGCACCTTAAGAGGAGCGGGACACTGCTGACCAGGCCGCGGCCTCCACTGAGTCACCAGCTCCGGGTATATTGTTGTCGAATTAAGGACTTATGCCATCCATCCGACAAGGCTTCTTTTCTCTGTGATATTGATCACCATTTTATATGTTGGTGTCTTCTTTTAGCTGTCTCTCCTTCCATGGAGCCCACGACAGAGGTGGACACTGCTGTGGATGAGGAGGAGCTGCTTGTAAAGACTAGTATGTCTTTCATTACTATAAAGTGTTCATTTTGATTATTGGTGTTGATGAAGTGCTAAGACTTTTCATGTCTTGCCTCACTTACAGAGAGATCGGCTACACCGGTACCGCCCACAGAACAGGGACCGACACTTGTGGATAGCTCTCCTGCAGTCCCGAAGGAGGGGTCTTCTCGCAGGCCTGACCCGATGGACCCGACTGGCTCAGGTAAAAGTCATTGCGTTATGCACCTTTGGACCTTTACCAAGGTGGTTTTATCGTGGTGATACACTCACGAATTTGTGTTTTCTCTTCTTTTTCCCAATTCAGGGGAACTCACATTAGGCTTTAATATTGTTGTAAGGCATAGAAGCAAGCTGGGTTCAAGGGAGCATTCATCATCATCTTCATCCACTCAAGAAAACTGAACAAAGGTGGTTCAAAGAAGGAGGGGAAGCCTCACCTCACCTGAAAATAACGGGGGTGAGCCTTACCTCCTAGGCTCAGTAGGGGTCCCGCAGATCTCCACCTCACACAACGGAAAATAACAGTGCGATAACTAAAGTAAGTGCAATAAGTAAACAACAGGAAAAGCGGGAAACTACCAGTAGGGAACACTACACAGGACCACTACACATGTTGCTAAACCAAACCTCATCCACGGAACGGAATACCCGAGCCACCCACACGACAAACCACAACGACAGAAAACCCACGTCGAAATCACCAAAGTGACGGGAGTGCTAACCCACTAACCACGAGATCGGAAGCATCCTCCGACAATTTATACTGCAGCCTCAAGTGTCTCCCTACACGTCCTGAGGTGAAAACTGAGACACGGTACACAGTACCAATGAACAAGGACTAGCTGGGGTCGTGCTCGTCAGCACGTGTCCACTACCTCCGACTACGTGTGCACACACAGACCATCTTCTCTAGGTCTGGTCTTCTAGTCGATTTTCCCCCCAACCGAACTCAGGATGCAAAGGCAAGAGGCCCTCAGGCAATCGGCCTACAAACCTCTACATGGGAAAAGTCTCCACCACTCCTAGGTGGGTCGGCACGCATGCGTGCCCAGGTCAGCTACGTCTAGTGGGTAGAATCACCAAGGGTGAGAACCTACCAAACTACGAAAGTCACCAGAGTACCATCGGATCTTAACAAACTACCACGAGACAGCTCACCAACACGAGAACCAAGGACTACCTACCTGATGGCTAAACTATGACTGCTACTGCATACGACGAAGATCAGAACCCTTAAACACGTCAGAGATCAAAAACGGGACAAACCGGGGCTAAAGGCAATGGGAGGCCAGGGTACTGGACGCCTATGGGCCTAGGCGGCCAGCCCACTGGCCGCCCAGCACAGGGCCTGGGCGGCCACAATGTTGGCCCCCCAGAGGCCTGGACGGCCAACTCTCTAGCCGCCCAGCCTTCAGCTGGGTTAGGGCCTGGGCGGCCACTAACTGGGCCACCCAGCTCTGGGCGGCCAAGCTCCTAGCCTCCCAGAGGGCCTAGATGGCCAGCCCTTTGGCCTCCCAGGGAGTTGGGCATCCAGGCGGTCAGAACCCTGGCCACCCATGGATAGATGACGTCCCATTCGTTGGTTGTCACCTGCGCAGGGTCTCCTCGAGAACTCAACTTTCATAGGGTCATTCCCCAGCCCACAAACACCCCCCAACGAGCATGAAAAATCTCATAAGGCATACATTAACCCTCCATGATCACACCACCATCGATTAAACCCGATCTACACTAGAAATCCCTCCTCACAGCCCTTAATATGGAAATCCCCCCGTGAATGCAATAAACCCTCTCTCTCGCATCAAAACCCACGGATCTGAAGGGAATGCAACGGGAAGAAGGTGGAGTCCATCACCCTACCTCAATGAGGTCTTAAACTTCAAAGAATCGAAGCCCCAAACTGGCACATGCTGGCCACACTCCCACGGCCACCTCCGCAAGCACGTATCGCCACCCCGCCATCACCCGCACGCCACCAAGCCGCCGCCGTCGTCGATCATCCACCACCCGGCCCTCACCGTCTGTAGCCGGAGAGGAGAGGAAGAGGGACACCTGCGTTCACCGTGAAAGGGGAGAGTGAGGGAGATAAAAGGAGGGGGAACGGTCACAATTGGGGAAATGGTAACATGGTAACGGGAAGAAGGGAGGGCACCTTTTTGGGGTTTCCTCTCAACCCCCAAGAAACCAAAATCATACATATGCCCTTCCTCCAATGATTGACCATTTTAAATAATTTGAGAAAATTTGGAAAAACGTAAGGGAAATTTGAACATGACATAAAGATAAATACATAAAAATCTTGATCAATAACCCAAACTCTGTATCTAAAATGAAGATGATATAAGAAGGATACAACAAAGACCGAACTTTATAGAACTACTGCCTCCAATGGTCTACTGAGAAGAGGTTGAGTAATCTGTATTTAGGCATTGGCATGAGGAAGCAAAGAAAAACTGAAAGCATGTGCACATCCTACATAACAGATGGATACGACACTTAAATTCTTCAGGCAGATGGATATACATAACAGATGGATATACATAAAGGAACCAAAAATATGTTTCCCATGTCAAATATTATTGACAGCTGTAAAAGTAAAATACCATAAGCCATAGTCAGCAAGATCACCTCCCATGTGACATGTCATGTGAATGCATGCCAGAAATAAAACCAGAACAATTACAAGCTTCAGCATACCTGATCAGCAGAAGAACATTTTCATAGCGTGTAATAGTTAGTTGCTTTGGTGATTACTGGGCTTAGACAAATTTGAACAGTCATAGCATTGAGTAGGTGTTTACCCAATTGTCATCCCTCACAATTCAAATCCATCGCAATATATGTGCTTCGAGGAACCTCCACAGCTGTTTAAAGATGTTGACTATGTTGCAACAGCAATCATGTAACCACCACTACAATGTGATTGTTTGTTTAAAAAATTGCATCATTGCCCTTCAAGGCCCTCAACCAGCCCCTAGTGATCATGCTACTATAAAGGGTTGCGATGTTGCCATCCAACTCTATAAACAGAGCATGAAAACCAAGGGATGTGAAGGTATGCCCCTGCGGAATGGACAATACCACAACGTGATTATGTAAACATAACAAAAGTCACGAATGAAGGAAAGTTAGTCAGAACACAAGTTGGTGGATACAACGTAGTCCAAATACAACAGACACATACATTATAACAAGGTATGAAATTGAGCAAGTTCACAAAACACATAATAATGTGTAGCATATATCATAGTCCAGTTTCACCCCCAAATACTATTAGCAATTTCATTCCTCCGGCACTCCCTAGTAGCAACCTCAAGGTGGCCGATGTGAAGTCTAGCGGCCACCTCCTCATCACCAGCAATATCGCCTTGCACATCATCCTCATGAACTCTATTGAAGTACCAATCAAAGCCTTGTTCTCAACAAATGAAATTCTGCACCACACAACATGTAATGACTATCTTCTGTTGTGTGGGACAAGGATGCATGTTTCCCTCATGCAATGTTTGAAAACGCATCTTCAAGGCACCAAATCTACGCTCCACAACATTTCGCAATTGGGCATGTCAATGATTGTATTTTTCCTTCTTACTTTCATAGGGCACACTACCCGACCACGAAATTGAGCAAGATGGTACTTAACTCTCCTATATGGGGCCAAGAAAGATGAAGTATTTTCGTATCCCGAATCAACCAGATAATACTTCCCCTGCGGTACATAGAACCCTCCTTTGTCTAGGGCCCACCTTAACACCCTCATATCAGCAGCAGATCCTTCCCATCCTACACATACATACTGGAAGAGCATATCAAATGATACTGCAGCCATCACATTTTGGGTAATGCACTACTTACGGTTGTGAAATCGATCATGCTCTGATATTGGTACATTTGCAGGAAAGTGTGTACCATCAATGGCACCAATCGCATCCTAAAGTAAGATATGGAATATGATTTAAGGTACCAATGATGTGAACAATAACTACTAAGACAGTAGAACTCACCTTAAATTGAGGGTAGAATCGTTCTTTGCCACGAATGTACGGGTGACATTCATGCACTTGTGCAGCTGTGGGCAATTGAATGTACTCTTCCTTCAATGAAACCAAGGCAAGGATGGCTTGATTCACATATTTACTAATTGTTTAAGAAGAATGTTGGAAGTGCTCACACACCCCTGGTGGATATTAGCATTAACAGGGTTTTTTTGGTCATGTTGTGATTTGTTTTTTTTAATAAAAGTCTTTTGAGGGTGTGCGGCCAGGAGACACTGCCGCAACCCACCTTACGATTATTTTTTCTTCTTCTGTCATCTTCTCCCTCTTCATCTGCTGCGTCGAAATTATGTGACCATGAAAATTTTCATGGTATCAGAGCAAAGCTCTTGCCAAGGGACCTGTTGAAGCGTGTTTGTCTGCAGTGGGTTGATGGCTAGAAAGTCTGGGTGCGCTCCTCTTCCACAGCACCATGTGTGCACGCCTGCTGGAGCATCGATATGCTCCTGCCCTGTACCAAGCCTGAATGCAGTTTTGGACCCTTAAAGCCTTGGGGTTCAAGGCCGGTCCTCTTGTTGGTGGGTCTGGTTCTCTTTTCTAGTGGACTTATTGTTATCTACCATCCTTTGTGGCTAGTCCGCCAGTTGGGTTGGGGTTCTTCAACTCCTCGTCGCCTATAACCTGTTCGACATTAGTTCTGTGCAACAGTCCCCCTGTCCTCTCTCACTTCCTTGCTGTAACAAGGTTGTGGTTGCTTGCTCCATCTGCTTGGGGCTTCCGTACAGGGGGAGTTGCCACTCTGTGATTGCTAGTTGGTGTCAACGGCAAGTATCTCCACGATGTCGAATTCTACACAGTATGAGGTTGCCTCCAAGTCTTCTAGGGCTGCTGATTCCTCTCTTATCAGCATGGGTGACGAGAGTATTTCTCTCCATATTACGCCTGCGAAGTTAAATGAACATAACTATATGGTATGGTCAGTTGCAACTGAGATATATATTGTTGGTCGAGAGAAAAGTGGCTACTTTAATGGAAGACTCAAGAAACCTGGTGGGGATGATCCTGGATATGACAAATGGCATCTAGAAAACAGTGTTGTAATGTCGTAGATTATCAACTCTGTGGGAGCTGAAGTCCAGCAGAAGATTCTTTGAAAAAAATCTACTAGAGATGTGGGACCTCCTTGAAGAGATGTATGGTCAGAAGCAAGAGATGGCTCGTGTTTGTTTATCAGCCAACTAATGAGTTACGTGAGCTGAAACAAGGGGGCTTGTCTGTGACGAGCTATTTTGCTACTCTGCGGAGTAAGTGGGAAGAGCTTGACTATTATGCCATTGATGATTGGGCTTGTGTGGGGGATCAAAAAAAGCATCTCAAATATGTTGAACATGATATAGTCTTCAAATTCATGGCTGGTCTCAACCCAGAATTTGAGAATCTACGTGGACAAAATCTGAGTATGGAGCCTTTTCCTTCTCTGGAACAAGTGTACTTCAAGGTACTAAAAGAAGATGGTCACTAGAGAGCCATGAATGGTCCATAGTCAATGGGTAGTGTAGGGGAGTTTTCAGCCTTAGTAAGTGCTGGTCAGAAATCAGCAAAGGGAGGCTCTGGTTAGAGCAAGGATAAATTTAAAAGTGGGAGGATTTGTAGCCACTGTGGCCGAGAAAACCATCACGATGAAGATTGTTGGGACTTACACCTAGAAAAGAAGCCCCTGAAGTTCAGTACTGGGAAGAAAGGGTAGTAACTTAAAGGTCATGTGGCCACCTTTGATCCTATGGGTGGTCCGCTTGCTTCTTCACCCGAAAGTCGATCAACTGGTTCTTCTAGAAATGCTCTTATGGGCATGTCTTCACAGGACATTGCTCAACTTCAGAAACTTCTCTCGTAACTTGGATCTCATACCTCTACTCTTTCCTCCACCTTGTCAGGTATAGCTAGTGTTGTACTGAGTGCCTCCACCAAGAAGCACCCTCTCCCCTGGGTTATAGATTCTGGTGCTACAGATCATATGACTGGTATTTCAACCTTTTTTTCTTCATACTCTCTTGCTTCTGGTCAAGACAAAGTGACTATTGCAGATGGGTCCTGAGCATAAGAAAAATCAAAAATTTCAAAATATCTCTCCCCACTCACTTCTCTCTCTCCTCACTCTCTCGAATCTCTCTCTCTCTCCATCTCGACACACTCTCTCTCCCTTTACACGTTCTCTCTCCTCTACCCCATTCTCTCGGTTCGCGGTCCAAACGGACCCCGGTCGATGCGTGGGAGGTACCGACGGGATGGGCTCGACGTGAGGATCGCGCCAGTACCCTTCATCCCTCGGATCGTGAAGCGTGGAGACATGTGCGAACAGAAGGACCGCGTGGCCCCCGTCGCCCGATCTGCACCGATTCTCGGTCTTCGCCGTGCAAGAGGTAGGGGAACAGACTCCTCGTCTCGCTAGGAATCTATTGACACCTCATGCGTCACCATCCTTCTCCATCTTTATCGTTGTTCGTGCAATTCCTATTTTGGGTAATTTTAGGCTAAATTCTAGATTTACATTCCTCTCTTGATTTCTGGTCTAGACAGTCGCTGATCGAAGTCGGGGAGGTGCTGTTGGATTGGTCGCGTCGCGAGGATCACGTTGACGCCCACCTTTCCTCGATCCGCAGAGCATGGAGTCGAGTCAGGCTGGGAGGCGCCATGTCACCCTCTCACCGAATCGGCATCGAATCGCCATTTTTGTCATCATCCAGGTAGGTGGATGGATTCCTTACCTTGTTAGGACGCCGCCGGTACCACATGCGCCGTGGTGCGATGCCCCTTGTCTCGTTTTTTATGCATGTACCTACTTAGCTCATTTTTAATCTTTTAATGCTTGAAATCATTTCCATGGGCATCGTCTTTCAATTCTAGTGGCATGCATAGGTTTGGAATGGTGGTATGGCATAGTGGGTTGCTTTAGATTTGTGTTTCTCCGCGTCCCCCGTCGATTTCGATCGATCGGGGGGGTTTCGGTTCTGACCTCCGGAGTCCCGACACCCAGGTGACATAACACGCCTGCCCCAATGCGTTATAGTGATTTGGCGCACCCCTAGAGGTGTGTTATATCGTCTGTGAACTGTGAGTTTCCTGTGGATTTTCCAGTTCGGGTGGCTTTAACGCACCTCGTCTGGTGCATTATAGCCCTGCATGTTGAGTTGAAGGCATGTTGCCTTTAACGCCCCTGTCCCTACGCGTTACATTCATATGATGTCCCTGGTTAGGTGTGTTATATCCCGTGTTTAACTGTGGATTCGGATCGTTCTAGTGGGCATAACCACCCATGGGAGGTGCGTTATGTTCCTATAACGCCCCACCCTTGGTGCGTTATATCCCTTATCAATTGTGTTGTATGTCTGTTGACTTTAACGCCCCTACTCCGGTACGTTATAGTCCTATAGCGGGCCTGCCCTAGTGCATTAGAGTCCCGTTTAACTGTGGATTTGTATGAGTTCTGTTAAGCATAGCAGTCCTGCCTTGGTCTGTTATGGTATGTAACGGGGTGGTCTTAGTCCATTATATACCTAGGATTTCAAAAGCATGTATATGTAATTTCTAATGCACTTCATGTTCCATATGCGTAATGTTTAAAGTATTTTGTACACTGTGGCATTATTTTACATCCCAAAAGAGTAGCTTCCTCTTTCCTTGTGATGGAACCACTAGTCGTAATCCAACGATGTCCGTGTCAGCCCACCTGGGAGAGGTGGCGGGATATTCCCGTTGTATGGTTTGTAAGCTAGTTTCTGTGGGCCCTCTCGCATAGTCAGTAGCATCCTACTGGGAGAAAAAACTAGCTAGAGGCCTGGCTCAATGCGATGGGTCAGTGTGTGCACATGTGGTCAGAGGCTTGGACTGATACTGATGAGCGTTACTCTGATTAGTCACTCAGTGCGGTACTATTGTGTTACTCGCTTGTCACGAGCTTGACTGCGAGGTGCTTGAGACGCAGTGTAAGATGTCAGTGGACGCATCTGGTTTCTTCTATTCTGATCAAATATAGTAATTTTTTACTGCCTTATGTGGAAGTTCAATGTATTCCTATGCACCTTCACACCTTTTATCCCTTCGGAGCTTTACCGCTCTTGGGGGTCCTCTCAGGATCCAAGTGGTTTCGGGTTTACCCAAGCCCGGATGCTAGGTCGTCACAGGTGGTATCAGAGCTGTGTGTTGCGAAGGATGTGTAGAAGTTCATGGGAATTTGAGATATTACAGTGCTCAGAGTTCGTAAGGTCCAATACAGTCGACAGTTGGCATAGGTTTTAGATTTGTTTGCCACTTTGCTTTTTGTGTGAGTGCTTGCCTGTGCTGTGATGGCACTGTGTGAGGTGGTTCTTGCTCTCGTCAGGATGTGATGGAGAGTGTTCTTTTGTTATGATGTTGGTCTCGGTTGTGCTGTGCTGGGTGGAATTTGCCAGCAGATGTGAATCTGTGGTGTAGTGTTTGCATTTTTTCGTGGTGTGTTCAGGTGGCTGATGGGCTCTGTGATGGCCGTGCATGTTCTCCTAAGGAGATTATGTTGTTTTGGCCATTCCAACTTAAGATTTGGTCACCCCCTGAAGTGTTAAGATTGTGCTATGAAGTTGTCGTTTGGATGCCATGTTTGAGAGAGTGCTTGGGTGAACCTAGGATTTCCTTCCAGGTGAGCTGCTGTCAGATGAGCTTGATCTTTCTCATTCTGTTTGTGGTGCCATTCTGAGTTGAACTTTGGAAGTGTTGTCTCAGTAAGGCCTTCATCCTGTGTCTACTTATGTGTGGACTGTGCTAGTTCTGAACTTGATTAGCTCTTGTTTCGGCGGTGGCCAGGCTTGAGACCCAGTTTGTGTATTGGGGGGCCGTTGTGCACCGTGTTCGCCATGCTGTGTTTGGCAACTATTGTGCTGTGAAGTTTCAGTAATCGTTTCAGGACATGAGGATAGGCTGAGATTGGTGTTCTTTGTGGCTTGTGCTATGGCACTTAGCACGATAGTTTGCACTATGGCGACTTGTGATCAGCTAGTAGCAGAATCGGTACTAGAGGCGTGGTATGTTACAGTTTGTGAGTTGCGTTGGCACTAAGAGATGTGCTAAGATGCATATGCGGAGTTGTCTGTTTTGCTTATGTGTGTTATGTAGAGTGCGCAGCAGAAGCGTGTGGGTTTGATCGAGGATCGTTGGTTGGAAGATTCTGGCCAGCCGAGACAAATGTTTCCTCGATGCGTCTTCATCTTGGCTGTATGTCCCTTGCTGTTGTTGGTTGCCGTGCCATTGCATGTGGCATTGTGGTTGTTGGCACTGGCAATTTCGAGGATTGGGGTAATTTGTTGGCAAATATGCTGATTGATTACCCTTTCTTTGTCTGCGTTTCTTGGAAGTTGTGCTCTCAGGATGTGATCATGGTCCTAGAGATACATTTTTTCGAGTGTTGTTGTGTGTCCCTATTGGTAAGCTGTACGTGGCAAGTTCCTTTTTCACCATGTGATCAGCTGTAATTGTGCCCTAATGTGACCCGACTTGCAGATGTGTCCCATGGTTCTATGTTGAGAATGGAGCCGGGGATTTGCATGTGTTGTTGAGGTTGTGTGATTGGTTTGTTGCTTTGTTCAGTATGGGAGGATCTCCCAGTGAGTTTGAAATTGGCATGATGTGGACTGTGATCTTGTCGGCTGGTTGCGTTGTACTCTTCTACCATGGTAGAGTTAGCATACAACTTGAATCAGATGTGGTGTCTGAGTGAGGACTGACTTGATTGTGTTTGTGGTCCAGTGCTATCCTTGACATTCTACGTGCCAGTTTCACTTATCATTATCACATGGAAGTCGATGGTTTGAGTAGTCAGCTGAGATGTTTATCTTCCTCGTGAAGAGCTGACGCTTGTTTTGTCTGTCGTATGTTATTTTATCGGTAGTTGTTTTCAGGGGATGGGTGTTTTATCAGATTTCCATTATTTCATTACTTAGAGCGAAAGTGTAATTACTTAAAGCATGCCTCTATGTTACAAAGATACTTACTGGGTAAGTGTGCTCATACCTTACTTTTTCAATCTTTTCAAGAAGTTCAAGTGAGTCGGATTCAAATTATTCTTGCAACAGGTTCGAGAGTGATGGTGAATGATGGTCGAGAGAAGACCTAGTCATCCTTAGTCATTAGAATGGTCTAAAGTCTGGTCTTGTAATTTTCTCTTTATTAAGTCATTATGTAATTTTCTTTTTTCTTGAGTCTAGAGTAAACCTTATGTACGTTGAAGCATTATTATCAATAAAGAGTTAGTTTTGTCAATTATTGTGCATTCCTTTATGTGAATGTTATTGCGCTCTGATCTTGATTCCTAGTTTGAGGTGTTTTGTCGACTGTTCAAGTTCCTGAGTGTCTTCTGCTATATACATATGGCTCGGGGTGTGACAGTTAAGTTGGTATCAGAGCATAGGTCTCAGGACTTACTTATTCCTAGAAAAAAGGTCATGTCATAGGCTAAGTCCAAGGATTAGGACCCATACCTATGAACCAGGAAAAAATTTCCAAACCCATGAGAGATTGGGTAGAGCTGGGATGAGATAGTTATTTAGAAATTATCTCTAGGTGGACTCCCCTTGAATCTATAAGGGATTAACAAATCGTTCCTTTTCTCAGGTACCATGGCTCACCGTGTAAACTGGGATGAAATGTAATAAACTATTGCGGGTCTCACCCAGGCCCTCCAGACTGTGGCTCAAGCTGGCGCTAGGACTGGCGTGGGAAATTTGCATGGATATTTTCAGAGGTTAAATCCTCCCCGATTCTCTGGATCCGTTAACCCCGATGAAGAAAAAAAATGGATCGATGAGATGAACCGTATATTTGAGTTCATGCAATGCACCGAGAAGGAGAAGGTTCATCTCACCACATTCTAATTGAACATGGATGCATGTACTTGGTGGAAGGCCACCTTTGTATAACCTCAAATTGCACAGCTTACATGAGATGGATTTCTTGCACTGCTTCGCGTAAAATATTTCTCTGAACATGTCAAGGAGAGGAAGGCTGTGGAAATTGCCTCCCTAAGCCAAGGAATGATGTCCGTAGTAGAGTATGAGCTTCAATTTTCTCAATTGGCACCATATGCTCCTCATTTGCTTAGTATCGATCTATTAAAGGATAACCGATTTATGGATGGCTTAAGACCCATTTTTGTCTCTTAAATTGGACCCGAAAATATTCATAGTTATGTGGAGATGGTCCAATGGGCGCATTTATGTAAAAAGACCTTGGAAAAGGTGAAAAAATTCAAAGGCACGGAAGAGGAGTCTAGCAGAAAGACTGATCGGCGTGGAAGGAAGGGAGAGAGATTTAGCATCACGAAACCCTACAAATCTCGTGACAACAAGAAGAGATCCCGTAAAGGCAATGGGAGTGGCAACGACAAAGGAACGAAGATCAAGGAGGAAGAAAAAGCTATCCTACTGTGAGAAGTTCGGTCATTCAGTTGAATAATGCTAGAAGCATCTTGGCGATTTTCTGAGATGTGGAAGCCGAGAGCATCGCATGCCCGACTGCCCTTTGATGAAAGATCAACCCTCCACAAATAACAGCGGATGAAGGTGGCAGGCTCGTCTAAATGATATTATGGGGGAGGAAGCTACTAAAGAGGGAGAACTATTGGAAGGTACCATTCAAATTTACTCAATGGTACTTCCCATTCCTTTATTTCTAGTACTTTTCTTAAGACCTTGCCAATCTCACCTCATCTGTTACCTTCGAACTTATCTATAGTTACACCCTTAGGTTCTGGAACGGAACTTAGAACTTATCTTCCCAATAGTGAGGTTATCATAGAAGGCCACAATCTCCCTGTAAATCTCGTATGTCCCCCCCCCCCCCCCCCCCCCCCCCCCGCCCCCCCCCCCCCCCCTCGGAGGTCCACGGTGGCTTCTCCGTCATCGCCATCGCTGTCTTTGCCGGTGACACGACTGTGTCCTCCACCCTGGTGACGATCACCACGGCGTCTCCCTCAGCCACGGGCGGTGGCGACAGTGCACCTCCTTCGGTCATCGACAGCGGCACTATCTCCTCTATTGGAGTCACAGGCGGTGGTGGTTGGGCGTCTTCAGCCATCCTTCGTGCTTGGTGCTTAAAGCGCATAGATTGGGAGAGATTGGGGGAAGAGGGGGAGAGTGTGGAATGAGAATGAGAAGAGAAAGGAGGGAGAGGTGGTAAGCTCGGTGGTGGAGAATGGAGGTGGTGGATCGTGGGAGCGTTTCCCCGTCGGTTACGGTGAGGAGGGAGATGGAAGGGTCAGTTTTATTTTTTTGAAATCGACAGTCTATACACAGTCCAACGATGGACCGTTTATATATTGGACGGTCTGCTGTCAGACCGTGTATTTGTGGCAACATAACTCCCATAAAGAGGTCTACGTATGACCGTTCATATCACTGAGTAGTCTGACACTAGGCCATGCTAATGCCACTATGTTATCCCGACTAGCAATGCCCTCACGGCCCTATGAGGACCGTTTATATAATTGGGCAGTCTCTAAGTAGACCGTGTAGTGAATGAAATGCTAAATTACGTTCTTTGAGCTTTATTTTTGTGGCATTATATGCTTCATTGATGATTTGTTGGCCTGAATAATATTGTTTCATATCATTGCAAGTCTTGTTCATGATCTCTCTTGCAGCATTGTTCTGCTTTCAGCTCCACGACCACTACTGTCAGGTAAGTCAGGTAAGTATTTCAATCCCTAATCCCTTATTGCATTACTATATGGTATCTATGCTATAATATCTCGAGAACCGGTTGGTCATTCACGTGTTCTAGGATCTGATGTTCACCTATAACAAAAATAATGATGATCTAGGTGCACGCGTTTAATCATTGGATAGGTCGTTAGGTCGGAAAAATTGGGGGACGATGGTTCTATCTCGCACGCTGTGGTTGCGGATAGTTTCTTGACCCTGATTGCCCTGGTCTAGCAATACTATTCTCGAGTATCTTCTATTTTATCTTTCCTTTGCACCCATTTTAATGATTTCTTTTATTTTAGCCCAGCATGCATCATATGCATCTTTTGAGCATTCATGACCCATGGTCTATCTGAAAGTGTCTCATTAGTGATGGATAATTGTGCGTTCATGGTTTTGAGTAAGAAGAACAATTCCACTCAGAGTTGGAAGGTTCTCTTTGGTCCATTCGCCTGGTTTGATAGACTAAGAGTCCCTATCAGGAGTTTTAGTCTGTTCCCTTACTTTTTTACTGCTTGTTTTGATTCCCTCATTGGTTGTGGATTGTGTCCCCTAATGAGGTTGCCCGTTTATTTTCTCTGTCGTTTACTTAGTTAGTTCCTCTAGATTGGTGTCGTTTTGGTCTGATCATCCTTTGTGTTTGGTTCGGAGTTTTTCGAAAGATTCCTATCACTCGTTGGCGAGAAAACGGGTGTCTTTAGCCTTAACGCCCGCTTTTCAATCTACTCCGCTTCATTTTCACTTCATCTCCAAGTTCCATTTCACTTTCGCTTCACCTCCGCTCGCTCCCCTACAAAGAGGACGTTAAGGAGGGGCATCTGTTGACACCCATTTTTGCCTATGAGTTGAGTCATCCTCTTACCCTTATTTTTAATGCCTCAAGTTGTTCATTACTTATTTGGGCCATTTTTAGGCATTTCTTTGGGCTTATTTTATGTGTACTTTCTCCCTGGCTGGGCTAACTCTTGAATTTGGGCTTAATGGGCTTTGATTTAACTTGGTCTTTTAGGGTAAGTAGGCTTATTTACCCTATATTTATTTTTCCTTTATCTTTTCAAAGTTATAAGCCTCAGGGTGCCTGGGCGATAGAGTTGGCAAGGTGCCCCAGGTTACAGAGAGAGGAGTCCCAGGTGACAACCCTATTCATAAACCACTCGCACCCATGGTGGAGACCCCCATTGAGCTTGTAGGTGATTGATCCTTCTTTTCTTTGTCTTTTCTCCACCTGTTCTTGCTTTAGATGTCTTGATCAGCATGACAACGTTATCATCTTTCCCCTTTCAGGAGGAAATGGCTCATGAATTGCAACTGTTGACAACCCGGTGTCTGGCCTCGAGCAGGAGCCTCCTACTATGATGGCGCCTTCTTGTGGTATGTCGCCCCTTGCCGAGGAGCACGATACATTCGATTCCCTCTTTTTTTTCCTTTTTACATCAGAATAATCATTTGTCCTTTTAAACCCTGCTCTCTTTTTTCTCTTCTTCAAGTTCCAAAGACATCATCCCTTCAAGAAAAGGGGGCTCCAATTGCGTACAAGCTCCCTTTGCTGAGTTCCTGGAGCATGGTATTAGTTGGCCAGACTCTCCACAACCTGTGCTTTTCTTGGGGGCCGAGCACATGGTTGACACACTTATCAGTGGTGCTCGAGCCATGCTCCAGTGGGAGAGTCCTCCCTCAATAGAGGCTGTGCAGAATGCCCTTCGGGCTGGGACATGGGGTTACCATGCACTGGAGCTGCCCCGAGATCCTTTGATGGCAGCAGTGGACAAACTTTGGGAGGAAATGTGGCATATACATGAGTCTTTGGCCTAGGAAGCTTATCTCTTAGAAATTCAGCAGCTTGAGACGGAGATAGATGCTTTGTCTAGTGAGGACAAGGAACTTCAATTCAAGGTCGAGGAGATTCGCGAACGTCGGGACTCCTTTGAGGTGGCAGAGACCGAGGATAGAAACCAAGCCACAATGCTCCAAGAAACCATTCAGCACATAATGCAAAAAGTTGAAGAATTACAAGGCTTGGCAGAGTCAAATGCTAATAGAGCACAGCTAGCCCGGGCTGAAGAGAGTTCCCTTGTCGCACGGCACTTAGAGGTGCAGGATAGTATGGCGGCCTGACGGAGTCAAGTTGAGGAGTTGATGAAGAGAAAAACACGCCATTCATAAGGTTGAGTTTATTCTTGTACATTGTCATTCTTTTTTTCATGCTCTCTTTTCAGCATTCATTATTTTTGTGGTTACCTCGAGGGCTTGTCTCGGGCTCCGATTTTGTAAATGAATGATAATACATTGATGGTAGGGAAAAGTTTTGTGCTCCTCAAGTGTTATATGTGTATATATATATTTTCCTTGAACTATCAACCGTCTTCCTCTTTCCTTCTTTTACCTTTTTTTCTCTCTTTTTTTCTTCACTTTACTAGTATTGGCGCCCTTTCGGATTTTCACCAAAACCAGTCTCCTTTAGCTTTTTCCAGTACGCCCTTTCGGGTTTTCACGCTGAGGGGTTACCCATTTTTACCTGAGACGCCCTTTCAGGTTTTCACCCTAGCCGAGTTATGACCTTTTTGTCCTCAAACGACTGGCAGAACCAGATGCTCAAGTCCGTCGGGGCACCTCTAGTTTAAGCCCCATCTTCTTTTTTCTTTGAAAAAGTTGATCAAAGGATCGTTTATTTGCAATGCATGACTTCGGACTCATCCCCTGGCTAACTCCAGACGATTTATGAGTCGAACTTGGGATTTATGACTTCATGTTGTTCATTGGGTGGTGTGGGAGCCAAACTTAAGATTTAGGATTTGGGATTTGGGACTGACCACCTGAGCGATTTGAGAGCCAAACTTAAGCTTTAGGATTTGGGATTTGGGGCTGACTAATTGAATGGCATGAAAGTCAGAATTTAGGATTTAGGATTTAGGATTTGGGACGGACTGACTGAGTGGTTTAAGGGCCAAGATTTGGAATTTTGGGATTATCATATTTTTATCATATTATTATATTATGAGTGTAAAGTGTGCATGGAAAGATAAGCCAAAAGGGGCTGGAAAGGGGTTGACTTATCTTGAAGATAGGTTGACTTTAGTGAAATCATTGTTGGAGACCGATAGGCCCTAATGCATTCAAGGTTGAGGATAGCTAGACCTTGAAGGGTCGGAGCACAAAGGCAAGTAGACCTTGAGGGGTCTGAGTATGAAGGTAAAACATGCATCGACTTTAGAGCTCACATGTGCACTGACTTTGTAGTTTATATTGTATATGTGCACAGACCTTGCAATGTTGAAATCAAAACATGCACCGACCTTAGAGTTCACATGTGCACAGACTTTATAGTTCACATGTGCACAAACCTTGCAGTGCTGAGGGCAAAACATGTGCCGACTTTCTAGCGTTGAAAGCAGACATGCACCGACCTTAGAGTTCACATGTGTACAAACCTTGGCTTACACTAGCATAACGTGCATCGACCTTTGTTTGGTGTAGGCATAATGTGCACAAACCTTGGCTGCAGGTTGGCCGGATGTGCATTGACCTTGGTCTTGAGATGGCATGATGTGCATCGACCTTCACTTGGACTGGCATGATGTACGCAGACCTTGGCTACATACTGGCAGGAGGTGCATCGACCTTGGTCTTATGTTGACATAATGTGCATCGACCGTCGTCTTAGGTTGGGATGATGTGCACAGACCTTCACTTGGGCTGGCATAATGTGCACAGACCTTCATCTGGTGCAGACATAATGTGCATTGACCTTCAATTGGGCCGACATGATGTGCACAGACCTTGGCTGCGTGTTGGCAGGGTGTGCATCGACCTTCACCTGGGCTGGCATAATGTGCACAGACCTTGGCTACTTGCTGGCAGAATATGCATCGACCTTCACTTGGGCTGGCATGATGTGCACAGACCTTGGTCTTGGGCTGGCATGATGTGCACAGACCTTGGCTGCACGCTGGCAAGATGTGCATCGACCTTGGTCTTGAGATGGCAGGAGGTGCATCGACCTTGGTCTTGTGCTAATATAATGTGCGTCGACCTTTGTCTTGGGCTGACATGATGTGCATCGACCACTATCTTGGGCTGTTAGAATGTGCATCGACCTTGGCCTTGTGCCAGCATAATGTGCATTGACCTTTGTCTTAGGCTGGCAGGATGTGCATCGACCTGGGCCTGGGTTGGCATGATGTGCACAGACCTTGGCTGCATGTTGGCATGATGTGCACAGACCTTGGCCTTGTGCTGTGACAATGTGCGTCGATCTTTATCTCGGGCTGGCAGAATGTGCATCGACCTCTATCTTGGACTGGCAGAATGAGCATCGACCATTGGCTTAGGCTGGCAGAATGTGCATCGACCTTGGCCTTGTGCCAACATAGAGTGCATCGACCTTTGTCTTAGGCTAGCAGGATGTGCATCGACCATGGCCTGGGCTGGCATGATGTGCACAGACCTTGGCTCCATGCTGGTAAAAGGTGCGCCGACCTTTGTCTAATGACTATTCTCGTTCACCGGCGTTGACCACATTGACCACGTCGACTTTTCTTCATTTCTCCTTATTTTAACTGGCATTCAGCTTGTTCTTTGTGCAACTATGGCAATTTGAACACCTCAACAACCCAGGAATTTGAACACCTTAACAACCCAAATAGAGTCATGAGAGCATATACATGATTCTTTAACAAAGCACACTGATTGATCATATTAAAGAGTATACATGACTCATGTTTTTGACAGTATCAAAACACAGGATATAACAAGCTGGGCCGTTGAGGTTAGTGCAGTTGAAGAAAGCTAAGTTGTTGGGGTCATTGCAGCTGAAGACAACTGAACTGCAAAGGTCGGTGCAGTTGAAGGCAGTCACGCTACTAAGGTCGATTCATATGAAGGAGCTTCTGATTTAGAAATATCCTCCTCACTGCCACTGAAATATATTTCCTCCTCCTCTGCATCGGAGACGGTCGTAGAGCTGCTAGAAGATATCTCTACCCCACCCACGGATTGGGCTGCCACTTCCAAAGCATGTCGGGACGTGGACCGGGTGACCACGTGCCTCGTCGGGGCAACGCTCCATTTCATCTGGGTCTTGTGACCCTCCTGTGGTCGAGGAACGTCCCCCGCTACTGTTATAGCCCCGGTTCCCTCTCTGGCTGTCATCACAGTAGAGGTCCCTAAGAAGAATGATAAGACAACGACCGAAAGGTAAAGGGAATGATGAAAAAGCATATTTACCCTCTGCCTCGCCAGCCGGTGTAGGAGAAGGCAGTCTGGTTTCTCCCTCGGAAGGCGTCACTGTTTGCTCTTGGGCTATGTCAAGAAAAGAATAAGTTAGAGCCAGAGGTCTCCTCAAGAGCCAGTAAAGAAATAATAGAAGGTGCAACTGCAAGCTATTGATTTTACCTTTAGTAGATGCCTGGGCAGCCTCCTGCTGAGATGTGAACTCTTCAAATGAGGGAATGTCAGGAAGAGGGGTCCCAGCCATCACTGCCAGTGCAGGTTGCTGAGCACGAGCTTTCTTGGCCCTTGTGGCCTTCACAACTGTGGCTTTGACCACGGAAGTCTTCCTCTTCTTGCCTAGAGGCAAGGGAGTGGTTGTTGGTGCTGCTACAGGAATTGCAAAATAATCAGGCTTCTCAGCCTGGGCAATTATCTTCCTATATAGTCCCTACCTCTTTATGTCTGGTCTGTCTGTTGAAGACACAAGAAAGGCAACGACAGTTAATAAATACAGAATTTAACGGCAAAATGAAAGCTCTACAGTCAAGAGAAGAAGTCATACCAGCTGGGCCATCATAGAAAGTGGACAGTGGCCAATATAAATAAGCCGCCTCCTCTGAACGAGAAGCAGCTTCCTTGACGAGCCAACAGACGTCTCCCACAGTTTGACACTTTTCTACGAAAGCAGCTAAGTCTGCGCGGCCATGGAGGTCCAGACAATGAAATAAGCTTAGATGGTCCATGCCCCAGCCATCCACATAATAAAAGGAAAGAAACAGGGGTTTGCTCAAAATCCCGGCTGCTGGGCTTTCTACAGACAGGCCATGAATGTTCAGCAAAACAAAAAGCCAAGACGTGTGCTGATAATACGTCTGCGTGCGATCTGCCCTACGCACGAACATCCTGTAAGGATGAAATCTGTTTGTCGGACCCTTCCAAGGGACTGCTGTTGGGAGCGGCTCTTCAGGAGGGAATGGATCCTGCTGCGTCTCCAAGCGAGCGCTCCCCACATGGCATAGTTGCCTCAGATCCTTCATGAAAGCTTCTTCATTAATGGCTGTAAAAATAGGAGTGGGCAGCTCAGAGCCTTCCTCTTTCAGGGCCCGATGCTTGGCCAGATAAGCTTCCGCTTCCTTGGGATGCTGAGAATAAATCTTTTTCAGGTGGGCCTTGTCAATGTCAAATACCGACCCTGGTTGCTGCTTCAGAAAGGAACGCTCAGCCACATCCCAGACGACGCTCCTACCACCCCTGTAAAAGCTGGTACGGGTGTTCCACCATTTAACATATTCTGGTGTGACACGGGGAACACGATTGGAGATGGTCGGGATCCTGAAGGCTGCGCCATCCTGGCGATGAAAGAAGTCCCACCATAACCACCCATCACCAAAAATTGTGGACCCGTGTTTGGCCCAACTGTCTAAGGGGAACTGGGCAACTGACGTGGGAATATGTTGGTCGTAGCTGAAATTCCTCCCAAATCAAAATGGATAATAGGGCTCCAGGTTAAGAAAGTCACCCTTCCTGTAGACTAAAACACTGGGCCGGATAGCCATGGCCCACCGGACTAGCTCTGGTTCTAAAAGAGACCGAGCCTACACGAGGTATGCAACGCAAGAAATGTGCTCGAGGTATGTATACTGTGAAGACATGCACGTGGTTAGCAGAGACACGAAAATATGCACGAGGTACAAATGTGAATGACCATTGCTAACCCCAGAAATGTGCACGAGATAAGGTTCTGGCTAAAAAGCTACACGAAGACACTTTAGCAAAACTGCACGAAGAATGAATGCACCCTACACGAGGTTTTCAAAGCATACATGAAGAATATAACCCAGCATGTAAAACCTGCATGAGGTTTCCAAAACATGCACGAGGTAAGCCTTCAACAAAACAACATGGGGTACGGTACAGAAGGAACTGCACGGGGTTTCCAAGTGAAAAAAAGTGCACGAAGTATGAACCCCGGATGTGTAAAACTTGCATGGAATATATGTTCTGGTTAAGAGGTTATACGAAGACAAGCTACTGTTCATACACGGGGTTAAAATGTGCTTGGGTTATAAAACCTGCACGAAGTATGAAATGCAAACAAAAACCAAGAACCTGCACGAAGACAACCAAAACTGCACGAAGTACATTCCTCTCAGCAAAAAGATATTCGGTTAGAAATATGCTCGGACTTAACAGTGCAACAGGCAAAAAACACGCTCAGACATATACATGCTCAGACTTACCATGTGCTCGAATGCATAGCCTGCGCGGACTATAAGCTTCAAGACAATGTGCTTGGACTCACTAAGACGCTAAGTGAGACGTAGATTCTCACTGAGACACTAAGTGAGATGAAAATCATGCTCGAGGTATACTTGAGACGCAAATTGTGCTCGAGGTATAAAATGAGACATAAAACCTACTCGAGGTACAAAATGAGACATAAAACCTGCTCGAGATATGAATGTGCTCGAGGTTGGCTAAGACTAAAAGTGCACTAAGAAAGATTTCCTTAGCCAAAACGTGCACGAGTCGGTGCAGTAAATTGCTCGAGGTATGAAGAACAAGAACCAAAAATTGCTCGAGGGCAGAGCAATGTTCATGCATGGAGTCTGTAAAACTTGCATGCAATATGAAAAGCAGGAGCCAAAAACTGCATGAAGTATGAACCCGTAACTCAACAAAAATGTGCACGAAGTATAAAACACATTCATCCAAAAGGTGCACGAACTATGAAAGTGCTCACGTGCACAAATATACTTCAAACATTTGCTTGGACGTGGATGTGCTCGAACTATGCTTAAAGCATGAAATGCAAGCTTGAATACACAATGTGTTCGAATGCAAAAACATAAACTATATGAGCAGACTAGTAAGATGTGCATGCGTGCACAAAGTGTATGAACTATTAGAACACAGAACTTGCACGAGCTGTGGAGTGTAAGGACACACATGCACACACTAAAGACATTGTGATGCCAATGTGCACGAGATATGAGAAACTACCAGAAATTACACTCGTGCACAGTTGTGCCCTTGTGCCCATGAACAAGAATGCATGCTCTCAACACTTTGTTGCTATCATTAAAACAAAATGCACATGCTTGTGTCTAGGGGGACACAACACTGCCCACCAGAAGCAAGACCGGATGCATCCACTAACGTCTTAGTTCGCGCCTCAGGTGTCTCCCTACTTGCTCTAGGCAGACACTGAGACACCGAACAAGTAACCACAAAACAAGGGTTTAGTCAAGGTCGTACTCGTCAGCACACGTCCGTAGTCCCTGACTATGTGTACACACACTGACTAATTGCACTACGTAAAGCCCTCTAGATGATTTTCCTCCTAGCCTGGACTCGAGCCTCTACAGTGGGAGGCCCTACCGCAACCAGCCTAGAAGCCATCTGACTCTTGGGTGTAGCTCTCCACCTACTCCCATGTGGGTCAGCACACGCGTGCCCAGTCAGCTATGACTAGTAGGGGGCCACTAAGCGGCTGACTCTCGAAGAAACCATCGAAATACAGATAGGCTACGAACAAGTCCGTCATAATTAGCTTGGAAAATGGGTGGCACGATGCCACCAGACTCTAGACAGTCCACGCGACCTACTAAATCCAACAGCCCTTGAGTCACAAGATGTAGGTGAAGGCCATCGTACCATACAACATTATGCAGTTAATTGGCCCTATCCCTAGGGTCAAAACCATAGTTAAAATAATTTATGAGGCGGCTCATGACCGCCAAACCTAATCCCTTTCCAAAGGGAAGCTAAGAAACCCTCCCTCCCCAGGTTGGGTCACAAGGTTTATAATTTATAGGCCATACGCATGGCCCACACAAAAACTACTTTCTAAAAAGGCCCACATCGTGCGGGATGGCCCTCTGCACTCATGCCGGTACACGGTGACTCGATTAAGCGTAACATGAAAGCTCAGAACATAAGAAGATCACCCAGACTCTTAAAACCCATAGGGATGCTAATCGAGATAACACAGTACCTTTGGACAACCAAAAGCACGGTCACGGTCCCCACGGGGTGTTCGGGACATCCACGAGGCCATAGGTCGGCCAATAGGTCACAACTGGGTCTACTGGGGGCCAAAATGGGCTGAAACAGGACTACTCGGTCAACCAAGGCCTCTAGGCCAGTAGACCAACACTTCCCGCGCTGGTCGGTCGACCGGACTGGCTCAGTCGGTGGACCGTCCAGCGGGAGCATCCTGATCGATGGAACCCTCCTAGGGTGAGCCCCTCCTAGTTCGGTCCACCAACCTTGTTGGGTTCAGCCCTCCGTGGCAACCCATTCCGTCGACCAATCCAGATTGATTGATCAACCGAAAATGGTAGAGAACCTCCCGACCTCACCCAAGGAGGTTTGATTCCACGCCCACTTGATCCCAATTTAGGGGGAAAACAACGGGGACCATTCCTAGGGTCCCAAACCATAGAAAGGAAGGGAAATAAATGGTAAAATGTCAATCAATCCGATGAAATCGTCACATGCCCCAAAACATGATTTTAACCCCCCGGGGTGAAATAAACCCACTCACGGCTCACCTAGGCCTACCAAAACTATAGGAAAGGAAGTACACAAGTTAGGTATCCATCCCCCAACCTCCACCGAAGAGTTCCTGTGCCGAGGATGTGGTTTCCTTGCAAAAATGCCACTTGAAGGCCGACGGGTTCACGAACTCGCAAAAAAATGCTACCGCACCTCCACCACCTCGATCCTCATCCTGTCCGCGCCGCTCCTCGCCCTATGAACCTCAACGCCTCACCCTTGTCCACCTCCATCGGCTGCCTGGATAAGAGAGGGGGAGAGGAGACAACATGTGAAGAGAGAGGGAGAGGGAAAGAAAATGAGAGATGGGAAGAGAGAAAGGGGGTGGGGTTGTTTAAATAGGAAATATTTTGGTATTTTTAAAATCTAAAAAATATAAAATTAGTGAAGAATACTCCCCGCGATCCTCAAAAAATGCACAACATGCCTGTAATGTCCTGGAGTCTAACAACGCGTCGGTTCACCCTATACAGGGTTCCAAAGGCTCGACAGATAAAAACCTGTGTAAATTGTAAAACACGTTCTGGGACTCACAGAGGCACACCAAAACTCACAGATTCTGATCTGAAGAATCCAAGATGTTACAATCCTCCTCTCCTTATAGAAATTTTATCCTCGAAATTCGAGGCACCTACAAAACATAGGGGAAGGATAACACACTCAGCTGGCAAAGCTCCCAGAGCTCCAGCTGAAAGCTCGATACTCGTAAAACCACCGTTCCTGAGAGACACAGCTAGACCTTGATCACGAATAAAACGTCTAGCTCCACACACAACGCACATCAATCATCAGAGCAGGCATAACACACAAAAGAATATAAGTCTGGCATCGCCTCAGTCACAACAGGAATTCAACCATGGCACCACTGCCACGATCTCACCCACCGAGGAGACATAATCCTCATCATGAGAAATTGCCACTGATCAATCCCATAATTGGCGGACCAATCGAACAGCAGTTTCTCATTCTATTGACTGATCTCATGCCCTACATATGGGATGACCATCACTGAGCCTCCACCAGCTCACACAGTCATTCCAACTGACTACCATAAATCTGTCAGCTCCACGCCATGAACCATCTCTCATACCTGGCAAGCCAAACACCAATAACAGCACTGGATCAGCTCTGCCAGAACATAAACTTTCATTAGATCCCAAATCCAATCCAGGAAAAGGCATATCTTAAACTCGGCCACCCAAGGCCTCACTAGCACATGACTCTTGTCATTCTCGATCCACTACAACTGGCATCTTCTATAACATCCCAGAGCTCAGGGCACTGATAACCCGATACGAGTACCGAATTACCACTACCAAGAGTTGGGGACGCAACCCAAGAGGCTGATGAGGCCCTTAAAGGGTTGGAAGGGTTTGTCGAGGGGGAAATATAACAAACTGAAATTATACGATGTGCAATAGAATTAAAACAGTTATTATAAACTATAGTGCGGAAGCAATTAAAATAATATTATATTAAAGTGATATAAGCTGTACACTAGTCCAGAGGCCGTTATCATTTTTATCCGCTGCCGGAGGACATCGTATCTTTCGTGCCGGAATATCGCGGATATGATTATCTGATCGCGGATGAGCAGATCGTCATCATCGATCCCGCCACGCACGAGATCATCGACGTGATTCCGGAAGGCTAGCGTCGAAGGCGCATTGACAGTCCTCGTCCGGTCCCAGACTGGGCGGGGACTTTCTACTGCGATTGCGCGGCTTGCGCCCCGCCCGCCTTGGCTTCAAGTGCTTTCGCGCGATCATACCATTTTTGCGCCAAAGCGGGATCCGGCGTCAGGCCATGCACGCCGAGCTTCTGGAATTCCGCGGGATCGTAGGTTTCACCCATGGCCTGCGCGCCTTCCGCCCAGCCGGCGTCGGCAACACGCCGGAAGAAAAGCCGCGCACCGGCGAAATAGCCGACGCGCTGCAACGTGCGGCCGTGGCTCATCCAGTTGCGGATTTCATCCGCGGTTGCGGCGGGCCGCGGCGGCGGCGCCTGATCGGCCGCGGCCACGGCAGCCGTGATCTTCAAAGCCGTATGGACAATATTGGCGACGTGTCCGTCCGGCCCCTTGAGTTCGATCGTCAGATCGTGGGACCCGCTCGATGCGCCTTTCGGCGTGATCGTCAAGCCTTCGAGATCATCGGGCGCGAGCAGCCACCCGCCGGCTTGATCGCTCCGCCCCGCCGACAATGTCGTGCCCGCGGGAAGGCCGCGAATGACAATCTCGCAATTATCCGGGAGAACGCCATCGGCGTTGATCGAGAGCGACAAGGGCGCCGATTGGTCCACTTTCGCAGTGACGGCTGCGGCGGCCGAGAGCGTCGGCAGGCGATCCGGCAGCGGATCTTTATCGCGCGCGGGCGCGACATCCGCGGCGGCTTTATCGACGAGATTGGCCGCTTGAACGAGCGAGATCGGCGTTGCCGCCGGAAGCGCGGACGGCTCGGCCTTGGCTTGGGCATCGGCGGCAGCGCTCGGCGCATTCGCCTTTATTTGAGCGCTGTTTCCGAGCGAGACGATGACGCCCCATGCCGGAAGCTCCGATTTAGCCGTCGCCCCGGCTTGCGTGAAATAGAGCGCAGCGCCGGCCGCGCCGGCGAGGACGACGGTTCCGATGCAAATCAAGAGCACGCGGCGCACAAGATGATGCTTCCGAGGCCGCGCGTCCGCCGCGCCCAATTTCGGAAATGACTCGTATCGGTTCATGAACGCCTCCACGCGACGCCTCCCCGCCAATCTACTGGGCGTGTGCATCCTTCCACTTCAGAAACTCGCGAAACAGCGCCTCGCGTTGGGCGTCCGTTCTGATACCGCTGCCATCGCCGCGGCTTTGAACGAAATGATCAAAATCCTGCTGCATTGCTTCTTGCTGATGCGCGGATTGTCGAGCGTTTGCGGCATCAATCCATTCCTGCGCGGCCGGGAAGCGATGCCACCCCTCCAATGTCGCGGCGAAATTGACGTCCATCCACTTTGGCTTTCGCGGCGGCTTCCGAAAATCATCGAAATGATTGAAGAAAGCATCAACGAATCGCGCGACCTTCAAATAGCGGCTCGATCCTTTCGCCCAATTGAAAGCGATGAGAACGGCGCAATTCGCAACCGTATCGACATGCTCGTTCTCGCCGATCAGATTGGGATAGTCGGCGTGGGAGAGAGTAGCCGGGTAATAGTCATTGACGAGAGGATCGCTGAACGGGATGGGGATGAGCTTCAGGCCATCGCTGCGGCTCAAAGTTCTGACGAAACTCGACGGTCTTCCGGTGATCAGGATCGTTGCGGCGATCCGGCCATCGGCAATCGCCTTTATTGCATCGGCCTGGCCCATATTGACTTCGTTGACTTTGATTCCGAGCGCCTGGAAGACAAGCTCGGATGTCAACTGCGTGCCGCTGCCGGTCTCACCGAAATTGACCGATTTGCCGCTGAGATCGCTCATCGAATTGATGTTCTTGCCGGCGATGACATGCATCTCTTCGTTGAAGAGCTTGGCAATATAGGTGATGCGATTCTTGATGTCGCCGAGCTCGCCGGTCTTAGCGAAATGGTTGAGAAGATTCGAATGGGTAATGCCCATGTCGATGCCCGAAAGCACCAACACATCTTTGACGTTCTGCGCACTGCCTTTGCCGACGACGGGAAGCACGCGCAGATTATCGCCGTCATCGAGAACTTCCGACAGATCGTAAACGATGCCGAGCGAATCACCGTCGCGGTTACCTGAAAGGACCGTGACGACGGCGTCGTTGATGCGTTCGCGCATAGACCAGCCGCGATCACCAGACCCGGCATAGCTTGCAGCACTAAGCATGAGGGCGCAGACGACGGCGAATAGCACAAATGTTATTTTTGCGAAAACGCGCACAACTCCACTCCCTCTCCAAAAGAGTCAAACAACGCACCTTCTTCTACAAGGCGCCGCTCTTTTTAGTGTGCCAACATTGAGGCAAGGATTTATGGCGAATTGGGGGACTCGTATACAATGACTTTACGACTTCTCTTAATGCTTAACTGTAGCTTGTCGTTTGATCGTTGCCGCGGCGCGCACCGTCATCGCGCATGAGCTTGAACCGCGCTTCAAAGACGGCCGCGCTTTGCGGTGTTCAAGCTTCGACGGTTTTTATCAAGCGCGATGCGTCACATATGGCGCAAGCTCGGCACTGCGCGTCGATGACTTTCGAAGCGTCACCGCGACTGTTGCATAAGACAAACAAACGATAAGATCATTTTCACGTCCGGCGCGCATAGAATTCGTACACGCAATCAAGCGTCGGCTACGCCTTTCGATGTCGCCAAAAAAAATGTCCGGCGGAGCACGGCGAAACCACATGACAGGATCCCTCCTCCGTCCTCATGCCACTTGACTCAGACTTACGGAGAATCCTCCCATGCTGGTCGCAGACCGGGGATCACCATATCCAACGCCAACATCTCTTTAGAGACCACGCACACAGGCACCGTCTATTGTCCAATCGAATCCCATCTCATCTCTATTACTCTAAGTGGACGCCTGCCAATCTCGATTCCACTCTTACCACAGAGCCTCGGGACATAACCTCTTACAATCTAAGGCACAGGTTCCAACACAGGGACAGGGTACTCATGCGGCAACCCTACCAACACATTTCCCCAACTCTCCATCCAGCCAGTGCCACAAACCACAATGCCTCAAGCAACAACACGGCAAAAACATGTCTCATGCAATCCAAGATAATCTCACACCGAGGAACCAATCCTCCGACGCTCAACACATCCTCTGCAACTCCGTAAGCTATGATTCACGACACCTCGGAAAGCACAACACCAGCCACATGCTCTCACGAACACTACCCAACTGGCACGCATCCTTCCGGAGCAGCGCCAACACACCCTTACACATCGGAGAATGGGTAACGCTTCTCATAGACAGCCACACTCTGCCACAGCAGTTAAGCTAGCCATTGCCACACACTCCTCTCTTACACCTACCTCTGATCTCGAAACTAATAACATGCCAAACGCTTACCAAGGAGTGATGATAAATCCACCAAAATGCCAGGCTCGAAGGCCGCAACATCTCTAGCCATCGGACATCATTCTCTCGAACCTGTCCGTGCTAACACCAACCCATTCTCGAGCTGCCGCCGTGCGGACCACCACGCCAAGAGCCACAACACGAACCATAATCGGCACCCGCCAATGCTCATCCTTGAGTTCCGAACTCGCCACTGCCACACGATCTCGAACCAAATCCAGGGCGACCACAGCCCAAATCAAGATGATCCTCCGCTCATCCGAGCACATCTCGACCAGAGCGCCCGCTCTGCCACCTCGAACCACGATCTCAATGCCATAGGGCTAGATAAATCTCAAGCTGGGGTGGCCAACCTGATAACAGCTCCCTTAGAGCACACTCATGGCCACTTAACCACGGACAATCCACACCAGCCACCTGACCTCACTGTAAATTCCTCGAATGTCACACCGCAACAACGCACCTGTCGGCAACCTCTGCCTAGCGCAACACAACTGGGGCCACCATCTCAGGAGGAGGAATCTCTCGACCTCGATCCTTAGACCCCACGCCGACACTCCGACGATGACAACAACCACCTTCACAGTGCCAACGCTGCTCACTCACGCTCTTACACGAGAAACCAAGCGAAAAATAAGCACGAAACCCTATGCCAACTGCCGACTGTACTGGACCTTACGGACTCTGATCACTACAATATCTCAAATTTCTAAGTACTTCCACAACCATAGCTCTGATACCAGCTGTGACAACTTGGGATCTGAGTATCAGAAAGGAACCGACGCGACTCGAATCTCGACCCGTCTCCCACGAGTCTGAAGACTCGGAAGGGATAAAAGGATAGGTGTGGTGTACATAGAAATAAGAAATAAAATAAGACAATAGATATAATAACAGAAATAAATAATCTAACTACAACAGAGTCAAGTCCAACAAAAAGTACAGTCTAAAGCAGTAAAATGTACTGCACGCCAAGTGAACGCTCGGCCCGATAGGCTGGCAACTAGGAACCTCCGCGTAACACCCTCGAACCCCGAGGAAGAGTCACTACACCTGAAAACTAGGGGTGAGACTCCTATCACTGGCTCAGTAGGGATCCCGTGGAACCCCAACCGAGAAAATAACGGCGGAAAAGAGAGCTACGCTAGGTAAGCAACTACGAAAGTAAAAAAGTAACTACGGTGGCCGGTAAAATCTCGGCTCTACAGCTACTCCTTCAATATAGTATAACGATCAACATAAATGAGAAGTATACTAATAGTTTCAAGTTCATAGTATCATAGTCAAGTAAATAAGAAAAATACTCTGTGAGTAGTGAATAGCACGTGCCTTATTCCCCTTATGATTAGTGACTTAGGCAATATTGGCATCATTTTAGTTTGTTATCACGTCCATATTTCAACAAAGGACTGGAATACAAGTCATTTATTTCAAAATGGTGCCCAAACAAAAAGGATTTGCCTTTAAACAGTATCTCTTGCAAGTTGAGGAGCAATTTTTTCTGAATCGCTCACATGTTAAGAGGCACAACTTTCTTCATCATTTCACATGAGGCAAGAAGATAGCCAGCAACCCAAAAAAGCTCAGCATACATAATCCAGAATCTGGGTGTAAAGTGTGCTTAGGCTTTTGAGCTTCTTTCTAGTAGCTGGTTATGATGTGGAAATAATAACAAGCGAAGACATCCAAAATTAAAGAATATTGTGCGTATAAGTCCGCAGTTACCTTATTGTCTCGACCTCCTCTCAATGCTGGATTAAGCCCAGAAAATACAAAAGGTAGGACCCTCTTGACGGTATCACTGTCTAGCTGATGAACTGCACCTAGGGCCTCAACGAGGACAGCAGTACAGAAGCACACCACCACTCTTGAGTGCTGGAATTCTTTTGTTGGTGATGCCTAATAAATAAGATGACCGGGGTCATTAGCCAGACATCCAGCGCAATGGCTTAGGAAAAACTTTACAATAAAGGCAATAAACCAACTGTCAACTGCACATACATAGTTGCATAAAACCTCCAAAACTCCTTTATCCCGTATGCACTGCTGCACTATAATCTTCCTTGGTGGCGGTGCCCCCGAGGATTTCACAGCCTCCAGAAATCCCCATTTGCCATTTCTACATTAAGAATGGAGGGAAAAGGGGTCAGCAGCCCACAACAGAAGGGAAACAGCAGAATAAGATATGGTAAATCCAATCTCACCCCAGGTCCACCAACTGAATGATCCTCACAAAAGCATGGGTATCATGGTATGGCAACGCACACAAAACCAGGTCGTCCACATTGAATACATGCACACTGCACCACAACAGAAACCAATGCCAACTCAAGTACAAACGACGCGTGATTCACTCAAAAACTCCAATTTCAATTTGGTCTGACACAATTTAGCTCTAAAAAGTTGCACTTGGGATGGGGACCCAGAGAGATGGCAATACCGGTATCTTCTGACCAGGTATTCGAGCGTCTTGAGAGCAGCCGGCAGCTGCAAGTACCCGGAGAGCAGCCGCAGGTACGAAGCCACGGACTTGTTGACCTTCTCCTCTTCCTTGGGGACCATCTGCTCCCTGTCCACGTCGAGGCTCGTCAGGCTGAAGAGCGTGTCCCTGTAGCTCCCGAAGCGGGCATCCAGACCGACTAGAACATCCAGGCCTACGCAAATTCGCAGGGGTAAGCCGAACATCATAAAATCCACCAATTAACCCAAGAACGAACGCATTCATCGCGAAGGAATAGGAAGAGAAGGGGGACACCAGAGATGGCGATGGGGAGGATGGTCCGGAGATCGAGGTCGGCGGCGTCCTTGGGGTCGAAGAGCACCGACGGGCGGATGAAGGGCCTCCTGATGGGGTCCTCGCGGCCCCTGAAGCTGGCCTTGATGGCCTGCAGCTGCGCCGTGATCGACGTCGCCATGGTGAACCGAGAACTGACCCGCGGCGTCGCCTCGGGCTTCGCCGGCGCAGGTAATATAAAACCTAGGCCCCCTAAAACCCTGGCCCCTCTTGGTAACCGATTAAGATTAGCCTACTCGGGTTTGCAGTGAGGGGCGGGGGGGTGTTTCCCCTCGGAAATTCTTATTTTGGTTTGACGGCACATACCTTACTCCGGGTTGGATTTCTTGGAAAATAGATCCTCGCAAATTGTTCAACCTTTGTATAAAGAATAAGCTGATAACTTTGTTGGAGCCCAAGAAGCCTGAAGAAGTTAACAAAGCGGATGATCCCAATTACTGCCCATATCATCGTTTATTGGGACACACTATTGAAAATTACTATGTTTTCAAAGATGAGCTGGAGAAAATGATACAAAATCAGCTCATCATGATGAAGAGGACTAGGGTGGACCCTCAACCCCACGCCTGGGACCGAGCGACCTGTTCAGCTAATATCATCAGCCATCGACCAACTCGAGAAAATTATCAAATGGCAGCTTTCACATTTTCTGATCCGGGGGTAGAAGAAGCAGGTCCCAGTGGGACAAAATCTACTGTGTGGTATCCATGATGGAGGCCTTCTCACCAGTGCTCTTTTTCCAAGGAAAACACTAAGAGGATATTTGATAATCTTCTCGAGCAGGGTCGCATTATGGTGCACGACCCCCCTCCTACTTACACTGAGGTTGAGAAAGCTCATCCAAGATATTGTGAGTTCCATTCTGTGATATCGCACCCCACCGGAGAGTGCGAGGAGTTGCAAGATTGTATCGAGACCCTCATCCAGAAGGGAGAGATCGATACTCAAGGAGAAAGCCTGGTAAGAAAGAGACTTAGGGAGGCCATTGAGTGGATTCTAAATGAAACCAACACTGAGGAACACTCGCCTCGACCTCATATCCACAAAGGATCAAAGTTTTCAGTGAATGTCCTTCATAAAACCTCTTGGAAAAGTTAGGCAATGGGTGTGCTAAATGGTCTGGACTCAGCCCCCGCACCGCAAGACACCTCTCAGGTGGGGGGCTACCTCTTAATGTCCGAATGCCTAGCCACTCGAAAGGCCATTCGAAAACTCAGAAAAGAAGTTAGGTGTTTGCGACATAATCAACAAGATCTACTACAGCTTGTGAGGTGCATGGACGACCGATTGACGGCCCTATCCCTGACGCCTTCAACGGGAGAATCCACTCCAGCTTCCACTCATAACTCAGAAGCCACGATGGAGCCTAGAAGACGGCCGAAGACCGGAGGATGGCTATCTGAGGATTCAAAAGGCTCGCCTGTTGCAGAGCCCCCAGAGAAGTTGTATTCTTTTCCCCAGTACAGAACTCTAGTTTAAGAACTGCCGAAGAGAGGGATTAATACAGTGCCCTAAACCGGGGAGTGACTTGATGACCGGTATGACACATCGGCATGGCTACTGCTTGTATCACCGTGCCATGGGACATGTCATCTATGATTGCTCCACCTTCAAAGATATAGTTGAGGATTTGATTAACCGGTGAATTATAAAGTTAAAGGATGGTTCCCAAGGTCCCTCAGCATGTTCTACATGGGGGCAGTCACCGTTTTCAGTGAATGTTATACATGCATCAACTTCTCACGTGACCCCCGCCTCACAGACATAGGAATACAAACTTCCAGGCCTTGGCCCCCTTGTGGCCGAATTTTAAGAATTACCCCCTGAAATTATGGAGAGGGCAATCAATGCAACCTTCCGGACTCCTGAGCCAGGGGGCAAGTGGGTTCATGTCACCTCCAGAAAGAACCTCCATTCAAAGTTACCCAAAGGAAATACCCATCCTACTAGTATAAAGGCCAAGGGCATTGCTCGGACATCCACAGGAAAGGTCATCCCGTCACAAGGAGAGCTTACGCGAGCCAAGAAGCAAGAAAAGAACAGGAAGAAGAATTTGAAGAGAAGACTAAAGAAGCAAGCCGAGCAAGCGACGGCCATGGAAACACCCAAGGAGTTAACCCCTCTGTAGAAGCTCCAAAAGCTAATTGAAGAATTGGAAGACTATATACCCTTTGTCCCAACCGGGCCTGTCCCACTTGACAAGTATATCCCGTGGGAAGAGTAGGAACGCAAGACCCAGCTCAAGAGCTGGCTCCGACATAGCTTCATATGCCTGCGATGTTCAGGAACATAAGGTTTTTCATTCTTCTAAAGATCTTCCTAGAAGTAGCTTTGGTCCTCTTGTCACAGACCGATTAGGTCTTGCGTCCCTAAGAGTGTAGACTGATTAGGTATGCCCTGTAGATCTTGTATTCTCACATTTAAATTAATAAATTTTTACACCTCCTAGGAGTGTAGTGGTGGAGTGATTAACTTACCTCCTTTCTGAGGGGGTGAGCACTCTCCTACTCCCCTTTGAGGCATTTTATTAAAAAAAAGAACCAATGTTGCATAAGGTACTGTGGTGTCGACAACCCGAGGTTGTGAACTTGTGTCAAGTGCTGACGTAGCTGGAGTGTAGGGTAGAGGGCCTACAGCGGGCACTTTGGCTACCGCATCCCAAAGAGGAAGACCTGTGCCAGAAGTTGGCATTGCTGGATTGTAGGGGGAAAGACCCCGTTGCAGGGCTGGGAGGCCAGGAGCCCGTGGCGGAGAACCCGCATCGAGGGCCAACCTTGATAAGCCCTGTGGTTGTGTACCCAAGCTGGATGTTGGGGAGCCTCAAACTCGGGGTTAGGAACCTGCATTGAGTGATGGCTCATTTGGGGCTTGGGCCAGAAGGCCCGAATAGGATGCTGAGGAGCCTTGGCCCCGGGGTGGGAAACCCGTGTTAGGGGTAGGCTCGACTGGGACTCAGAGCAAAGAGCTCAAGTGAGGTGCTGAGGAACCACAAACCCCAGGCAGGGATCCCATGTCAGGTGTTGGCTTGGTCGGGACTTGGGACTAGAAGCCCAAGTAAAGTGCTGAAGTAATAACCGAAGTCTGGGGCACAGGGCCTGTGTTGGAGATCAGTCGAAGCTGGGCCTGGAAGCTACCGCTTGCCAAGGCAGGAGATGATCTTGGACCCCTACGGGGGCTAGTAGTGGAGGCCCCAAGTTTGGTACTCGGGCAATCCACATCGGCTACATCAGTAGGCATAGGAACTATGATCGGCTGCAAAATAGCCACAGGGATCACGCCTAGGAAGTAGGGTGATCCGACGATGGGGATGAAGTCACCGAAGATGATCGGCATCTCCAAGTAACCCACCCGTGCATGGGTGGCGATGATGATGGGGCCATAAGTCATGACCGCCATGGTTGCTGGAGTGTTAGTTGTTGGGAGGGCGACGGTCAGAGACAGTCCCCGGGCACTGTCCGGCTATCGGAACGCGAGCTACAAGCTACAGAGATGCATGTGTATGTCCCTCCTCTACCTCTCCTACAAGGATAGAAAAAGGGCACCACGGCTTCAGGGATGGCATAGGCTTCTTTTTAGCTGATAGAAGAAAGGCAGCAGACATCCCATTGGGCGTGCCATCCTTTTGTTTTCGCACGCGGCGGTTCTCCCCTTGGTTCTGACCTGTGAGGGGGTGGTAGGGAAAGGTGCGCGGAGATATCGCTGGCTATGATGAGGGAAGGAATAAAGCAATAAAAGAAAACACAGGAGTTTGATGTATCTCAGGTATCCTCCATAATAGCCGTATGCCTCTCACGACGCCACTGGGCACTCGCCTTTTACGGATGGTCGAGAGGGTTCAAATGGCACAAGAGGTTTCTGGGAGGTGGTAGACAAAGAAAATGGTGTAAGAATGGGATGATGACTCACTCGGGACGAATGAGACCAGGGTGGCTGGGAGACAAGGTTGCTGGACAAGGTGCGGGCATGCAAGTTGATTTCTCGACAATCACCTATGGAACCAAGGGTTGACTACGGAAGCGTTGCCAAGACATGGCATGTGGCCACGGGATATCGGGTGGCACGTGGAGAGAAGGGGAGTTTCCACAGGTGCAAGTGCGCAGGTGATGGGGACATCACCCATGATTCTCTCTGGCTCGGGACCTCTCTCCCTCCTGGAGAGGGGTAGGATGGAGCTCCATAAGAACGGTGAGAGGGTTACCGCACAACGGATGAACGGGCCAAGTTGGTCCGTTCGAATGCAAAGAGCTCCAAGAACCTGAACGGCCTATAACGGACCGTGCGTTTGGAAGAGTGGTCCATGGGGAACCGCCCTTCTGACAGAAATGCAATTTTTATTGTTTTCATTTATTTGTTGAAATAAAATGATTAAATTTATTATTAAATGCATGCAATTACATGAATAAATGCAGGGAAAGTGTCAGACCCGCATCTCGTGGTTGCAGGTCCGGGCAGTATATCTGGCACTACCAGACTTTCAGCGAGAGTGGCTGGCCGCCATGGGGTTCGCCCCATTCCTGAGCATTGAGGTGAGTCGATTCGACACCGCTCTCCTCTACGCTCTGCACGACCGCTGGGACCCAGTGAGTCGTACCTTCCTTTTTTCATGGGGGCATATGGTCCCCACATTGGAGGACGTGGCTAGACTTACTGGCCTGTGACTGCACGGGACTCCGGTTAGTGGGAGCACATATCCCGACTACCGCGAGATGGCCTAGGAGCTGCCAGGATTGGAGTTGTGGCATCCTGAGTGACAGTCTACTCTCCTGCCCCGGGCGAGTCTTCAGGATAGCCTAGGGCTACGACGGGCCGACATAGCGATGGGGGAGCAGCCGAAGTAGCACCTCCAGAGGTTGGTGGACTTGGATAGACCAAGAGTGGCGGTGGAGCCAGGAGCAGAGGCTAATCGGGTGCTACGGAGGTTCTTGATGCTCTTCTTTGGGTGACTCCTCTTCTGGACACGGGCATACGTGATGAGCTGCCGCTTCCTACCACTACTCCAGGACCTTGACCATGTTGGAGACTACGCGTGGGGAGCTGCAGTTTTGGCTTTCCTCTTTGAGACCTTGAGTTCGACCAGCTGTCGGACCATGCTCAGCAGGTTCTCTCCTCTACTCCAGGTACAACCTAACCCTTAGACTTGATTATGAAATTTTTAGAGGCTTCTACATGCTGATGCGTGATGTGATGCAGGTTTGGGCCTATGTGAGGCTACGTGGGCTAGGCAGAGGTGAGGAGACTCACCCTGAGCTCCTGTCGATTGCCCGGAGGTGGACCGCACCTCGAGAGATTACAGCCCTCAAGAGACAGGTCCGGGAGCTGCAGGACGACCTGAATGCTCTACCGTACACCTCGGTACGATCCTAAACTTAGACTCTTAATTAAATACAATTCTATATGATGATGCTGATGATGGTTCCTATATTGTAGGTACAGTGGACACCTTACGCCAAGGAGGGACAAGAGGAGCAGCCCTGGGTGGTAGGGGCCCTCACCTTCTCAGGACGAGACGTGTGGCTTTACTGCATGAATGTGGTGGAGCCACTGCACTTTCGACTGGTGATGAGGATGATCGGCGTCCCTCAGCCAGTAGTAGAGTTCGCGGCACCGGAGAAGCCGGGGGAGGGTGTTACATGGACCCTAGCAGCGGCCTTTGACTGGATGGCGAGGAATGCTGTGCAGATAGCTGACTGGACAACGCTTGGGCAGGTGGTGACTGCCCGAGCAGACAGCGATGTGGCGTACTACACGACGTACGCCAGACACTACTGGGACCAGGTGCTCCGGGGTGCCCACCGACCGGTACGACTTCTAAACTTAAACTCTATCTATTATGCTTATGATTTCTATATCATGATGCACTGACACTTGGGCTTCCTAACTGTAGATTGACCCTGAGGGACGGCTCGCGGAGGTGCAGGGGCTCCTTACTACCACGATCTGGGAGCGAGATGAGGCTCGATAGGCCTTGGCCCTACTGGTGAGTTTCCTAAACTTAAACTCTAAATTATGCACTTCTATTATGATATGAAATGAGATTACTGACCCTGGAGTTTCTTGGATGCAGCGAGGTGAGGAGACCCAGCGGCAGGGGGCAGACGAATGAGCTGTGCATGTACGTGAAGGTATTGTGAATGTATGTGAGGTATTATGAATGCTCTGTGAAGGTATTGTGAATGCTCTGTGAAGATAGGATAATGTGTCGACCCACAATACCAGTTGCTTCTGTTCTGTTCTGTTTAGAACAGTTTTTTTATAACCTGGTATTGCAAGGGTCGACTCACAATATCTTGCATGGGTCTGCCTTGGGCAGACAGGCCAGCAAGAGTCGACTCTGGGAGTCGCCTCCTGCTGTGCCTGGGTCTGTCCAGGAAGGCTCCTAGCAAGAGTCGACTCCAAGAGTGAATGCTATGTGAAGATTATGTGAATGAATTGTACATGACAGATGGTTCTGTTAAATTTCATGGTTGATGATGAAGTTTTGTACATGAGGTTTTGCCAAAATTTATGCTCACATGATGAAATTTTACTTCATGGAATGGGGTTAGAATGGTTAAGGGCAATTGACTGAACTCCTTTTTGCACTTTAGAATCCGCTGATTATCAGGTGCATTGGGTCAACAAAGTTGTTCCCAACTAATGGCAATTTAAATTGACTGATTCTTTTTGCAATTGTTTTGTTAACTCTGTAAACACCCATCCACATTGGCTTCTTCACATATGGCAATTTAATAGCTAAGTGAAGCTAAATACATTCACATCCAACTAATCACATTACATTAGTCAACTCCCAACTCAAAATACATTACGGAGTACATGTATTAAGTGCAAGTACATGGGCACATGTGAACTTCCACTTGTCATATCAAATTACATAGTACATCACAATATAGATAGCAAGTAAAATGACAAAGTTTAAAGTGATCTTTCTTGCTTCTTCCATCACTTTTTCGACAGTCAGTGCTCTATTTGGTAACTCTGCTTGCAGCTTATCCATCTTCATTTCAATTGACTCAAGCTTGTCTAATTTCCTTTCCAATGCCTTAAACTTCTTTTCCAAGAGTGCCTCCATATTGATTAGTTGATACTTCAAGTCTACTGTGGAATGATGCACATCATCAACCCATGCAAAGTACCCACAAGCATTATCTTCCTACAAAAAAAAACATTCATTAATATACTTACAATCTCTTAGGCATAACATCAATCATGTAACATGCATTTTCAATATGCTTACATTCCATCGTAGACACCGATAGAATCGTCTCCCCTTGCTTGATTCTTGAGACGATATATATGTCATACAAGCCCTCTTACAATGGCAATCTGGAGCAATCGAACACCGACTAATAGAGTGTGCAATTATATCCTCACTCATTGTTACCCACTATGACCAAAGGCCTGTACAAACAAAGGCATGTGAAAAAGTATCTTCTCTTTTATATGAAGCAACGATTTTTACCCTAAATGGTGCTCACTGATTGTTGTTTCAGTTAGCCCGCGGTGATGGATGAAGACTAAACCCTTCTAGGGTCTCCTCTAGAGAAGAGGCAGCTATAGAGAAGAGACAGTGAGAGTGGAGGGAGAGGACGAGGGACTAAGCTCAATCGCGGACGCCCCCTGTTGTCTCCTCTACGCTTGCAAGGCCGGTGAGCTTCCGTTCGGTAGAATGATGCTACAGAGAAGAGGCCGTGAGAGTGGAGGGAGAGGGAGAGGGCGAGCGACGGCTTCAGATCGCGGACGCCCTCTGTTGTCTCCTCCACGGTTGCAAGGGCGGCAAGCTCTCCACCGTAATGGCGCTACAGAGAAGAGGCCATGAGAGGGGAGGGGGAAGGAGAAGAACAATTTTCGATTGCGGAGGTGAAGAGAAAAGAAAGCACGCAGGGGGGGTAAAACGGTCCGAGCGATTAGTCGGTTAGGTCCATCAAGACGGTGAGTAAACTCAGGGGCTTGGTAACACTGGTTAAGAGTTTTTGGGGATATGACGGTAGTTTTTAAAAACGTAGAGGTATAAAGGTAAGAAGATTTTTGACAAGCTCCTGGAGGATGGTCGGGTATTGACCCATGAGCCGCTGTCCTACTACAACGAGACGGCCAAGAGTCACCCCCGCTATTGCAAGTATATCATGGTAGGGTGTCTCACCCTACCCAGCAATGCCCAGAAGTGCAAGATTGCATTGAAGTCCTCATTCAGAGGAGAGAAATTGATGCTCAAGGGAACTCTATGACAATACGACGCCTTAAAGAGGCCGTCAAGAAGAATCTCCAACAAGCTCGGCAAGAGGCTAAGACTTTCTCTCAATTGGCCCAACTAAGTGAGTCTACGGATAGTAGTAAACCTCAACCAGACCCCAAAGGCAAGGCTAGGTGGGAGAGGTCTAAGGCCCAGGGCCCAAAGAGTCAAGCCGTGGGGGATGGCTTCAAACCCCTCTCTAGGGCGGGTCAACCCGACATCGTCAAAAGGGGAACTCCTCCGCCACGTGACAAAGGCAAGGCAAAGGTGTGGGAGCCTCCGGTCAAAGCTCCTGTCAAGCCAGCAAGGCCACCAATTACAGAAAGGCCTAAACATCTTAAGCCCGCGAAGGTGCCAGTCAAAGCAAAGACGGCGGAGTTACAAAGCCCCTAAGGGCCCCACTCTGGATTGGCAAAGTTCTAGGAGTTGCCTCCTGAAATAATTGCTCATGCAATCAATACCACCTTCCAGGTTCAGCCGGAGGAGGCTAACTGGACTAAGGTCACCCCCATAAAGAGCCATGGCACTAAGGTTCCTAAGGAGCCGACCTGGAGTAAAAAGTAAAATTCTGGGGGCAAACTAGTCCCACCTTCAAAGCAAAGTCCGCTTTCTTCTCAAGAGGCGGTACGCCAAAAGAAGCAAGGGAAGAATCGCAGGAAGAATTTGAAGGGAAGGTTAAAGAAGCAAGCTGAGTAAGCAGCAACTATGGAGGCCCCTAAGGAGCCGACTCCTCTGCAGCGGCTACAAAAACTCATAGATGACCTGGAGGAGTACATTCCCCCTCGTCCCACCAGGGTCGTCACTCTGGACGAATATATTCCTTGGGACAAGCTTGGGCGGAAAGCTCGCCTTCTACAGTGACTCCGGGGGATGATTCACCATCTTGAAGAAGGTGAAGACTTTCCAAATCCCGGAGGAGCTCTCCTTATTCTACAAAGATGGAGAGCTCACCGTTGAGATGCTCGAGGAAATACTGCAAGAGCTCTCCTACAACATGGTGGCGATCTTGCCGCCCGACAACATTAACTCTCCTTCTGCTAATAACACTGGTGGCAAAACTCCCATGGCGACATATCAACGTTGCCCGGCAAAGGATAGTCGAGGTCGTGGCCGAGGAGGAGGACGCGGGCATGAAGATCCCCTAACTCTCGACCGGGTCATATTGTTCAGAGGGGAGGAGCCGGGTCCTGTCCCGAAAACCCAAGTTCGGGGGATCCCCTTTATCCCCAACTCCTCAGAGGGTTCGGGCCCTGGCTCAGAAGCTAAATCGGGTGGCGTCCCTTTTATAATCGCCTCTTTTGATGAAGAAGAAAATCCGACCAAGCCACCAGTGCGCGAGGAGGCGTCGGAGCAGGCTGACCCCTCTGGCAGGGTCGAGCCTACAAGCTAGGTAGGTCCTTCTAATGAGGGCCAACATGATGAGCCTTTACCACCTCTGGAGGAGTCTCAGGCACCGCTGCTCTGAGAAAATGCGGATGGCTAGAATGGGGAGGAACGTCCTCCTAAGCAGGAAAAGTCTCACCAAGCTCTGAAGACTCTGGCGGTGATCATCCCGCCGTTTGACAAGACCCGTGCTTGGGCGGACTGCAAGATCATTCATCATATGAAGCGGTTCCCAACAAATGTCACATTTGGGAAGCCATCGCTTGGAGCAAAGATCTCAGAGAGGCTCTTGTCAAGATACTCCAAGACCCAGAGGCCCATGGACGAGCCTGCGATTGGGGCGGAGGCAGCTTCCACCCCGACTCCCCCGCCTAAGGCCAGGGAAGGATCTCAGGTGAGGTCGCCTGTAAAGGAGAGGCTGGCCACCGCCAAAGTGGCCGGGCGGCAGGAAGCCAAACGGAGGAGGGCGGAGGCTTCGGCGAGTAGATCTCCGGTGCCGCACATCTTCCCCTTTGAAGAATCTGGCATTGCTCGGGCCGAGCTGAGTCGATCTGTAGGTTACATTCCTGACCCATTAACGTCTTTCAGAATTTGCTTTTATCTCGAAACTGGCCGCTTACACCTGAGTGCTTTTCTCTTTTCTTTCTCTTCTTCCCCTTCTCTTGTTCAGCAGCTAGGGAGGAGCCAGTGCCCACACCGACCCCCGACATAGCTGAAGCTGTGGTGGCGGCGGGGCCGCCATCCACCCCAACTCCCCCGCCAAAGGTCATCGAGGAATCTCAGGTAGAGTCACCCGTAGCGAAAGCACTGGCGGCTGCCAAAATAGCTGGGCGACAGGAGGTGGAGCGAAGGAGGATGGAGGCCGTTCTGACCGCTTCAGCTCCCCCTCTGCCCTCAATCCCCTCCTTCATGGAGTTTGCTACGGCCCGGACTGAAACAGGTCACTCCATAGGTGAGGTTCCCGGGGCACCGGTATTCTTCAGGATTTATCCACCTCCCGGGGTAGGGCCTCTATGCATGCATAACACACGCGTTTCTCCCTTTCAGTCGGTGCAGAGGAGTCAGCTCCTGTGCCATCCCCTACTGTGGGTGAGACTGCAGTTCCCGAGGTCGTAGCTCTTGCCGAGGAGACTAGCCACGAGCCGCCTCCTGCCGTAGAAGTTAGAGAGGGTAATCATCTCTGCCACCCCAAATACCTTCCTTGATCCTTTGGGGACTTCTCTGGCTCCAACTCAATCCAAATCTTGTTCTATTTGGCAGGCCCTAACATGGCGGTCACTGAGCCAAAGGTGCATCTCGGAGTTCGCCTAGAGGATCGGGTCTATGTGAGGAGGAGGCTAAGGTCTGGGACCTCCCCGTCGCCAAGCCCGCGTGAGGATGCACCGGTTGTCAACCCTGCGAGGGAAGCTCCGACACAGGTAAGGGAAGTGCCTGCTCAGACCGCGTCCTCGTCGGGTGAGAAGGTGGATTATGATTATTCTTCTGACGAGGTGACTTCGGGGGAAGGCGTGCCCGAGGAGTCTGGACCTCCTGAGCCGCCCCCTGTAAGTGTGAGTCCATTCGTGTGGGGCTTCCCCCCGTGATCATCCACTGATCTTGTGTCTGCTACTTGTTGACTTTCAGGAGCTGCCCCCACCGAAGGTTGCAGAGGTCGCCGCCCCAGACCTATTGGTCAGTGGACCGGAAGGAGTCCACACGGGCTTAGACAAACCGACGCCTTTATTTGAAGCTCTGCGGCAGGAGGCAGCCGCGGAGACTTCTAGTACCCCCAAGTCAATGGACGAGCCTCTGGAGGAGGGGGAGATCACGCCCGAGGGCAGCATAGTCCCGGTGGCCGAGGTAAGCATGGGGACTTTTCAGCTCTCCCTTTGTCTTTTCATGACTTTGGGTGATTCTCCTTAGGCAACGGGTGACTAACCCTATCTTGTATATTCAGGAGGAGGCAGAGCTCCCGGAAGCGCGTGCCACCAGAGCTCGTAGGGCTATCCCCAAGCAGAGGGAGCTTCTCAGTCCCGCGGGAGCGGACATGCTGAGATCACTCTGGGGGCTGGAGGTGGAGCCGCTAGTGTCGCTTCTACAGTCAGGGGCCAGCCTGGAGCTAACGGTTCCTCTTCCGCCTCTTCTGAAGCTCTCGACGCCTGAGGAGACCCAGCTTTTACGGGGAATCCTGGCAAGCATCACCATTCCCGGGGAGGAGGAAGCGCAAGCAGAAGGGGCTGCGGGTCTCTTGGCAATAACGTCTCTTTCGGCCTAGGGCCCCTAATTTCGGTAATTAATCAAGGGTGTTCCCTCGTATGGGAGATGTAAATGACGTCGTGGCTTTTACGGCACGATGGAATTTGGTCCCGACCCGAACCACACAATCACCTGACGAAGTCATATCGAGCGCACCATGGGTTCCTCGCAGCCCGAATGAATCGTCACTTCGGTGACTGGCACGCCCTCGCACTAAATAGGCCAAATAAACACCCTAATTAATTAATGAACGGAGCAACTCCGGAGGAAATCTTTTAGTGCGTCCACAAGTCTGGCACACCCGGTGGGACGGATCCACCCTTCATCTCTTTGCCAAAATCAGGGGCCCCACTCCCCCTTCTTGTAATACTAATTACTTCATCTTGGCAAATGCAGGAAAATTGCACCTTGACACCACAGATGGCGGTCACTTTCGGTCCCCAGGTCGTTAAAAGCCACATCAGAGATAGCTACCTGGCCGTCCCCCTCTGCTTCGGGAGTTTTCCTCCTGTGGTGGGCTTCCCCAACTTCCTTGGGGTAACTTTTGTCAACATACTGGACGTGGAAGCGTCCGACAGGCCCGAGATCAACGCTCCCATCCAGGGCCCCGCCGAAGCTGCTGCTAGCCGAACCCCGACCAAGAATAATAACTACAGCCCGACCGAGACGCTCAGTTGCAATATGCACTACGTGCACCCAACTGCTGGCTCGCTTCAGCGGGGATCAGCATCCCACCGGAGGAGGTTCCGAAGGAGCCATGCAACCGCCACACCAAGAAGCCGACTCTCCAGCTCCAGCAAGTCTATCGTCGTTGGAGGCATCAGAGTCCATCTTAATGGACAAAGGTCTGAGGCTATCCCGGACCGAATAATACTGACCATTCCAGTCCGCAACTCCTTTCAAGGACTGGAGAAGATGAAAGAAAGGATGGTGCCCGCCATTCTGGTCGCGGCACTAAGAGACACACCAGCTCGCAGGCCGGCAAAGCTGAAGCAGGCTTGGGTTCCCAAGGAAGCCCAACCCACGGCACCAGCCCAGGCAGGACCTAGCGGTGCCCGCCGCATAAGGGGGCGAAGAGACGAAAGGGTCGAGATGACGGCCACGACCCACCAGCCGGCAGTCGCTATGCTAGCGCTGCCTGAAAATGCCCGCCGCCGACGTCACAGGCGTCGTCACCATGTTGACTGCCCAACGTATGCAAATTACACTCATCATGATGTCGCCACCGACACCCAACCACCGGCCGCTCTCCCCGACCAGGAGTGGGAAGGGATCGAGCAGGCCATGAGAAACTACCTCTGGGGCCCAGGCAGTACTCCCTTGGGTCGCCAGAGATTGCCGGGGCCAGTGGCTTCTGCCTTCTGGGAAGAGGAAGAGGCTCGACCCGTGCCCAGCGCAGAGTCGAGAAACCAATCGGAAGAGCGACGTCAATCCCCTGTGTGGGAGGATGCGCCGCCCCGACGGTCGGTCTTCGATAGGCTGGTATTTCTGAGCAAGCCATCAAGGAGGACGGCGAGAAGAAACAGAGACTGGAGGGTTTTCACCTGCAATATGACAAGATTCTCTAGTCGGTACGGGGCTTTACCTACCGACCCCGAAGAAGTGGCCAGGCTCGCCGCCAGACCTGGCCCCTTCACCAGGAGAAGAAGAGTGGCGAGTGAGGCGACGCAGGCAGGTGTCGAGGCGACCTCCTCTGAAGACCCTCCCACAGCCTTGGCAGCCAATGTTATCACTACCGGAGGCACGAGTGGCGGACCCTCCACGTCATCCGAGGACACCCCAGCCGAAGAGACAGGTAGCATGCCCGCTCTCTCTACAACCGACCCCACCATGCTATACATGATACAGCAATATCAGCGGGAGATTGAATTGCTAAAGAAACAACTCAACGAGAGGAATGCCCTGCCCTCGACGTCTGGATAGACTTGTAGCCTTTTACCTCCCTGTGAGGAGTGGGCATCTATTTGTGGGTTGTAGTTTATTATTATTTCTTCGTGTATCGGGGTTGTTGATCTCGGCCGGGGTTCCTTCGCCACGCCTAGGCGTGGAGGTACGTGCGACGCTCCTCCTTTTGTGGCATTTTGCTTTGCTAGTATGTTTTCTTATATGCTGCGTGAGTGAGTAGGTTCCTAGCTAGACTTTCAAACACCGCGGGACTGTGAGTGAGAGTACACCTTCCGTGGTCCTAGTCGAGCACCGAGCTCGGACTAGATCCCCTTAGGCGTCCGTCGGCTCCTTAGCCGCCTCGATCCTCACGCTTCCCTCAAAGGGACGGCCGTGGGCTGGAGTTTCTTGTTTGAGTGACGCCTCCACCCGGAGGAATGTACGGGGTTGGCCGCCCGGCTTACCTTGTCACGTGCGACTGCTGGCCGCACTTGGTCGTCGTCATAGGTTTGGTTCATTGTCGGTCTGGTCCCGCATCAATATGCCTACACTCGGGTAGAGAAGGAACGATCGACTCTCGCTTGGGCCATCGACACATAAGATCTGAAGATCACTCGACTCACTGCCAATCTCGAGGATCTTCGGTGGGAGATCACCCCACTTCGGGAATGGGCAAAGTCGAGCTAGGTGGAGGCTCAGGCATCATCTGAGCAGTTGGCCGAGGCCTGCAATTCGCTCGAGTTGAAGAGTAGGCTCCTAGAGCAAGAGCACGTAACTCAAGTCGAGCATGATGGGCAGTGGGAGGCCTAGCGTGGGGAGCTCGAGAGCCGAGTGACTTCGGGTGGAGGCTAAGACTGCGCGGGCGAAGGCGGAGAAGAGGTCGACCGAGCTTGCCAATAGGGTGGAATCAGCCGGGGTGGAGGTGCTTGAGCGATACAAGGGCTCAGAGGACTACCAGTCCGATCTCCAAAAGGCTGCCTACCCTTATTTCCAGTCGGGCTTCCGCCAAGGTGTCCAAAAGGGGTCGCACAAAGGCTATCACTAGGCCAGCATCTGGGTGAAGAAGCAGGCGCCAGGGGCAATCATCTTCCCTTCCGGGCAGTTCTTTGACTCAAATTTGGCATCTACTGAATCTACTAGCTCAGCGTCAAGTGAGGAGGGAAGCCGAGGGGACTCTGCCTTGTCCGAGGGATCACCAACTCTGGCTGCCTTGGGAGGGCATGCGATCGGGGTAGTTCCCACACCAGTGGGGTCTGTGCCTGGGTCGGTCGTCACCGAGGGTGCCGGGCGTAGATCACTCGGTGTCGAGGAGCCTTCGATTCTCGAGTCTCAAGATGAGCCCAAGACCTGATGTGTCTTTGCTTTTTCCTTTTCTTTTCTTTTAGTGTGATCATGTAAAGACTTTCCTTACGCGTGCAAGGTTTTGTAATAGTAAATGCTGACTGGACTATTACTTATCGCCTTTGGTTTAATTTGACCATTGTGCTTGCAGTTGTTAGAAAGGCGGCGATCTTTTCTATGGATATCTTGTGTGTCGATTGGTTAGCACGACGCTGGCGCCTGTCCATCTTCTCAAGCTTTTAATGACTTGCCACTTTGCATGTTTCCATCGAGGGGGAGTTGGTTGAAAACAAGGTAACCTCCTTAGGGAAGGGGTGCTTGCCTTTCACGATTCTTCGAGGGGAAAATCATTTAAGGCAACTGCTCTCCTTTGGCCTATAAAAGGCTCTGAAGGGCGTTTCCTCCTCTTCTTTATTGCTTAGGGCTGTTCCCTGTAGTTTTCCTCTCCGTAAAGTGTTGTGCTGCTAGCCTGAGTGAAGCATGGAAGTTCCTTCAGAGGACGATGAGGCGGACGGTGCTAGGAGGGAGGATCTTACTGCTCTGGCTTGAAAGTGGGTCTGTCAGTTGGTGGACAGCTAGTGAGAGGGTCTGTCATGCCGGAGCATGTGACCTTTGAGCTTTTGGACGGCCAACGTTACCTTTGGAGGTTAGAGGACGGATGGGGGCAAAGGGCAGTAGCTGCTCTTCCACCTCTCTCTCTTCCTCCTCCCTTTCTTCTACGCCCTCCATCTCGTCGCCTCGAGGGGTAGCCTCTCAAGCTTCCTCTCCAGTCCACCTCTTCTAGTGCCCTTCTTTGCCCTGGATCAACCTCCTCCTTTTTTGTTGTTTCCCCTCTTTTCCTTTTCTCTCTCTTACCATCCTCTTTTTCAGCATATTCAATTGGATGGAGCTCTCACCACGAGTTGGCAGGTGGCTCCTTTCTTGAGCATGCCTTCATCTTCTTCCCCAATCCTCTTGGCACGTTTCTTCCGAGCTACCCGAGCTAATAGGGTCAACCATCCTTTATCCGAGCCAGTTTCTACATGAGGCAGAGTTAGTGGGCAGGTGGAGGAGAGTCAACCAAGTCAGCCGATCGATGGGCTCGCGTACCAGTACCAGTGGGTGTAATTTTTCTATTTTTGAGATGTGTTGTATCGGCTACGACCTATTTGATGTACAAATAGTTCTTTAATAAAAGGGAGGAATTTTCATTTCTATTCCATGTTGCTTACATGAGTGATTTGTCGAGGGTTGCTCAAAAATAGAATTTACAGAGTGTTGTTGTGTTCCATGTTCGGGGGATGGGGGGATAGCCGGTATGCTCCTTTCTCGAGTGTCTTAACCACTCTATATGGTCCGTCCCAATTAGGGGCTAGCTTGCTCGCCGCCTCCAGAGGTCGAGAGGCTTCAGCTTTTCTGAGGACGAAGTCACCCGACTGGAAATGTCTGTCTCAGACATTGGCATTGTAGTATCAAGTGAGGCATCGTTGATATTCCATTGCTTAGATGCTAGCTATCTCTCGCACTTCGTCTGCTCAATCGAGGTTCTCTAGTAATTTCTGTTCGTTTACCTCGGGTGAGAAGTAGATGACTCACAGAGAGGGATTGCCGATCTCCAACGGAATCACGGCCTCCGTGTCGTACACCAGTTGAAAGGGACTCTCACCGGTGGTCATTCTTGGAGTCGTTCGGTGTGATCACAGTACACTCGGTAATTCCTCAAGCCAACTTCCCTTGGCTTTACCAAGCCTGGTCTTAATGCCTTTTAATATAGTTTTATTGGCATTTTCGACCAGACCGTTAGCCTGAGGGTGGGTGACTGAAGTGAAGTGGTTGCGAATGTTGAGGTTGGCACATTTGTCTCTGAAATAGCGAGAATCAAATTGCCTACCGTTATCACTCACAATCACTCGGGGGATGCCATTGCGATAGATAATCAACTTCCAAACAAAGCTCCATACGACTGACTCGGTGATCCTAGCGGTGGCTTCGGCCTCGACCCACTTGCTTAAATAGTCGATGGCGATGATGACAAACTTCTTTTGGGCTTGAGCCGTAGGGAATGGCCTGAGGATATCGATCCCCCACCGAGAAAATGGGTAAGGCTCGGTAAGGGTGACAAGCTCTACTGCTGGCTGGTGGACCAGATGCTTGAAGCGCTGGCACCAGTCACACTTCTGTGTGTAGGCTGAGTAATCAGGTTGGAGAGTGGGCCACCAGTATCCTTACCAAAGCAAGATCCTGGCGAGTGACCTCCCTCCATGATGCGCTCTACACATGCCTTCATGTACCTCTTGAACTGCTCGAATGGCTTCATCAGTGCTGATGCACTTTAGAAGGGGGCCGGAGAAAGATCTGTGGTATAAAGTGTCATCTAAGAGGACGAAGCACCAAGCTTGATACTTCAGCCTTCGAGCTTCCCGAGGGTCCAGGGGCTCTTGAGAGTCTCGAAGCCAAGACAGATAGGGGGTACGCCAGTCGCTCCGAGAGGCTGAGTCAATGGTCATGAGCTCAGAATCAAAGCATGTTCGCCCTAGTTCTTCAAGGAGAACCGATCGAGTACCCTCAGAGTCAAGAGAAGAGGCTAGTCGAGAGAGGGCGTCTGCTCAGGAGTTTTCCTCCCAGGCTATCCAGACTTCATAATCACCGTTGACTTGGCTAGCGATCGATTGGGAGTCAGTGTGGATCCTGACCCACTCACCCCCTAATAGCCGGGCCATCCGGGCTCTCGAGATGAGCGCTTCATACTCGGAGGCGTTGTTGGATGCTTGAAAGTTGAACTTCAAAGTGTATTGTAGCTCTGCTCCTTCTGGTGACTTAAGGAGGATGCTGGAACCGCTTCCGGTTGAGTTTGAGGAGGCATCGATGAACAGGTCCCAGGTCGGCCCAGGCGTGGTCGGAAGCTTTTCGTTGGTCGAAACAGTACTCTCGACGATGAAGTCTGCAAGTGCCTGTCCTTTGATGGCCGAGCGAGGTCAGTACGAGATGTCGTAGGCCCCGAGCATGATGGCCCACTTGATGAGACATTTCGAGGCTTCAGGATGAGCAAGGATCTTCTTCAGCGGTTCGTTAGTTAGCAAGATGATAGAGTGCCCTTGGAAGTAGGTTCTGAGGTGCTTGGACGAGGTTACCAACACTAGCATGAGTCTCTCGGTTGCGGGGTACCTCCTTTCAGCCTCAGACCACCTCCCTCACCACCCTGTCACAATCGTCCTCTCTATATAAGGGGGAAAATCAATGGGAATGAGGTGAACCAGATCTGGGTATACGCGGGTGCTGTCATCAATATCATGCCGCTAAAAATCTTCAAGACTTTGTATTTGACCCCATACCTCTAGAGGGTTCGAGCGGTCAAGATATCAGGCTTCAACCAGGACACCGAGGACGTCCTTAGCTGAGTGGATGTGGATATAGTGCTCGATGATTTCGCCTCTAAGGTGACATTCTACATCATCGACGCCAACACATCCTACAAGGTACTGTTGGGCAGGCCCTGGTTGCATGAAAATCGGGCCATCCCATCAACCCTCCCCCAATGCATCAAATACGCAAAGGATGGAGAGCAGTACACGATCTTTGCAGATCTGTCACCATTCACCCTAGCAGAATGTAATCTTTTCGATGCTACACGTTGCTTCGGGGGACCCAGTGCATACCCTGTCATTAAAAGCAAAAGCAATGGCTGGCTCTCTGAGGAAGAGGAGGATGATCTCTTCTCCGTTGATGAAGAAAAGGCTGAGCTTCATGCCTCAACTCCAAGTCAACTCCAAATTGCCTAGAGAGGCACAAAATTGACTTCGAGACTAACCTGATTAGCTGAGCCATCGACAAAAGCATATGCCTGCCGCCAGACTACATTCAACTCTCATGTGCACCAGAAGAGCACAAGATTGAGCGACTCATGACATTCGTCGTTACTTACAAATGACAACTCAGGAGCAAGAAGAAGGCTAATAGGGATAAACCTATCATCTTCTAGAAGGGAGATGTGGCCCCTCAGGCCCCACCCGAAGATGACTTCGGCTTGTCCAAGCAAGCTGACGATACACCTGAAGCAGTCCAAATAATGGATGACCTGCCATAGCATATTCAGAAAATGTGCCTAAAGTAACACATTCCCCAATGACAAGGCTCCGCACAGAGAAGATACTTTCACCAGTTGTGGACCCCTTCCTAGGTTCGGGGGCAACCCCCTTTCTCCTACAAAGATACCAGGGGACTCAGCTACGACCAAGACCTAGACTTCTATGTCTACTATGCAGTCAACGTCGTAGGCCCAATGCAACATGTCAACGACCAGGGTAATGTTGATGCAAAGTTCGACAGCTCTGGGGATGAGGAGGAGGTAATCCTAATCTCGCTCCCTGCCAGGGCTGGTACCCCAGCTAAAGCAATCAATGAGTCTTTGCCGCTCACCTGCGAGGACATTAGGGCTGAAGAAGCTCCCAATGTCTCCCAGCCCGATGAAGAATCCAGCTCAACAAACTTCCTGAGGAGGAAGGTTCCCAGGACGCTAGCCATGAAGTGTTGTCTGCTTTAGCGGGCAACCCTAAGGAAGCTTTAATGGCACCAACCGGCAGCTGCCAGCCAGGCCCCAATAGGTCGAAACAGTCCTGCCTAGAGTTCAATAACAACAATCCTCCAGCTTTGTTAGCATCAACTAGTGGCTTTGAAGACCAAGAAGTACACGAAGCTGACACCGATAATGAAGACTTCATCAACTTACAACCCGCTCCTCCCGAGCTAGAGGATGGCGGCCAGGCGATCGTTGATGAACTTGTCGAACTCAACCTGGGTGGAAACAAAGCCAACCAGCCAACATTCATCAGTGCCCTCCTCACCGAAGTAGAAAGTCTGGACTACAAGCAACTCCTGCTCGAATATAAGGACTTCTTTGCCTAGACATACAAGGAGATGCCAGGGCTAGACCCCTCCGTAGTAGAACATGAGCTAGCCATTTCTCCCTCAGCAACCATAGTCAAATTGTCAAGCCCCAAGATATATGTATAGTAAAAGTAAATCAGGGACGTGGATAGTCGACAATACGACTCAAGATAGCAATGTAATCAGAGTGCAATAATACATCCATAAAAAAGATGAATGCACAAAAGTATGAACTTGTGTTTACTACTTCTTTAGCATTATTTGAACTATCTTTGAAAGAACCTGCGTTTTGCTGCCACCTTTTGTCCACTTTTAGTTGAATATCTAACTTCTTGCCCCATTGCCATGACATTCCTCTTGAACTTTCTCTTGACATATTCCACTCCTTCATTGCTCATGTCCTTATTTCAATTTAAACAGGAAGCTTTACATTGCATTGATTTAAAAGGGGGAGGATAGATCATGTCAGTATTGCATTTATTGCATCTCATAGGGGGACAACTATCTGTGACTTGTCTTGGCTATGTCAGGGGGAGCATGTGATTCTTTGGCATTTCCTTAACTATCAGCATGCTTCTGTTATTGACCTATTTTCTCAGTGGGAGTTTCAGTTTCTTTTTGTTTTCCCTTGCCTCCTCTTGATCACTTGGCATCATTTTGGGTCCACATCCTGCTTCCCACTTGCTCTCACCACTTGGATTCCTTCTCTTTTTCTATTTTTGATGATGTTAAAGGGGGAGAGATTGATTGAGTAAGATTGATTGAGTCATATACGTTATGTAGGTATGAGAGCTGAGGTGTGAATAGGTCATATATTGCTGATGTCAAAAGAGGAAGAGATTAATGGGGGAGAATGTCTAGAAAATGTTTTGATTGTCATTAGAGAGAGTGCATTAAGTCATTAAGGGGGGGAGATTGCATTGATGTTAGTACAGATCGGTATCAGCATAATTTTGCTTATTTGCAAGTTGTTGATTGCATATTGTCATAGCTTCAGTGTCTGGTTTTCATGACTCATATGAGTCATAGTGTTGCCATCATCAAAAAGAGGGAGATTATTGGATATTATGTTTTGATGATGATAAACTCTATGACTCATATGTATGATGTTATATGTGTTTGTATGATTCCATTTGTGTTCATTGCATATAGTATGTGTCTTGTTACATACAGTGTTTGTTGTGTGCATACAATGCTTATATTGTTGTATAGATGAATTAAATGGAATGAACTGCTGCACATGTGCATCTTAGTTCATATGTGGTGTCAGTGCATGTTTGTGGATGTCTCTATATAAGCATTGCATAAAGTCTTGTATAATTGTTCATATAAGTCAACGCATCATAGGTCAACCAAAGTCAACGCAAAGTCAATACTGTGCACATAAAGTCAACGTGTCTGCATAAAGTTTGTGCACATGACATTTTACTGTATAACCTATGTGCATGGCATTTGGTCAAACATGTGATGTGCATGATCTTCATACTGCATTATACTTATATAGAGTCAATGCCAGTTGCATCATGCATTACTAGGATCGGTGCACATTTGTGTCTCACACATACAAAAGTCAGTGCACTTTCTGCATCCTTCATAATAAGGTCAGTGCAATCCTCGCTGCTCTACTTACATAGTCAGTGCACATCCTGCGTGAATGAACACTAGGTCTGTGCATGCTCTGATGTGTGTACATAAAGTCGGTACACGTTACTGTAGAAGTCGATGCTAGTATAGGCTTCAAGTAGTGGAGGTCGATGCTAGTCTGTTTGCATGCATGAAGGTCGGTACATGTTACTGTACAAGTCGATGCTATTCACTATCAAAGGTCGATGCTAATCATTGTTCAAGTCGATGCTACTTTGATCTTTGCACATACAGTCTGTACACATTACTGTTCAAGTCGATGCCATTCACTGTAGCTAAGCTATCATGGTCGATGCTAGTTGGCAAGTCGGTACAAGTTACTGTTAGAAGTCGATGCTAGTTGGCAGGTCAGTACAAATCCCTATTACAGGTCGATGCTAGTTCTAGCCTGCATCATTTAAGGTTGATGCGTGACACTGTTGAGGTCTATGCATATCACTATTTAAGGTCGATGCATGTTTAGACCATTGCATGTACAAGGCTGATGCTAGCCGTGTTTCATGCAACAGAATTAATTGTTTGAATAACAGAAAATAAATTACATTTTCAATTAATAAACTAATTGCAGAGTCCAGTCCACAAAGTACATTTTCTATAGAGAAAGAAACGTACTCTATCGCCTGGTACACTCCGGCTCTGGTAAGCTGACAACTACGAATCTTCGCGCTGCACCTCCAAACCTTGAGTAGGAACTGCAACACCTGAAAAGAAATGGGTGAGCAGGGGTCCCACGGATCCCCACCACGAAATAATGGTGGTAAACGGTGGCGGTACCGACAGTAATAACAACAGTAGCAGTAGCAAGCGTAATAGCAACAGAAACAAAAGAAGGCAGTGGAACATGAGCAGTAGCAAGAGTAATAACAACAGTAGCTCTTTAAGCTACTCCTAACGGCAACGGAAAGGAAACCCCGATCCCACAGTCGGGACCGTCGAACCACCTGTAAAACCACAACTACGCTACTAAAAGAAAAACCACGACATACCTGTCGTGAAGACCCGTCCTCACGAACGGAGGCCCAAACCAATGCTAGACATCGTGAAGACCCGTCCTCACATACATGATCACACAGTCTACGGTACAGTCACGACCTCGTCATCGTGAACCCTACAATGTCTATTGGTGAAACCTCGATAACTCTACCGAGAATGCTAGACCTCAACGTCAGGAAAAGTACATAGAAACCACCCGCAGAATCATGTTCTTGCTAACGGGAAATCAAACCTCGAGTCAAGAGAGTCACGTGTCGCATGATGGGAGAACCTGCTCACTAGAAGCAAGGCCAGATGCATCCACTGACGACTTAATCCGCGTCTCAGGTGTCTCCCTACTCGCCCCAGGCGAAAACTGAGATACCGTACAAGTAACCGAAGAACACGTCCGTAGTCCCCGACCACGTGTGCACACACTGACTGACTGCGACGTCAGGCCCTCTAGCTGATTTTTCTCCTGATCTGTACTCGAGCCACCACAGTGGGAGGGCCCTATGGTAACTAGCCTAAAATCGTCTCTCCCGGGAAAGCCGCTCTACCTCCCTAGGTAGTAGGTCAACACCCGCTTGTCATAAGAAGGCTACGACTAGTAGGGGTCACTGGATGCAGGAACTCTCAATAGAGAAGAAACCACCGGAGTATTGACGGGTAGCGCACGCGCCCATCACAAGTATCACGGAACATAGGCACGGTGCCACCAAACTCAGGACGACTAATCCAACGGCCATAGAGCCACGCGACTCATCCCAAGGCCGTACGACACCATGCTATCAAATTACTCTACTCCGAGAGTCATAAATCACGGTCAAAAGGACTCTTGTGGTGGTTCACTCTCTCTCTAAGAAGCCCCCAGCCCCTGACTGGGTCACGAGACTCACGGTCATTGGCCATACATCCACACGGAAATTGCTTTCCGAAGAAACTAACGCAAAGTAGAAACAGTCCTCTGCCCTGCGAAGGAGCTCGAAACACACGAGGTCACTCGAACCCTTAAAATCACATGGGCATGTTAATAGAGGTATCATGATTCCTTCGGACACTCAAAAATACGAACTTGGTCCCCATTCGGGGACATCCATGGGGCCAAAGGTCGACTAAAGGGTCTCGATCGTTTCGACCGGTGGCCAAAATGGGCGAAAAGGGTTCAATTCGGTCAACCTGCCCATTGGGTCGGTCGGACCTGTCAGGGGTTGGTTGACCGGACCAAAACCAAGCACCCCCCTGACCTGGGCCGGTCGATCGAATCAGGGCGGGCTGCCCTCTGTGGTGAATGTCGATTCGGTCAACCGAACTGTTCATCCGGTCAATTGAATCCGGCGACGCAACTGCGAAACCATATTCGAGGGGCCCTATTCCACTCCCCCAATCACCCCGGGTGATGGGGAAAACTTGGGGGGGCGGGGGCGGCAATTCCCCACCCTCTAAACTACCCTAGTCCGCCTAAACCCTTCCATGACCCTTCAACTTCCCCTATAAAAGCCCCTTAGAAGCTCAAGGGGTGGGGCAATGAATGCATGCATGCAACCCAGGATCGCTCAAGGCTTCAGCACATGGCAACCAGTGTAGGAGCAAGGAGATTTATGTGTGGGTGTGACTTGTGCATCGGCTTAATCACGCTGAGGGTATGTCGTTCGTACTCCCCTCCTACGGCATTTTGTCATGACACACGAGTCCATCGCCACCACGCATGAGGTGCTATGACGATGGTGAATACTCCCTCTTCGGGGAAAGCCTTCACATGCCCATCTATCGTGGCCGTGCACATGTCATGACGGCCCACCTCCCGCTGTCACGAGAGCACACCCGACCACTCCGCTCGAGCCACGGTCGACTCTCACCCAGCCACCAGCTTGCCCCTTCTTCAGGCACCAAGTCTACTCCTCCCTGGCAAACTCGGACATACTCCCCACTTTGAGGAGTGTCTCTATAAAACATGTAGATATCCTCCTTATCTCACCTTGACCCGGGGACTGACTCACATGTCGAATTTGTCCCGCGGCTTGCGCTAGTTGTACCTTGGCCACTATAGCCTGCTTGTAAGGCCCGTGCGGCCCTCATAAATTATATTATCACCTGAGCGAGTATTCTGGAATCCATGTTCGGGCCTCAGCCTTCCCCATACCACTTAGTGTAGGTGTTGAGTACCTCCAGCCGCCGCTAATACCTCCTGGTCAAACGCAAACCCCTAGCTGTGAAGTGCCCACGCTCTCCGTCCATGGCTTTAGATATATACAAACTTCTCTTCAGCACTGAACGAAGGTGTTCGAATTCAATCTGATGTAAATAAACACTGATTGCTTGTGATCAGTGAGGAAAGACGTCCAGTACATGACCCCCTACAATCACCTGCGCACTCGCACCTGTGGAACCCTCTCGTCTCTCCATGTATTGCCCGTCTCCCGAGCCCACGTGCCACGTCTTGGCGACGCCTCCCCAGTAAACCCCTTGGTTCCATAGGTGGTTGTCGAGAAATTGACTGAGGCGCTGGCACCCCAGCCTCGTTTTCCCAAGTCTAGAAAACCTCTCGTGCCACTCGATTCCCCCTCTCAGCTCTTCGTAAAAGGCGAGTGCACGGTGATGCCCCAAGACGGATACGGCCACAGGAGGGGGTGCCTGAGACTTGCTTGAATCCGGAACCTCCCCTATCACCTTATCCAACTGCCTCAGTCTGATCACCGTATACATCACCGCATCATGCCCCGAGGCCATTGGTTGACTGAGAGCGACCGCGCGCAAATAGGGATACTACTGAGAGAGTTAAGTTAATTCGAGAAAGACTGAAGATGGCCCAAGACAGGTAGAAATATTATGCTGATAATCAAAGGCGTGACCTGAAATTCAAAGTAGGTGACCATGTATTTCTCAAGGTCTCTCTAGCTCGAGGTATTTGAAGATTCGGTATCAAAGGCAAACTTACTCCAAGATTTATTGGCTTATCGATTAGCTTTGCCCCCTCAATTGGCGAGAGTTCACGACGTATTTCATGTCTCAATACTCAAAAGGTACGTTCCAGATCCATTTCATGTTATAAGTTATGATAACTTGGAAATTCGAAAGGATTTGACGTACGAACAAAAGCCCATCAAAATACTTGAACGAGAAGTATGCCAACTCTGGAATAAAACTATTCCTATGATCAAAGTTCAATGGAACAAAGGATGGCCATGCGAAGTGACATGGGAAACGGAGGAAGCTATGCACAAGAGATTTCCCGAACTATTTGAATGTAAGTACACTCTCCTTTAAAATCCATATCTTGAATTTGGGGATCAAATTCTCTTAAGTGGGGGAGGGTGTAATATCCCAAGTTTTTATAAAATATTTTTTTTAGAATTTTTTGAAATCTTATGATTTGCGACGACAAATTTTTCCGTCACAAAGTTTAATATGTGCGACATGTTTCCGACGAATGATTTTCAGCCCAAAATTACCGTCGGTAATTAGCATTTTTCTTGCAGTGCTTTGACAGCGCTATGAGAGACTCTCGCCTGATCCTGGTGCCGTCGAGCAGCGGGGTGACCTGCACCCTCCCCTATCAGCGGGAGCCAGATGCAGCTTTATATATAGAGTGGGTGATTAGCACCTGACCGGCGGTACTGGCGCTACACCGGTCTGTGACGTATTTTCTAGAGCCGTACTACCTGCACAGGTTCGCACGAAACTTCGGGTATGACCAAGGGATCCCGCCGAACTAGGAGTTCCCCTTGGCGAGCTGGCTGTATAAGTGCTGAGACACCCACTTGCTAGCAGCAGTATGGTGGGAATTCTACTGTCGCTAGGAGCCAGAGCGACTACCGACGCCAGGGTTGGGGCGCCGAGGGAGATTTGACGTCCATTATACCAAGTGGTGGTTCGAGCACAGCCACTTGTACCGACAGAAGGTCTCGCTGATCAAGAAAGCCGAGGAGAGTCAACTTCTGAGAGAGGATCTGCCTCCTATGGCGCTGGACAAGGATTATCTGAGGACCCATTTCTCTCTGATCCGTTGGGAGATAGAGCGGCTGGAGCAATAGCGGCCTTGGGGCAGTCAGGGTTCATCATCCTTGGGTCAAGGTCATAGCGGGGCCCTCAAGCCCCTGAGGCCGACGCAGGCGGCGCCCGCGGGAGCTGGGGCGTCCCGGTCGAGGGCGCTGAAGACTTGGTGGGCCCAATTCCTATCCGACTGCGACTTCGGGAAGAAGGGCTCATTGGACCGGGTGCTCCCCGAAGGGAGCTTCGCTTACACGATGGTCGATGACTGGAGGCGTCACATCGGCCAGGCGATAAGGTCCGCCAGACCCATGGAGTTCGTGTCCTACATTGAGTGTGCTTACACTTTGAGGGATATCCGGGAGGCAATTGCGAAGGCTGCCCGAGGGCTGGGGTTAAAGCTGGAGCAGCTGGTTCCCCTGCCATTTACCCCTTTCGCGGCCTCAGGTGAGACCTTTTCCTTAGCACGTTGTCTCAGCTTTGTTATTTCCTGAGATATATGACTGAGATGTTGTGCGTCGCTGTATTTTTTTTGACAGGCTCTGCTGTAGCGGGAGACCACCCCTCTACGGAGACATTGTCTGGGAGCAGAGACGGGGGACTTCAGCCTAGGCGGAAGCGCCCTCGAGTAGATATTGGAGTAGTGGGGGTTGGCATGTCCTTTTAGGGACTCGAGACTGGCGAGCATATAGAGGTGGAGCCGGCACTGAGTAAGCACCATATTTGCCTCTTTGTTCCTTGTTAGTTTAGCCATGATGATTGACTAACTTTACACTACTGGATTGGTTTCTTGTACCCCGCTGGAGACTGGGGCGGAAGTGGCTTTCTTGGCCCCCCGAGAGGTCGACCCATTGCCCGATGACGGGGTCGAGTGCGAGATCGACGTGGAGGGGTGTCTTCATGTGATGGACGAGGTCGCCCCCAACATCGAGACATTCCCCAACTTCGAGTCGTGGAAGGCCTTCGAGGGTGCCCGACTGGGTAAGGGCTTCTGGGACTGGGCATATTCTGGCTATGACTTTGCTTGCTCTTGGAGACTGACGTAGCCATTTGTTTCTTGCAGAGATGGTAGGGATGCCAGGGACCACAGCCCCTTCTGAGGCGCAGGGGTCTCCGCAAGATAAGACAGACCTGCCGTAGATGGTCTAAGTGGGCTTCCCGAGTGCCGCTATAGATGAGGATGTCATCGAAATAAACTAGCACAAAGACCCCAATCAAAGGTTGAAGGACCTGGGTCATCAGCCGCATGAACGTGCTAGGAGCATTGGTCAACCCAAAGGGCATGACCAGCCACTCATAA
>JANBPO010002159.1:0-31341 GCA_024336825.1 Amorphophallus titanum | reverse complement strand
ATAATCGACTGACCAAGTCAGATCGAGCGCATAATAAATCTGCCACTTACGTGACCGGTATGCCTACGCAACAATTAGTTAATTAATTATTAATTAATTAATTGATGATGAAAAGAAAAAAATCCCATTCCCACAAGCTGGCACGCCCGGTGGGACTTGTGTCTCCCTTCATCTCTTTGCCAAGAGGGGACGCCTCTTGGGGCTCCCCCTAGAATATTGACTATTTGTCTGTTTATTTCATGTAAACAATGACGACATCAGGATTTGCCGCTCTCACCTTTGGCCCCGCAGTTGTCGCCAGCCATGCTGAACACGGGTACCTGGCGGTGCCCACCATCTTCGACTCATTCCCACCAGCGGTAGGCTTCCCTAACTTTCTAGGGCTAGCCTTCGCTGATATGCTGTAAACAGAGTCCCCGGAGCCCGCTGGGGAGAAGACTACCAAAGAGGTCGAAGCCTCGAAGGCTCGATGTTGTGCAGGCCTGCTGAGGGGCCCAGTTCAAGTCACCAGTTGCATGGTGCACCACATTACTTATGGGGCTCGCCCCATCCACACCAAGAACTTCGGAAGACCCCAACATAGGAGCTTTCGGAAGAATGCTGCTACTATTGTCACTGGGCAGCTCTCCACGTCTGACAAATCTATTTTGATCAGGGGCGTCCGCATCTTTCTTGATGGACGTGAGGCCCGAATAATCCCAGACTGGACTATCCCTACTGTGCCCACCCACAACTCCTACCAGGTCCTCTCCAGAAGGAGAGCCGAGAAAGAATAAGCTAGCCGTTATGGCCGAAGGGAGCTGGCCCCCAAGCCGAAGATGTTCAAACAAGTTTGGGTCCCCAAGAAGGTCCAACCTACTCGCCAGGAGGCACCAGTCCGTCGTCGCCCCGAGCTTGCTAGAGCAGAGGAGAAAAGGGAAAGGGGCTTGGCCCCAAGAAAAGAAGAGGAGGTCGTGGATCCTCCACACCGTGTAAGCTTTAGGGCATGTGCACGACAAGCCAATGTCCCCATAGTGGGGAGGAGATTTCAGCAACCCGTCGGAAGAGCCCGGCTCACTTACATCCCTCTGATGGGAGGCTGACAATTATCTCTGGTCCTATATCAGGGACAGGGGCAAGAAGAAATGAACAATGTGGTCAAAAGTTATTTCAGGGGTCTAGGCAACCCCTCACTAGGCCAACAACGGTTGTTGCAAGTCGCTGCGGCCGAAGGAGACAACTGCCCATCAATGGCGGTTGAAGAGGAAGAAGAAAGAAGAATGACGTCGTCTGTTGACGACAATAGATATGAAGACGGGTTAGAGATTGAAGCTGATGAAGCCATTCCTCAGTAGGGGAAGGGAAGAAGAGTCTCCATATTCAAGAGATTGGCCTTCCCAGAGCATGTTAAAAGGAGGGTCCACCACCAGAGCTGGCTCGATTGGCCGAAAGGCTGGGGCCAAACACTCGAGGGGCGGAAGTCACAAGAGAGATGCTGATAGCGACCAGGGGAGAGCAAGCCCTAGCCCATCACTTGTGAAATGATGAAGCTACCATTTTAACTGCCAATGTGGTGACGGTAGAAGAGGAAGATGTACTGCTTGACATCCTACCTAAAGGTGTGCCAGAGGAGACAACAGAAGCTATCCTCAACCTGACAACTATGGACCCATCGGTGCTGATGCTACTCTGAAAGTACCAGCAGGAGATAGAGTTCCTAAAGAAGCAGCTCGTGGAGAAGATGGAGCAAGCCTCAGCCTCCAAACAGCCCGAGATGCAGGCTGAGTCATCGCGGGAAGCTGTCAATCCAGGTGACTTCCCACCGCTGTGTTATGTCCCTGTGTTTTGATGATGGCAAACTCCATGAGTCAATATGTATTTGCAGCATGTACTTGATCATGTCTTTGTTCATTGCATAAAGGCCAGTGCATTTACATGCATATGTCTTCCATGATATTTTTTTGTCAACATATGCATTATGCATAGATATATATACATTGTATACATATCAATTCAATGCATGCTTGCCTGATCAAGCCCTCGGTATATCAAATGGCCTTGACAAAAGACCAGGTTACACCCGACTAAAAGCTTTCGCTATGCGTGATGGTGGTCTTCGGGCCTACGTTCTCTGCCTTGTACTAGGGTTCAAACTCAATATATTATGCTTGCTCTGCATGATTAAAATAACACACAAAACCCCTCACGTGGACTTGTCAATCTCATCTTCGCATGCATTCTCATTAGTTTTACGTTAGCCCAAGATGGCTCATTATCTTGGCAATTAATCAAAGATTTTTCTCCTTCTTAGAGGATGTAATTAACGTTATAACCTTTACGGCATGATGGACTTTCGGTCCCAACACGGATCTCACTCTCGTCTTACTCGGGTCAGATCGAGCGCATAACAAAATTTGTTACTTAGTGACTCGCACGCCCTTTCTTTCTTCCTCCTTCTTTAAGAAATAAAGATCGGAGGGAGGGGAAGCATATCTTTACCCCCACAAAGCTTGGCAAGCCCGGTGGGACCTAAGTCTCCTTTCATCATCTTACCGAGATAAATGGGACCCCGGGCCCTCCCAAAGAATGCTGATCGTTTGCTTGTTTCTGTGCTCATGGAAATCGATGATGGTTGTTGGATTTGCCACACTGACTTTTGGCCGCGAGACTGTGGCCAATCATGCTGCTGCTGGGTACCTAGTGGTACCGACTATCTTCAGCTCTTTCTCTCCGGTGGTCGGCTTCCCCAACTTTTTGTGGGTGGCCACTGCTGATATGCTAGAAGTAGAGGCCTCAGAGCTGGCCGAGGGAAGGATCAACAAGAAGCCTAGGGCTCATAACACCCGAAGCCGTGAGGGCCTTACAACAGGTCAGGCTCAGCTGACTAGCTGCATGGTGCACCATGTAGCTCAAGGGGATTGCCTCACCTACGGCAACAAGCTCGGGGGTCGTCGTTAGGAGAATTCTAGCAGAAAAGTTATTATCCCTGTGTGGACGTACAAAATTACACACCCGTATGTCCCCGCCAATCCAACAACAATAACAAATCTTCGACCGAAGAGACCCTGGAGGACACGTCCCGTCCGGACCCTCTGAAGAGACACCATGCCAACGTGAAACCATCCTTGAAATCACAATGGTGAAGAGAAGTCAATCTGTGGAGGACACATCCCGTCCAGGCCCTCCGAACAGACACCATGCCAAAGTGAAGCCATCCCCGGAATCACAACGGCGAAGAGAAGTCAATCCCTAGAGGACACGTCCCGTCCGAGCCCTCCGAGCATACACCATGCCAACGTGGAGTCATCCCCGGAGTCACAATGACAGCGTCGACAATGCAGTCCCCTGCGTCAACGCATGAAGCCCCTACGTCAACGCTGTAACCCCCTATGTTGATGCATTGAAGGCACAACGTCGACCATGCAATCCCCTACGTCGACGCATGAAGCCCCTACGTCTACGCCGCAACCCCCATGCGTCGACGCATTGAAGGCACAGCGTCGACCCTGCACAGCCTCTGCATCGACGCAAGAAGCCCCTGTGTCGATGCTGCAACCCCCTACGTCGATGCTGCCAAAGTGCCCTTCAACGGCACACCTAAAGTGCCCTTCAACGGCACACCTAATGTGCCCTTCAACAGCACACCCTAAAGCCTTCAACGGCACACCCCAGTAGGCCTTCAACGGCACACCAAAGTGCCCTTCAACGGCACACCCAAAGTGCCTTTAACGGCACACCCAGATAGCCCTTCTGTGGCACACTCAAATGGCCTTCAACGGCATAGCCTCGTGCCTTCAACGGCACACCCAAAGTGCCTTCAACGGCACACCCAGATAGCCCTCAGCGGCACACAATGTGCTGATTTAACTTAGTTTATGCATTTGGAAGGCTAAAAATATTTGAGCATTTGACATTAGACAAGGTGGCCTTACACACGTTCAATACTTGCTCTTGATCACTTCGACACGGCACACGATAGAAACTAAGTCCAGGGTTTTGTTGTCATCAAAATCACTTGGAGAGACTCAACAATCTCCCCATTTTTGATGATGACAAAACTCTAGAACAGAAAATGCATTAGCGTGCCGTTAGAACGAATTAAGTAAACAAAACAATCCACCAAGCAGGTTAAAATCCATTTCATTCATCCATATGTGCTTAATGTGTTAGAAAGGAAATGAGACCAATATGTGTGCCAATACCAAGTGCATTGCATTCATTGAAGTTCGTATTACATATTACATTGACATTGACACATGGACACTGAAAGACATGGACACTGAAAGACTGACACATAGTGACTAGAGTAACTAGAGAGAAGATGACTCATTGACTCATGGATGCAAGACACATATGAAATGCAAATGTCAAATGACAAACACACATGCAGATATACATCATGCATAATATATATTAGCCTAACTAGCTACTTCTCCCCCTTAGGCATCATCAAAAGAGGGAAATGGATACAGAAATAGTGGACGAAAAGAGACACTAGGCCATGTAAGAATAGCTACAGAGTAGGGTTATCCGGAGTCCCATCATCATCATCATCACCAGAAGCATCGTCATCATCCTCGGAGGCATCGGTAGGAGCAGGAGGAGGAGGAGGTGGAGGCAGAGGAAGACGGCTCTCAAAGGAGTGCAAAAGTAGATCTTGATGCGCCAATTGACGATCAATGTGAAGAAGTGTGTGGTTAGTAGTCTGAAAGGCCTGGTGAGTATCCTCGTAGCTGGAGGTGAGAGAGGCCAGGTGAGTAGAAAGGGTGTCTAAAGCATGGGAGAAGGTATCCATCCGACCAGTCATTGTGTCCATAAAAGTGTCAAGCCGGCCAAGGGATGTGTTGATGCGGGACGGGGATGTAGACTCGACACCAATTTGAAATACACACCTAGGACTCTAGCAAGCTCGCACTCATCCCTAGCGAGGGAAGCGTTCGGACCTGCACGGTTGAGAAACCGGCAACGAGTCAAGGGTCGTCTACTCACTCTCTCGTGCCCGGGTCGGGTCACAGGACGGTCTTGCTCTCTCACTCGCAGCGGTGAGTTGAATTATACGAGCTAAGAAGTAACTACTCACATGCAGCGGCAGTAAAAGCGTATACTAAAAAAGTAAATAACTATGACTACGAGGAGTGCCGAGTGTACCTCCACGCTCCGGGCGTGGGGAAGACGATCCCGGCCAAGATGGTAACTCCCGATTAACACAACAATCACAATAATTTACAGCAATGAATCTTGCCCACTCCACGCAGGGAGGTAAAGGGGTACAGCAGGCCCGGGAGGACCGTTCTTGGGTTGGCGGGCAGCACTTTGGTCCGCTCTGTCGGTGCCATCCGGAAGACGCTTGCTGCTGGTTGTGGGGCCCACGTGCTGCTCAGTGGGGCCAAGTGGGCCTGGAGTGAAACCGCTGTGACGGGGGGGCCTAGAGGGATGCTCCCTCGTACGGTGATGCGCTGGTTCACCTCGTGGGAGGCGAGGTGGCTCCGGTCTCCAAGCGTTGGATTTGTTGTCCACGAGCTGTGACTTGCTGTTTTACAGCGCGTGACCTGGCGAGAATGGTTGCTGCGAACAGCCCTGATGTTGGATCGACGCGAGACTGGCAGCGTTGGAAATCTCTCTCAAATATCTACGATCCCAACCTAGAATCAAAATTTAAAACTCCCTGTGTTGGCCGTAGCTGATTTTAGAAGTTGCTGGTTCCCAGATCTGGATTTGACTGGACACGAAAGGGGATTTGGTGAGAACGTGGTTTGACCAAGGGGTTTATGATGGATCCCTTGCGACGAAGGCGACTGAGTCCACTGGGATATCTCTATTTTTAACCCCATTTTTTGTTTCTTTTTTTTTTTTTGCTTACCTGGGAGCCTGACGGCTGGGCTATTGCTGGTGTCGAGCGCCCTCGCTCTTGCGGTTGCGAGGACAAAGGTGGGAGGCTAACCCCCACAAGTGCATGATGGTGACTCTGGGAGGGTCCGGCTGACCTTGTCGCTTTACTAGAAAGGAAGGCTAGAAGTAGTGATTGGTCACACCATCTGCCAGGGAAGGCTGGTTTTACTGGTGGTGGTTGGGGTGCACGTCCCTAGTCTAGATGGCACATGAACTCATGCTCTGGCGCGTAGTATAGCTTCATGTGTTTACCATTGAGAGGTGGGAATGGCTTGTTACCCTTGGGGTCGATGACCGAGTAAGCCCCACCCTCGTAAACATTATGGATGATGTATGGACCCCGCCAGTTAGGTTGTAGCTTTCCAATGGAGTGCCCTGCCATGGCTTCCTTTTCCTTGATCATGACGAGGTTGCCTAACTTGAAGGCTCATTGTTTGATGAGCTTATCATAGGCGTGCGCCATGCGGACCTGGTATACTTGTAGGTGTTTGTAGGCATCGAGCCACTTGCCTTCTAGATCGGCAAGCTCTTCTAGCCTTCTCTAGTATTCATCTTCATCTGGGCCGGTGAGACCGGTGTGAACCGCGACATGGTAAGAGGCCAGCTAGATCTCGATGGGGATGATGGCTTCTACCCTATAAACGAGGGAGAATGGTGAGCACCCCGTAGGAGTCTTGTAGATCATCCGATAGGCCCATAGCGCCTTAAAGACCTTCTCACCCCAGCCGCGTTTTCAATGGCTAACAATTTTAGCCAGAAGCTTGCAGAGGGTCTTGTTGAAGGCTTCAGCCAAGCCATTAGCTTGGGGATTTATAGACCGAAGAGGTTCTCTAGTCAATATGAAATTTGACCGCTAGCTGATATATGGCCCTATTCTTGAATGGTGTTCCGTTGTCTGACACTATGCAGCTGGGAGTACCAAATCGGTAGATGATGTTGTAACAGACAATTTTGGCTACCACTTCACTAGTGACCTCTCGCAGGGGAAAGGCCTCCGCCCAGCGAGAGAAGTAGTCAGTGGTGGCCAATATGTACTTATGGCCGTTGGAAGATGGCGGGAAAGGCCCCGCAATGTCCATACCCCATTCGGCGAATGGCCAGGTGGGAGTTGTAGGACGCAACGGATTAGGAGGTCTTCTGGGCACTGGGCCAAAGGCTTGGCACTGACATGTATGGGCATACTGGATGTAGTCTGTGTACATAGTTGGCCAGTAGAAGCCTTTGAGCTTGATATTGTGCTTCATTCTATCTCTGGCCTGGTGAGCACCACACAGTCCTGAATGGACTTCGTGCATGATGGCTCGAGCCTCGGCTAGGGAGACACATCTCAGGGGAACCGACTCGTGCTTCTCGTGGACAAGCCTGTATAAAGCGTCACCGATCAACTCATATGATGTTGCCTGGCGGAGTAGCTGGACCCTTTGAACTTGGTCAGGGGGGAGCCACCCTTTCTTGAATTTGACAATAGGCTCGTGCCAATCTTCATCTTCCGGAGGAGTGTTCTGGTCGAGTTCATGGACCTCTTAGATGGTGAGACCAGCGTTGCCTTCAAGTGAACTCGGCATCAGTCTTCTGTGATTGAAGGTGATGTCGACCTCACCCTCGGGCGGGAGCTTAATGACCGTGGCCAATTTTGCCAGGGCATCTGCTTGGGCATTGCTACTTCTGGGAACATGATCTATTTCAAAGAAATAGAACTTTTGGACTAGCCTGGTGTAACACCCTTGTTAAATAATAAAATATAAAAAGGTAAAATTTTGAAAATACATATTAAAATTAAAGCTATTTCTTTGCTAATTATTGCCAACGGGATCACCCGAACCCTACCTCACAAAATAGAAAATTGCTACGCTAGTAGCTAAGTGAGTACCTCCGAAGTAAATACCCTGCACTACAAACACTAGTCTCACAGCGTGAAAACCCACGCACGCACGTCATGACGAAACAACCAAAACTCACCGATCAACACGACCAAAACCCGAAGGTTGATGCAACTGAGACTGACAGTCTGCCACTCCCCGACTCGACAGGAGTACCTCCCACTAGAACCACAGTCAGTAGCATCCCCTGATGTCTTACACCGCACCGCAGGTGTCTGCCTGGCACGCTAGTGCCTAGTGGAGGCAAGGACACTGAACAAGTAACCACAAAGCAAGTGACTAGCTGGGGTCGTGCCCATCGGCGCGTCTCCAACTATCCCCAACCACGTGTGCACACACAGACCGTACGCACTAGGTCTAGCCTCTAACTGGTTTTCCCCTCTGTCGGACTCTGGCTGCTACACATGGGGCATGACGAAAACCAGTCTAAAAATCATCCTTAGGGTAGCCCCTCCACCACTCCCTGGTGGGCCAGTACACGTGTACTAAAGGCAACGACTAGTGGAGGGTCACTGAAGGAGTAGACTCTCAAACCATGAAAAGCAACGTCACAGCCAGACCAGTACGGGGACCATCCCTCATGCCCACACCATCGCATGGTGACTCCGGTCAGCAAAGAAACAGGACTGCAACCCACTCGGGGTAGTCCAAAGCATGACGGACCAACCTTGGTGCGTCACAGGCTGTGGCAGACCAACCCTGGTGTGCCACGGTAACCTGACGGACCAACTCAGGCACGTCAGACACTCGGTGTGAAACGAACTGCAATGCACCTACACTGGTGCGTCACAGCACCTGATGTACTTAAACAGGAGCGATAGTGTACGAGATGAAGCTAGCCGTAATGCACTCCTCCAGGGGCGTTACACTCCCTAACGAACCAACTCAGGCACGTTAGGTCACGGGATCAAGCTGATTGTAACGCACATCTCTAGGGGCATTACAATCCCTAACGGACCAGCTCAGGTGTGTTAGGTGGAAGGGTGCGTCAACACTGACGCGCCTTCCTAGGGGCATCACACTACCCTAACGCCCCACTCTGGGTACGTCAGGTGTCTATGACCCCCAATAGTCAGAAAACAACAGTCGAATCGTAACTCTGATGGTCGACCCTAGGGGCGTCACCCCTGTGGCGGTCTATCATGGGACCGTCAGGCCCATAGATGCCAAGCTAAACCTCAACGGAGTGTAACGCACCTCCCTGGGCGCATTACACACTGTGACGGTCACTGGAGCGACCGCCACAATGCTCCGACGGCACAACGATGAACAAGACCCAAAAATGCCAACCACGCCCCCATATCTCCAGGGGAGAGGGGAAAATCAAGGGGGAAGCTCCCTTGGGACCCCTAGCATGATTCTAGGCCATTACAACGCCGAATCGTGGCTTAAATCCATGTATCAGGCGAACTCTCCCCAAATCATGATTTTGCCCTAACCCACTCAAAAATGCCTCTCTCGGCTCCCATTCGGCCTACAAATCGCGGGGGATGACGGGATGAGCATAGGGATTCATCCGCCTACCATACTGGAGCGAAAGCTCCGTCAAATCGTTGTCGAAATCAACAAAGACGCTTTGAAACCCTGGCCCCTTCACGATCTCCCACAAGCTTTATGCTGCCACGATCACCTCGCCGTCGCCGTCGTCGCCACGCCGCCACCCCGTGCCGTCTGCAGTCAGAGGGCATGCGCCGCTACGATCGCCGAATGAAGAAGAGGAAGAGAGGGGGCTCTCACGATGGTGAGGAAGAAGGAAAGCGGAAGAAGAAGAAGAAAAGGTGAAAAGATTAAAGAAATGGCCCTATTTATAGAAAAACTAAAACTTTAGAAAAATACCAAAAAAATAACGGCATTCAAGCCCACCGGCAAGAATGACATTTACAAACCTCGTCACCATCGGCGAAGTCTATGAACAGGATTTTGGCTCCACCCTTTTTGCCCTATCGGCTGGTACACCCTTATCCCCCAACATTCTAGCCTATGCTAGCTAGAGTTAGGCCTTGGAAGCACGCTCTCCTGCCTTGGCAGCTCGTATATCCCAGTCTAGATGAATTGGCTACATATCTATGCCTAAGAGAAAGGGAAAGAAGGAAAATAATGTCGTGATTCGACAGTGAACATGTAGACCAGATAATGGAGAAATTTAATTTGTATAAAAAGGGAGGAGTACATGTTACTCTGGGCATATCTCGAGATACATAAAGGCCCATAAGAAAGAAGAGAAGTAGAGAGAAACATAAAAAAAACTATTGTAGTGAGCGACAAAAGATGTCCTGAAGATCCAAGATCCCCAAGGAGGGATGACGAATTAGCTCCTACAAACGAGACTCCTCGGCCTGCAGCTACATCAGTTTCTCCTCAAGAGAGGCGGCTTGTCCTTCTGCAAGCTCTGCCCCCTCTATATTCTCGACCTGCTGTTGTTCAGTTGACTCCCGCTCGACCTCAGCTCGGGAGAGTTCGACAGGCAGTTCAGCTACCCAAGCCGTCAATGAAGTCCAGCGCTGAATAGCAGTGTTGGTAGCATCCCACATCTGTTGGGCGGTTCCTCTCAAGGATGCAAGAGTGGTCCGATGCTCCACCCATTCAAGCTTTATGGCCGTCAGCTGATCTGCTACTCCATGGCCGATGGACTCCCTTCTATTCCCGTATTTCAGTAGTAGGATCACTCACTACGTCCAATCCTCGGTGGGGCAGCCAAACGCCAATAACGTGCGAGAGAGGTGTTCCACGAGACCCCTCAACTTCACATAGGTCAAGTCTTGACAGGTTGTCACAGTCTGTCGCAGTGTCTCCAGATATTGCCACACTAGCTCACTTGATGACAGCAAACCAAGTGATGGAGTATCAGGGAGTTGAAATTCCACGCGGTTGTCGACTGTGGCACAAATATCATCCTTCGGCTCCTAAGGCGATGATGGGCATGTCTTGCAAAGCACCCACGCTGGAGCCGGTCCTGGTAATTAGTGTAGTGGAGGAAGTCTTGGTAGAGGCAACCTCTCCCCCAACTTCGGACAAGGGCACCACGGTTTGGGCTTCAACACTGGGAAGTGGTTGGGCACCATCGTCGGCTTGTCCAATTTCCACCAGTGCCAATTCCGTAGCAAGGGCTAAAGCCGTGGAGACCCTTGTCGCTTCTTCCACAATTTCTACTGCTTCTATTTCGGGAATACCCTCAGCACCCTAGAACGATTCTCTACCATTGATGAGTTACTGCTGCTCCAGAGCCGTGACCGGTTGGTCAGACCCAGCAACTACACCCGACATTTCCAAGCCTGCTGCTATCTTTGGGGTACCGTAAGGCCATGGGCCTCAGGACAGGCGGGAATACCGGCGGGTCCATACCAAGAGATGACAGTGGTATCTTTACAGTCATGGCCGATAGGGTCACTTCAGCATGAATAGCAGGAGCCTTCAAAGAGGAGAGATACACATGACACATCTCAGAAGTTAATATAGTGACCAATAAGAAGAAGCACAACACCAAAACGGGTCAAAAGAAGAGGATTTCTTACCTCAGTAGGCACCAAGCTCAAATGATGCGGGACGCTATGCAAGCTAGGACTCTACATGGGGATGCGACTACGTGGACAACTAGACCAGCAACAAGATGATAGATTGTGTAGCGTAACTCGACACCTAAGACTCCCAAGAGAGGGATCATACCTAAAACAAGTAACTCAAGCTCGCAATCGTCCCCAAGAGGGGGAAACGTGTCGATCCGCACGGTTGAGGAACTGGCAGAGTCTAGGGTAGGCAATTCACACTCAGAACTCCTATCTGGAGGAGAAAGAACAAGGTGTAGCTTCTCTTAGTCTTTCTCCTGGGTCTTCACCAGAACCACTAGGGGAACACTGGATGAGCTTCGCAACCTTCACTTCAACTGGAGGAGGATGAAGGTGGGTTGTGTTTCCTTCGCGTTGAGAGTGCCTTTGGTGGAAGAAGAAGATCTACTTTCTGTGTTCTTCTTGCTAGCAGCACAAGGAGAGAGGAATACACTTCAAGCTTTTCTCTTTGCTGCACTTCACCATTTTTCTGCTCTGGTTTCTCTCATGCTCTCTCTCTATTCTTTTGAGTTAGAGCTTCTATCCCTATATCAGCAAGCCACTGCCTCTCTTACGTGAAGACCAAAACCAGAAAGTCCCATCCACAAAATTTGATTTGCCTTCTTGCCAAGGTTGACCTTCTTCCTGCCGGCCAGCTGGTATGTGGGTAGGTAGGGAACCTTTTCTTCATCTCTTACGTTGTCCATTGTGAAGACCAGCACCAGAATGTCACATCCTTATAATTTGATTGGCCTACCTGCCAGAGTTGTCCTTTACCTACCACCCCAGCTGGTATGTGGGTAGTAAGGAAACTATTTCTGCATCTGTTTCAACAAGTCAGAGGATGTCTCTACCTGACATTTATTCCCCTGACAAGAGTAGCCATCTGACGACTTCTTTAAGTGATAGCGGATCCTCCAAGTCAGGCTATGGATCTTGGAAAGTGGATGTGTCTAGTTCTGGTTCCATTCTGGGTGAACATGAGTGTGTCGACGCATCATTGATAGGTTGTCGACACATTCCTTTTAACTGCTTGGACTAGCACTGACCTTGGTTGAGCTAGCATCGACCCAATGCACGTACTAGCACCGACCTTCCTAGGGAAACCTGCACCGACCTAGTCTTGCACTGAGGCAGGACATGCACCGACCTTGGTTCGTGCGAGTCTTGGTTGTGTGCCGACCTTGTATGATACGTTGACGAAGCATGCATTGACCTTGTAGCAGATGTGCACCGACCTACTATGCTTTTAAAAAAGGATTGCACCAACCTTCCTTTGCACTTGAAAAGGAATGCACCAACCTTGCTTGCACAGTAGTTGTCGAGTCTTGGGCTTGACGTGTCGACACGTTGACAAAGGTGTCGACACTTTTCTTGTGTGTTTTCCTTAACCCGAGCTCAAGCCAAAGAGCTGGATGACGCTGTCTTCATGGTGTGTCAACACATCCATTCACCAGGTCGACACTTCCATGTTCTTCTCCTACACTTGATCTAACTAGAAGTTAAGTGAAAATACTTTAGCTAGTACACAAAGATCTTATAATAATTCGTGGTTGATGATCATCAAAACCAGGAGACTTAACATTCTCCCCCTTTTTGATTATGACAACCATGATTCATTAAGCACATGCATCCACACAATCATTCAAGGGCATTTCCAAAAAGTAAGCATTTCATTCACTGTGAAAGTCAGTTGCGTTACATTCTTATATCATTCATACAAAGTTGGACATAGACTAAACAACAAATTTGAACAATTCACTCACAGTTCAACAAAAGGTATTTAGACATGCCAGTTGATAATGCAGCTAACTACATGCCCTGGAATCTACATGCATGTGACGCAAGACACAGCTAGTCTACCCTATACATCTCCCCCTTTGGCATCAGCAAGGAGGGGGTTGAGATGGAGGAGGCATGGAGCTTGAGCTGCTACCTTGAATCTGTGGCTATAGCTAAAGGACAGTGGCAGCCAGAGTATCAACTCTTTCTGTCATCTGAGCATCCCATTTCTGGACAAACCGTCGAAGTTCTTTAATGTTATCATTGATGTCTTGGAGCCACTGTTGGAGCATGTCAATGATATGCTCAGTTTGAGCCTTCTGTTGGGAACCCACAACATGGACATAGGAGGAGGTGGCTTTAGAAGTGGCGGACCCATACATTTAGTGGCACTCGGGGAGTCTGTGCAGCTCTCTCTCTCCCCGCCAGGGCTAAATCTCCCCAGGTCTTCATGAGGTACCGATAACTGTAAGGCACTCAATATCTTCCCAGTCCATCGGTATGGCTGCGGTGGAGGTCATCTAGCACTACCTCCTCGTATCCCTCATCGCTGATCGGCAATCCGGAGATCCTGAATAGAGACCATAAGTCTAGTGTGGTCTCTCCCTCTACTGTTGCCACAGTGTTCCACCGGCAGTTGAAACGCTCTTCCAAACCCCTGTAGCAGTCTGGTGTAATATGGGTACATGTACAAGGTGGCAGTCACCACGTACCTGATCCCGGCCCGGTCCAACTGCACCCAATAATGATGGATAACTCCCATCAGCCACTCAGTAGCTCCCTGGCGATAGTAGTGTGATGAAATCATGGCCCAGCGATCGTACCAGCTAGTGACAGTCTGTCGCATGACTCCATCCAGCATGCTGTGATCATCATAGCCCTCTCCAACATACTGCGAGCCAGCGGGCTCCATCACCAACCCAGGGGTCCCCTTTGTCTCTGTGCGGTGGTGACCATGCAAATCCCAGCTAGCGGGGCCTATCGGCCCAACTCTGACTCCAGACTGCTCCGCCATGTCGAAGAACCCCAGGCAATCAACACTGGGAAACTGGCGCTGCCTCCAGTAGTCCTCCGAGAAGCTCGGGTAGCTGTAAAAGGCTACACTGTGCAGGCTGTCCCTGCCAATCAAAATAACCCGCTCAAGCCGGCGACGGGCCCCTGGAATCTCTGAGTCACCCTCCTCCATGCCAGGAGGGACATAGCTTCGGATGAACTCAAACAGGTGACGATCTAAGGGGAACTCCAAAGGATAACTTCTGCTCTGATCGTAGCTGTACAGACCGTTTGCCTCCAGAATCCTCGTCACTTCCACGGCCCTTGCTTTAGCTGCCCTCTCACCAATCGGACCCTCAGCCATTGTCGTATGGCCCCGGTCCAGCTACTGCACACCAGCCACAGTGATCACTGGTGCACCCAGAGGGGGGCATCTATCGATCAGTACGTTGCACCCAGTGATCTTCCGCTCGAGCCGTGCGCCTCGGGAACCATCCATCCCTGCCAAAGTGCGCCATAGCTGCAAGACAAAGCCCGGAAAGATGGTCAGAACACTAGCAAATCAACATACATAGCATAGCAAAAGTAAAGGCACTTGAAGTGTCAAAATACAACTACAACATCCTAGAACAGGGGTCTCACAGGTCACACGCTCTCGCCTTCGCCTCCAACGCACGCCCTGTGGGGGGGCATTTGTTGTACCCGGACTATTTCCCGGTGAAATAACAAGAAATAAGGGTTCGGGCATTTCTCCGAACACCTTCAGGGCAGGAGCCATCTAGCCCTATCTACAACCCTGTGGGTCCCTACAAAGGCCCTGACGAGCTTTCTGTCACACACGACACTAACAATTGCCTGGGGGCAACCTCGACCACTCTCATGCGGGCTTTCCCCGCATCTCACGTTGCATCCCGGGCCAACCCGGGGGCGCCCCCACACTAAGCCACTGCACATGGCACCCAGCAAAAAGGGCCGAGGGCCCACCCTGAAACACTTCTGGCAACCCTCCAAGGTCAAAGGGAGACCTAACACAGTCAACCACAACCTTTGGAGGCCTGCCACGTGCATATACGGCTCGCACGAGTATGTTCGACATTCTATCGAACAACTTGTGGTCACATATATTCCAACCCTTCTACACCAAACCATGGGCCACCCCGTGGTTCCAGTATCTTAGTTGGGTCCTACAATGACCCCCGACAAGTCAGGTCCAACCCCGACACTCAGACACGTGGCAACAAGCCACTTAATTTTAGCACTCGGGCCAACCCGAGGCTACCCTGCCAAGATCTTTGGAGCTTGGCTCAGCTGAGCGACTTGCCCATAGACGGGGAGCCATATGAAGAGGTATACTTTCTGGACTGGCTGAAGGACCAGACGGACGGCGAGGGTAAATATTTCACTGGCTTCGCCTACCAGTATTTGATGAAGGCCTACCATGCCATGGTGCGCCTGACGCTCGACCCGCGGGAGGCGCGGAAGCCAGGGGAGAAGCGACGCGTGTGAATGGGCACATGGCTTCAATATTTCTTTAGCGGGGGGAAGAAGTACGAAGACTTCCCCGTAGCTGCTCCAACGACGGTGAGGAAGAAATCAAGAGCCCGCCGCCAGACGACCCTTCCGCCGGTCACGCAGAGAGGTTGACAAGAGGGTCCGAACCCCACGGGAGTCGACGCCATCACGCACTGTACTGCGTACTTAACTTATTGGCTGTGCTCGTTCGCCCTTTCACAAGGGGACCAGACAGTGATTAGGCCAGAAGCCATCTACCCAGCGTGCTTGATGGCTTGGGGGATGAAGCTGTCGCTCTGTCCAGTGGCCTTGTGCCTGATATATAAGATGTTGGGGGATCCGCACAAGTCACGCATCCCCCGGAATTCGTGGATGGCTGGTCTGCTTCATTTCTTCAACGCGTGGGTCTGCACCCTGTTCCCAGAGGCAGCTCCACGTTCTCTTCAGTCTGATCGCCTGATGCCGAGGATGGTCGAGTTTGCCAGTGTCGAACCTCCTCCCTTGGCCGATCAACTATTCACTGTTTGAGGGAAGCTGACCACGGTCCCGATGGATTCGCCAGGAGTCCTTCATTTTTGGAGCCTGGCAGCTAACTCCAGCCCTCTTGTGAACAGAATGCGGGAATGTCGCTTGTATGAGACTGAGGAGTTTATTCACTCCCTCACCGGTGCCAAAAGCACGAGGCCAATATTAGAGCCAGAGTTGGTTGATTGGGCCTTGTCTATTCGCCCCAGCGTCCTAGTTTTTTGGAAGAGCGGTCTGCTATGGCTGGAGCCGTACTATCCCTTTCGGTTCAGCCGGAACTTCAGATATGATCAACAGATACTGCCTTCCTCGGCATGCTTCAGCATCCCCAACCGGCATCGGGCTGGCCAGACGACTACGGACGAAGCCCGATTGTGGTGGGACTACTTCCATCGTCGTGAAGACGTATCCTTCAGGGTGCCGTCCCCTGCCCATTTGCCCCGGGTGACGCCAGAGTTCATCAAATGGTGGAATGCGCGGATCGGCTTCTACCGCGCCTCCCGGAAAGACTGCTGGCGTGCTGCTAAGCGTCGCTTCCTAGACACCCAGCCAAAGCCAGTGTTAGACGTCGACCCCGCCTACTTGAAGAAATTGAAGGGGTGGTCTAGCTCTGAAGTTACGACCTATCTGGAGGCGTGGAAGATCGTAAAGCATAGCTCCTCGAAGGCCGACCCGAAGATGCCGCCAATCCAGAAGGACGATTATGTGAAGACCCTTCAGGGGTTATGCAAGGTCAGTAGCGAGCGGGTGTCTCTTCAAGCAATTCCTATCCCAGCAGAGGAGTCACTTCCGACTGTGGCAGATTGGCGTCCAGAGTCTGACTGTCTTTATCCATACCGGACCTTCATCAGCCGGAAGGATAGGCAGGAAGGAATGTACGCCAACACCCCCTAGATATTCGCCCTGCTTCAATCACATGGGCTGTCCGTTGCCAGCTCTGTGGATGCCATCCGGGACCATCCGCTGTCGGTGTCCTTCAAATATGCCGATGGATGGGGCATGGATTATTTGAGCTTGGGGTGCCACCTATCTTCCCGTGGCTATGAAGATCTGGCGTCACTAGCCAAGAAGAGTGAGAAGATAGGAGAGCTCTGCTAGCTTATTCGGGAGGTGGCCTCCCGAGACAAGGTGCCCCCGCTATTGCATTAGCCGCTTTCTCCCTTATACACCTTCGGGCTCGTGGGAGGCGGGCCGAGGTTCGAGTCGCGCCGGTTCCTTTCCGGTACTCGGATCCCGGGTCGCCACAAGCACAGTCCCCCAAATGGAAGTTATTTCAGTCTGCGTGCCATTGTCGGCCGTCTCGCTTACCCTGGATAGCCTTCGGTACTGTTTATTGGTAGTAGAGGTTGGAGAGGGGACCTCTGGCTATCGAACTCCTCCACCGTCAACTTGGTACCCATCGTCGTCCCAATTTCATTAAGAATCGAGGCACCTGAAGCGACGCTGAGCATTGGTCAGAGGTCGTCAAGCACTTCTTAGAGCTTGCCGAGCTACTCATCAGTGATGGCGGCTGACAAGCGTAAGGGACTAGACGTGGAGGCTCTCGCAGTGCTAGATCGGTAGCGATGCCATAAAAAGAAGGCCAAGGCCTCCTCGCCTCCTCTAGCGCAGTCGCTGACACCTTTGTCAATTTCGACACTACTATTGGCACAAGAAGAGGTGACGTTTCCCCCCGAACTCACCCCACTGCTGCCACCCAAAACTAGTAGCTCTCGGGGGCTCTCCATGATGATTAGTCAAGACACCCACTTGTTGGTCTATGAGCTGATGTGTAAGTCGAACGACTGACAGATGACCATCGGCTCCGAGGCCTCCCTCCCTCTCATAGCCTCGGCCTAGTGTGGCTTGATCCATGTGGCCCGCTCTTTCGCCCTATTGAATGGCCATTGCCAGGTGGCTGAGCTGGAACTGGACCAGAGTTAGAAGGCCCAAGCCAGCCTGGCCTGCTAGATCCGAGTGTTAGAGGATGAACAAGAGACATTTTGAATGCTCCAAGAATCCCTGGAACAAGCCAAGGACCAAGAGCATGATGTGGCCCAAGCGTAGCTTTGGATGAAGGAGCCCAAGTGCAGCTTTGGATGAAGGAGGTGGCGTGGAGCAAGTCCCATGCGATGGCGACGACAGTTGAGGTAACGACGACAGAGGCTGAGGTGTCTATGAAAGTGGCCGAGGCCAAGGTGTCGGCTACGGCGACGGAGGTGGTGGAGCAATACGGGGCGTCCCCCCAAGTTCACAGAGGAGCTGAATAGCTAAGCCCTAACCATTTTGAGGCCAATGCGGGAGATGGGGTTCAAGGATGGTTGGGCAGTGGCTCTAGAGGTGGTCGCCCAGGCCACTGGTGCCCTCGCTTCTCAAGTCTCTCTTCCTTTCACTCCGTATGGGGAGGAAGAGGAGGAAGAGGGGGAGGCTCCAATAACTAGGTCCTCAGACGCTGAACATTTATGAGGACCATAGGGAGCGATCGAGGACCCGATCACTCTTCTGGAGAGTCCCCTATTGCTCAGAGTGGTGCTCGAAGACCAGACACCACTTTCTACTGAGCAAGGAGATGCTAGTGCATGAAGGGGCCCTCCTGTCGCTTGCTATCTTCTACCCCTTTTTTCTTTCTTTAGGGGGTTGGGCATGTCCAAAATGGTGTACCTCCACTTGTACTTCTCCCTCTATTTTTTTGAAATGAAAAAGAGATACCTCACTGGCATACTTGCATATCTTCCCATTTAGATGGATGAACATGACTTCAGTGTCTAAACGCTTCCAGTATGACTTGGGAAGTACCCACACGTTACGTCTCTCCAGTGAAGTGGCTAAACCGTTAAGTCTCCTAGTGAGTAATGGCCCATGATTGGTGTGGCCTCTAAGGCTTCTGTCTCATCTTCAGGTGGCCAATTAAGAGGCTACCCGTGACATTTTGGAGGGAATGCTTCAGTGATAAGTAGGCAGGCTAATGGAGACTCTGAGTACACCAAGCCTTCTTCGTTCTTTATCTCAAGTTCTTCCTCTTCACCTCCGGTAGTTCTTCTCTCTGGTAGAGGGATGTCATAGTAGGCTTCAGGATCGTCTTCGAGTGAAAGCGGAGAGTCTTACAAGCATCCTCACCTTCAGGAGGAACTGTTGCCTGGCTCGACCTCGTCCCAGGCTGAGCAAAACTCCAAGTTGAAGGAGGAGTCTGAAGCCTTCCGGAGAGGATACTTGGCAGGCTAGCACACTGCACTGGTGAAAGTCCATCATTTTATCATACAAAGGGGGTGCTAAATCTCTCCCCCGATCTGTATGGTCCCAAGTCTGAAGATTAGGGCCTTCTTGTATCTTTTTTGGAACACTCACTCTTTCTCTGTTCCCCTCTCTCGTGCTTATGCGTGGTTTGATTTTCTCTCGCGATTGAGTGCACAGAGCTGTAAAAAGTTGTGAGGGGACGAGATTCTAGTACTTGTGTTAGTAGGCTCTAGTTCCTCTTTGGGCTTGTTAACTCCAAGGGTGTCGACTGAATGGGACCTGGGTTATTCATCTTGGCGAGTGGTCAGTGGTCCATCGGCATACTTACGACTGAATGGACCATGAATGACCTGGTTCTGTCAGGTGACCAGTGGCTCACTGTTGATTCGTCAATCTGAGGGGCCTCTCGGCCCGTCGTAGTTAGCAACTAGTTGGCTGACTCCTGGAGAGTGGCACAGTTGGCCTATTTGATGAACTAAGGCATCTGTTGTTCTAGGTAGTTGGTTGGCCACTTTCTCCTTAAGGAGCTAGCTAGTTAACCCCCATCATTGTGGTTGGTGGGCCTATCTTATGGCGAGTGGCATAGTTTGCCTCCGAATAGATGAGTCTGTTGTTCTGGGCAGTCAGTTGGCTACTTTCTTCCTAAGGAGCTGGCTAGTAAACTGCCGTTAATGTGTCTAGTCAATACAAGTGCACAAGTGCACAAAGTCAGGCAACAAACATGCTTTTCATTTCATATATATGTGTGTGTGTACAAAATGTAGGGGGTGGAGTACAAAGGAAATCTCTCTCTAGCTCTCTCCTCCACCCTCCTCTCTCCTACTCTCAGCCTCACCCTCGTCCTGGTGATAGGATCGTGGTGGGAGCACGGACCCCTGAGAGGCAGCCGACCCGTAAGCTAGGTCCCGCTTGTCTGCCTCGTTCCTCTGCCAAGTCGAGAAACCTACTATATACCCAGTGCAGACGAAGACGCTGGAGTGGCCCATAGCCCGTGCTCGCTCACAACCCCTCTGCAGGCGCTCCTCCATGATGGCCAGCCACGTCCTTAGCTCTGCTACCTCACTCTGTCGCTCCTCAAACCGCATCCGCAGCTCTGCCAGCTCGCGCTCCCGCGCAAGATGCTCCACCCTCTCACGAGCGTGATCCCTCCTCTCCACCTCGAAGAGGATCCTCAGCTCCATTGTGTCGCTGGGAAACTTCTCCCATCGCCTCAACGTCCCCTCCAACTCTGCGACCCGCTGGTCGCTGATCGTCAGTTCCGTGCCCCCCAGGGCCGCCTGGGTCAGTGCCTCCTACAGCTCTACAACCTGAAACATCACCCTTCACATGAGCCTTCTTGAATTTTCATCCTTGAAAGAAATTTGTACATCTATCTATTCTTTGAACTTACCCGCTCGACCAGGTCGCGCTCTGCCGCCTCAGCTCGTGCTACTGTCTGAGTGAGTCTCTCCTGTAGGGAAGTCACCTTGGCACTCTGGTCCCTCGTACTCGAGGAGGCACCTCTCGTCCCTCCTGTTGCTGCTCCCTACTGGGCACACTCCATTTATTTGAGATTGTCAGTGGCTGAACATCGATAATTCAGGAGTAATTAATTGCATATAGTTAAGTACACTCACCAGGGTCTCCAAGTGCGCCTGCGTAGCTGTGAACTGGGCCTCCACACTATGGTGATGGACCTACATGTCCATCACCATCGCATCTCGTGCATCCTTCATTGGTCACATATTAGTTGCATATTTCAATAAGCATATAGTTTTAAATTAGGCATGCATTCATACGTACCCCAACTACCCTCATCTAGGGTCAGCCAACGTATGTCTCCCAGTAGCGCTGTAAGTACGCCGAACTGTCCAGTGCATGGGAGACAACTGGAATCCTGCCTCGCTACCAGTCTACGTACTGCTCCGGGAATCGAAGCCACCAGTCGGTAGCGACGGTGCGTCCACGGGTCTTCCTCCCGATCTCGCGTCGCTCTATAACTTCTACCCACTCCTGGTGCAGGCCGAGTGTCCTCATCGCTAGCGTAAGTCGCGACGGCTCAATCTCATTCATGTATTGAACCCAGATGTCACGCCCAAAATGAGGTCGGCCCACTGTAACCCAAGGCTGACCCTCATCGGACATCCCCTGGTATGGTCTCCACACCACCTACATGCATGCCATTATATCACCACATTTTTATAAAGTAGGAAATAAAAGCAAATTTCATCATATTTAAGTACGTACCAATGAAGCAGGGTAGTCACAGACCTCCCGCCTAAGCACCCTCAGCTCGTAGGCATGAGGTGCTCCACTCAGCCACGTTACCCACCGTCGTGCCAGGGGGAAGGAGTCTGCATCTCTGGGTTAGAGGCTAACCCGGTCCATCGGCATGTAGAGGTGGCTCCACACCTGCATTCATTTTCATCAGCATTGGTATTCATAAATATTCCTCGCAGTCCAGCTCACGACAAGCGGGTGACAACACAACACTAGTACCGCACCGAGGGACTAATCAGAGTAACGCCCATCGACGTCAGTCCAAGCCTCTGATCACGTGTACACACACTGACCCATCGCCTTGAGCCAGGCCTCTAGCTAGTTTTTCCTCCCAGTAGGACACTACTGACTATGTGAGAGGGCCCACGAAAATTAGCTTACAAATCGTATAATGGGAATGCCCCGCCACCTCTCCCGGGTGGGCTGACACGAAAGTTGTCAGACTACGACTAGTGGTTCCATCACAAGAAAAGAGAAAGCTGCTCTCATGGGATGTAGAAGAATGCCACAGTGAATAAAATAATTTAAACATGGCGCTGATGAAACATGAATTGCATAGAAATTAAACATGCAAGCTTTTGAAATCTCCAGGTATATAACAGACTGGCACTGTCCCGTTACACACCATAACGGACTGGAGCAGGACTGCTATGCTTCACAGAACTCAGGAAATCCATAGAAAACCCAGACTATAATGCACCATGGAAGGGGCGCTATAGGACTATAACGCGCTGGCACAAGGGCGTTAAAGTCAACACGCATGTAACGCACGGCACAGGGAGTATAACGGACCAGGAGTGGGGCATTATACTGACATAACGTGCCTATCTGGAGCCGTTATGCCTTCCAGAACGATTAAACTCCACAGAAAACACGGAAGGTAACACACCTCAATAGGGGCGTCATACAATGCACGACGCATAGGGACAGGGCCGTTAAAGGCAATGGACCTTTAACTCAAAACAAAGGACCATAACACACTACCAGAGGTGCGTTAAAGCCACCCGAATATTAAAATCTACAGGAAAACTCAAACACTATTCACATAACGCACTGCAAGGGATGCGTTAAAGGGGTATAACGCACCGAGACAGGCGCGTTATATCACCTGGGTTTCGTGACTCTGGAATTCAGAATCAGAAACCCCACCCAGTCGATTGAAATCGACGGGGACGCGATGGATTACAAAACCAAACCATCCTACCTAGCCAAACTAACATACCAAGCCCAATCATGCCACTAGAAATGAAATACCGTGCCTATGGAATTAATTTTAACAATTAAATAATAAATTCCACAATAAACAAACTAAAATGCATTAAACAGAAAAATACACGAAATATGATGCAGAGGGCGTCGGACCACGACACAAGTAATACCGGCGGTGTCCTAGCGCGATAAGGTATCCATCCCCCTACCTGGACGATGGCGAAAGCGACGAATCGACCACGAACTGGCGTAAGGGAGAAACGACACCTCACGACCCGGCTTGACTCTACGTTGCGCGAATCGAGGAACGGAAGGCATCAGCGTGATCCTCGCAACGCGATCGATCTAACGGTACCTCTTCGGCTTCGATCAGCAGCTGTCTGGGCCAAGAAACGAGAGAGGGAAATAAATCGAGATTAAAACCCCAAAATCTCCTAAAAGAAGAATTACACAGAAAATGAGAAAAATGGCGACGGATGGCGACGTAGAGGGCGTCAATGGATTCTTGCCTAGATGAGGAGTCCGATCCCCTACCTCTTATGCGGCGAAGATCGCGAATTGGTACCGAATGGGCGACGGGGGCCACACCGTATTCTAGCTCGCACACGTCACCACGCTCCACGATCTGAGGGAAGAAGGGTACCGGCGCGATCCTCGCATTGAGCCCATCCTGTCGGTACCTCCCATGCGTCGACCGACGTCCATTTGGACAGCGAACTGAGCAAATGGGAGTGTGGAGGAGAGAGAATGTAGGGAAGAGAGAGAACGCGCGATGGAGAGAGAGAGTGTGTCGAGTGAGGAGAGAGAGAGAGTGAGTGGGTGAAGATTTTTATAAAATTTAATTTTTCTTATTTTTTTTGAAAAATTACCTTAAATTACATTCTCTCTCTCTCTCTCTCTCTCTCATTCTTTTATACGAGGAAGGGAAAATTTGCGGACACCTTCCAGTACGACTAACCTTTAATTTGTTTTGGAAGCGGGATAAGACCGACCTGGAGAAGATACTAATTTTTTTTGGCATAGTGTAATTTTTCTTTTAGGTTTAAAGAAGTGAACAACTTTTACCTTACGATGACATATTTAATTAAGTGACTAAAGAATTAATGAACCCCTGGCACGAGGAAGAAAGATTTTATTGACCAGATCCTTACATGGTTAATTTGAAACGTGTCGATCCAATTCCGTGCTAATCAGTGCAGCGCCCCCCACCCCCCATTCTGAGAATATCATGCAGAATATCTCATCACTTGACTTTGCCAAATATAATGATGTATGTAGAATCTACTTTAAGAAATCTGATGGCAGGGAGTCACGCACAGGAGATCGGGGGAACGTACGGCGCTTCTCATCACTTCTTGGCGCCGTCTGTGGGAAGCATAGCAGAAAGCTATGGCACCCCGCGGAAGCCTCCGCAACGCTAGTCACAGGGGGCGCGGTTCCCACCAGGGACCCAACTTCCGCCGGGGGTCACAGGAAGCCTCTTCCGGCCACCCTCAGTGAGAGGTCACCCCAGGTGACCTAGATGAGATTCGTCAATAGATCCGAGCCCTGACAAAATTTTGCTAGGAACTTCGGAATCAACGAATGGAACCCCGACGCGCTCTACCCGAACGCGGGGAGGGCGAGGGGGACCAGACGGGGGAAAACCCCTATCGAGCGCGAGAGGTGTCCCGCGCCTCGGTTGCGAGGACCCGACGATCGCGCAGCACGCCCGCACCAAGGGTGCGCCGCCCGCTTCACTCTAACCCGAAGATGGATCGCCGGCTCCAACGCATCGACGAGATAGAGGGCAAAGTCTGATATCTGGACGACGTCCTCCTGGCCGTCAAAAATCGTGACCTCATCGATGACGACCAAGACTTTCACGCTCCCTTCTCCAGGGAGATCATGGAGGTCCCCATCCCGCCAAAACTCCAGTTGCCGTCATTCACCGCCTACGACGGAGCCACCAACTCGGCCGACCACATGCACAGCTTTGAGTCTCACCTGGTGTTCCACCGAGTCTCAGATACTGTGAAATGCCTGACGTTCGTCACGATTCTCTGGGAGAACGCCTGGGCCTGGTTCGAGTCCCTGCCGGCCGAGACTATCACTTCCTTCAAGCAGCTCAAGAAGTTGTTCAAGGAGAACTTCATTGGCTACCAAAAGGTGACCAGATCAGCGGTGACTTTGCTCGCCCTCAAGCAGGGAAAGGAGGAGACGCTGTGGGACTTCGTCTCCCGCTTCCGCACGGAGGCACTCCGGATCCCACACCTTGACGTCGGGATCGCTACTATGACGCTTACCCAGGGGACGCAGGGCCACATCCTCCGGCGTGCCCTCAGAGTCAAAGTCCCGACGACCCTCCCCGATCTCCTTGCCTTAGCAGAGAAGCATGCTCGCTAGGAGGAGAACATCGCAGCCCTAGGCTACGCGGTCGGATCCGATCGGTCCGATCGGAAGAGATCTGCCGACTTACCACAAGAAGGGCGGAACAAGTGAGAGCGACGTGACAGAGACCGCCGTGATCGCCCTGAAAGAGAGAGGGATAACTACCGCCATTACACGCCCCTGACGGCTCTGCTTGATCAGATCCTGATGGAAATCCACGAGGGGTCGTTCCTCAATTGGCCTCCCCAGATGAAGTCAGTGTAGCGACCCGAGATCTGAATACCGGAAAGGAATCGGCGCGACTCGAACCTCAGCCCGCCACCCACCAGCTGGAGATCTCGGAAGGGCTAAAAGGATAGGTGTGGTGTACACAGAAATAGGAAATAAAGTAGGATAATTCAACAATTAATAGAAATAAATAACTAACTACAATCCGGTTTACTTCATGCCCATTGATTTTGCCCTTCATGTAGAGGGGTCGATTGTGACACGGAGGAGAGAGCAGAAAATCTTTCTCCATAAAGGTGACAGTGGCCGTGAAAGCCTCGTACGTGGCGGCTTTCATTTTTGCAACGTGTGCTTCATAGATTTCTGGCTCTTGGAGTACCTTGATAAGAGTTTCTCTCAAATCTTTACTCCAAGCTATGGCTCCAGATTGTGATGCTGGCAGGGAAATGATTCATCTGATGGAGGACCTTTCGGTCAGCTTGAGCTCGAGCATCCTCCAGTGACGATGTCGGGCTGAATTTGCGGTGAGCTGCCGCGCCGCTCCTCATCGGGGAGTTGCACCACCTTGCCCTTGTTACTGGGGTCGGGCTGACTGTGGTCAGCCGCAGACTCTTGGAAGAGCGAGGCCAATGACAACTCTTCTTAGGGTGGCTAGAGGGCTGGTCCGTCGTTACCAGACGGCCCTACTGATTCTGTAGAACAGGTCGAGACTGGAGCTAGGACTAGAATGTTGGCGGCGATCTCCTCGGCGCCAGTCGGGTCGAAGATGCTGGGTTGCCCCCGGATCTCCACTGGTGGTATCGGGGCAAGCTGTTCTCCTCAGAGGAGGATGACCCGTTCGGGGTTGAAGGGAGATGGGCAAAGAGACGGCTCAGGGATTCTTCCACGACCTCTACCACGTCCACGACCACGGCCTTGGCCACGGCTGGTGTGTTCTGAAGCTGGTTGTAGTCTGAGTCGATCCACAACCCTTTGTCTAGTTCTGGATGCTACCGGCTCGCCTCACCGGGAGGCGTTGATGTTGTCTGGGGGTGGAATAGCCACCATGTTGCAGGTGCAGCCGCGAAGCATCTGTTCCAGTTGTTCCATCGTGATCTCCTTGTCCTTATAGAACAAGGAGAGTTCTTCTGGAATGCGAAGGGTTTCACCCTCTTTGACTTTCTGGATCATTTCTTGGACCTAATCTTTGAGGCGAGCTCGCTTCTGCATGTCTTCCCACGGGATGTAGCTATCGACTGGAATGGGCCCAGTAGGGTGGAGAGGAATGTATTCCTCCAGGTTGTCGATAAGCCATTGTAACCTCTAGAGAGGCGTCAGCTCTGCTGGGGACTACAAGGCAGCCGCTTGTTTGGCTTGCTTCTTGAGTCGCCTCTTGAGGTTCTTCCTTTTATTCCTCTCCTGTTCCTTGGCGATGGCCATCTCCCGGGGAGTAGGAGGAGGAGACACTAGAACTGGAGTTCACAGATACCCGCGGGGATATCGTCGAGCCACTGGGTTTGCAGGACGAGGTCGACGACTCCTCTTTGCCCGGATCTCAATCCAGGCACCTTTCGATTGTTGCAGTTGGAAGGTGGCATTGATCGCCTACTCGATAACTTCGAGTGGTAGCTCCTGGTAAGCGGGGATAATGGGGGCGACGTCCGAAGACGTGGACGCGGCTTGTCGCCTTTGCCGCGATTGTTGAGAGAGTTTACAGGGGACCGGTTGACTCGTGTCGGCGTCTGAGGACGTGTGCACGATTTGATGCCTTAGCCGCAGTGGCGAGGAGGATTTCCCCTGTTGAACTGTCATACTGGTACTGGTGTCTGAAGACATGTGCGCGGTTTGATGTCTTAACCGTGATGGCTGAATTTTCTGCTGAGGAGGGGCCCGAGGAGCATGTCCAACATCTTGCTTCACGGTCTGACCCCTGTGATCTGGCTGAGGGCAGGGTCGGGTGATGCCTGACGACATCAGGGGGGCTTGTTGCCCCCGGTAGCTGTCTTGATCTCACGCGCCGGAGGGCCTTTGTGATGGTGGACCTGGCTTGCGAGCTGTGGGGAGGACCTGGTTCGACGGAGCCGAGGTCTCGCTCAACTTTTGCTTCCCCTTTCTGTCCTTGAGCCTCGAAGACAGAGGTAGATGGACGACAGAGAGAGGGAGGGTGGTTCATTCCGCTAAATTGCTACCTCAGAGAAGAGAGCTACTGGCCCAGCGACACAGAGAGAAGAAGAGAGCTTCTACCCACGCTCTGCAAGTCTCCTTTTAGTGACCTTATTACCCGGTGAGCACTCACCAAGTGTCCACCGGGAGCGGCAAGCACTCGTCTGGAGGCCCTCTACGGCTCCACAGCCTACTACGGCGATCTCTTTCTCTCTCTCTCTCTCTCTCACTCTCCTCTGCACTTTGCTTCCTGTCACTGACTTAAGCATCGAAGGGTTGTCCTCTGGGGTAACACCCGGGACTCCTTCTGACGTCTCTTTGGCATTTGATATTTGCAGGGCTTCATGGGCGCAAGATGACTTTCCCAACAAATAAATAGAGAAGGTGGTACGTGGCCTAGGGATCATTTTCCAGCCGCTACACTTCTTGGCGCCGTCTGTGGGAAACACGAGCAAAAAGCTATGGCGCCCTATGGAAGCCTTCGCAATGCCAGCCACCGAGGGCATGGGTCCCATCAAGGGCCCAACTCCCGCCAAGGGTCTTAGGAGGCCTCCTCCGCTCACCCCCGGCAGGAGGTCACCTCGAGCAAGATAGACGAGATACAACTGCAACTCCGGGCCTTGGCAGAACTCTGCCAAGAGCTCAAGGACCAGCGGACCAATCCACACTGCGTCTCGCCCGGGCCACGGGAGGACGGGAGAGGCCAAGCTGGAGAGAACCTTTGCCAGGTGCAAGAGGCCTCCCGCTCCTCGGCCTCAAGAACCCGGTGATCCCGTAGCGTACCCGTGCCAAGGGGACGCAGCCAGCTCCACTCCAACCCAGAGATGGACCGCCGGCTCCAGCGCTTTGAAGAGATAGAGGACAAAGTCCATTACCTAGACGACGTCCTCCTAGCCGCGAAGAACCGCAGCCTAATCGACGACGATCTGGACTTCCATGCTCCCTTTTCTAGGGAAATAATGGAAGCCCCCATTCCGCCCAAGCTTCAACTACCATCGTTCGCTTCCTACGATAGTACCACCGACCCGGCCGACCATATGCACAGCTTCGAGTCCTACCTGGTGTTCCACCAGGCCTCGAACACGGTGAAATGCCTAGCGTTCATCACGACCCTTTGGGAGAACGCCCGGGCATGGTTTGAGTCCCTGCCGGCTAGAACTATTTCCTCCATTCAACAGCTCAAGAAGCTGTTTAAGGAGAACTTCGTCGGCTGCCGAAAGGTAGCCAAGTCAGTGGTGACCCTGCTCACCTCGAGGCAGGGCAGAGAAGAAACATTGTGGGACTTCGTCTCCTGCTTTCGCACGGAGGCGCTACAGATCCCACACCTCGACATCGGCATCGCCACCATGGCCCTCACCTAAGGGACGCGGGACCACATTCTCCAACGCGCCCTTGGGGTGGAGGTCCCAGCGACCCTTCCCGACCTCCTCGCTCTAGCACAGAAGCATGGGCGCGGCGAGGAGAACACAACGGCCCTCGGTCGCACAGCCAGAGCCGAATGGTCCGACCGTAAGAGATCTGCAGATCTTCCCCGAGAGGGTCGGAGCAAGCGCGAGCGACGCGATGGAGATCGTCGTGACCGCTCTGAAAGGGAAAGAGGCGCCTACCGCCACTACACACCTCTGACAACTCCTCCTGATCAAATCTTGATGGAAATCCGTGAGGAACTATTCCTCAAATAGCCTCCCCGGATGAAGTCGGACCTGAGCACGAGAAACAAGAAGAAGTATTGTCACTAACATCGCAACCACGGCCATGACATCGTCAAGTGCATCAACCTAAGGGACGCCATCGAGGACCTCGTTCGGAGAGGGCTCCTCGATAAGTTCCTCGCCAAGGTCGCGGTGTCACACCTCGACGCGGAATATCGAGGGCATGAGCAAGTCGTAAACATTCGGGGACTTTGACTAGGGTCTGGGTGGCTCGGCCTCAATGAAGATGATGGCCGAAGTTGGGTTTGAACTGAGTGTCCGCCTGGGCGTGGCTACCCCTTGGGACATGACAAGCGCCGAAGGGATAGACCTCCCACCAGGGTTTGCTGGTAGCCATCGGTGGGGGCCCAATGGAGCTTTTGCTGGTGTCGCTAGTTGATATTGGCAGGGACTCCACAGAGTCATTGGCCGACGTCGGTGGAGTTTCTTTGGAGCTGCTGGGCGGGTGTCGGCGGGATTCATCCCAAACCGTTGATTGACGTAGGCAGGGTGGCCTCCCGAGTTACTGGTTGATGTCGGTGGGGGTAGCATGCGAATACCTTCACGGTGTTATTTATAATTTGCCTTACCCCTTTCCCTTCATGAGGTGCTCCTGAGTGTGAACTGGTGCCTCTAGTCCGTCAAGGATTGAAGTCCACCTTGACAAATGCTTCACTGGATAACAAGATCTTGAGCCGACAACCACACTACTAGATTTTAGGCTTGGTGCCATTCTGGTGAGTGGTGGGACCTCTTGACTCATGACCTCCGAATGGGTTGGGCCCTTTTTTTCTGATGACCCATATTCATTTGAGGGAGGATCGACGCCCCTCCTTGGAGTTGCCGCCTTGCTTAGAAGGTTGGATACTAGATCGGGGTGGTTTCCCCTAGCGTAATACCGGTGCATCAACTCCTTCAAGTCTCGCCTTGTCTTCTGGAGGCAGGGGCAGTGGTGGTGGGTCGCTCATTTTTGCAGCTGCTATGGCACTCCCCTTTTTTGCACGGGCACCAATGTGGTGGACTAAATGAACCCAGTCCGGGGTGCCTAGAACATCGTGCTTTTGGTGAGTGTCGGTGTAGCCGGAGCTCAAGAGTTCGATGCCCGAGCTAGTGGCTTGACATAGTGCAAACATGGAGCTTGGAATTCACTTAGGCTGTTGGAGTTGTCACCGGAACTAGTGATTGAAAGCCTATATTGGGAGGTGATGAGGGTGGGATATGGGGCTAGAAATCCCTATTGAGTGCGGTCAAAACTAGGACCCAGGGACAGAGGCCCGTCTCCCGTGTTAACGATGCTAGGACCCAGGATTGGATGCCGGTCTTGGGCGTTGGTGACATTGGAACCCGGGGCTGGAAGCCCGCCTCAGGCACTGATAAAATTGGGATCCAAGGTCGAATGCCCATCGCGGATGTTTACAAAGTTGGGACCCAGGGTGAAACGCCCATCTTGGGTGCTGATGGAGCTGGGTCCCAGGGTTGGGAGACCTATCTTGGGTGTTAATGGAGCTGAGACCCAGGGCTGGGAAGCCCATCTTGGGTGTTGTTGGAGCCGAGACGTAGGGCTGGGAGCCCATCTTGGGTGTTGCTGGAGTCAAGACCCAGGGCTGGGATGCCCATCTTGGGTGTTGTTGGAGCTGAGACCCAGGGCTGGGAAGCCCGTCTTGGGTGTTGCTGGAGCCAACACCTAGGGCTGGGAGCCCATATTGGGTGTTGCTGGAGCTGGAACCCAGAGCTAGGTGCCCTTTTTGGGCGTTGGTGATGCTAGAATTCTAGGACCCAAGGCGGAGCGCCCATCTTGGGTGTTGACGTAGTTGAGACCCAGGGCTGGAAGCCCATCATGGGTGTTGATAGTGTTGGGACCCAGGGTTGAAAGTCCCTCTCGGGTGCTGATGAAGTTGGAACCCAAGGCTGGGAGCATGTCATGGGTGTTATTGGAGCTGGATCCCAGGGCTAGACGCCCGTCTCGGGTGTTGCTGGAACTGAGGCCCAGGTCTAGAAGCCCATCTTGGGTGTTGAGGTGGCCATGTCCCGAAGAGGAAAACCTGTGCTGGAAGTTGGCATTGTTGGATTGTCGAGGTAAAGACCCCATTGTAGAGTTGGGAGGCCAAGGGCCCAATGCGGAGAGTC
>JANBPO010002154.1:0-27503 GCA_024336825.1 Amorphophallus titanum | reverse complement strand
GCCTTGCTGGCCCTCTACCAGCAAGGGACCAGCCCTCACATCCTCCACTCGGCATCACCGAGTTACCCACGGGTTCGTGGTGAGCGTCGGGTGAGTCGACCGCCAATTACGGCCCGTTTGAGTTGTGAATCGTGCTTGCTAGTAGGTCCAAGGTCGTGTCACATCAGTAGTCAATTCACCTTTTAAAATCACTGTCATCATGTATACAAGGAAAATTTTTACATGGCCACATTAAAGAAGAAAAAGAGTAAAGCCAATAATACATCAGGCCTCTGGCCCATCGTGAAGCCCGATAGGCGAAAGATCCTCGGCACCAGGTGACCTGCCCCCAACACCTTCGGTGACGGTCGGTCCAGGGACTGACCCCACTTGCGTGGGAACTGTCTCTACTGCACGCCCTCCGAGGCCACTGGTGTTGGTGATCACTCAGACGAGATGGAGGTGTCCCGGCCTCCCCCTTCACTCAACGTCGGGGAGGAAGATTCGGTAGTATCCCAGTCCGAGTCATAACACTGCCCGAAAGGGAACACGAGGTCCTCAAGCACCTGGCCTTGAGCCCCTAGGACAGCTCGACGAAGCCTTGCGAGAAACCCTTCCGCAAACCCCAACGGGTAGCCCGACTCGTAGTAAGAGAAGGCGGCCTTCTGGAGAGCCACCTGGTAACCCTCTAAGCACTTGTATTGCTCGAGCGCCTCCACAACAGCTAGCTCCACCTTTCTCTCAAGCTCGGCTACCCTCTGCTCTGCCTCGGATAGTCTCTCCTTGGCTCCAGCCCACACACCCTCGGCCTCCGCCCGTCGTTGCTTGGCCTCTCAGACTCGGTCTTTGAGCTCTTCATGCTTGGCCTTTCATTGCTCGCCACGGTCGACCTAGACCTTGCACTCTGTCTCCAGGAGCATATCTTTTAGTTCGACTATATAGCGAGCTTGTGCCAGCTGCTCGGCTGATACCTGAGCCTCTTTTTGGCTCGACTGCACCTGCGCTTGAAGCAAGGACACCTCCCGCTGATGGTCTTCAAGGTCGAGAGTTAGTCATTCGACCTTCCAATCGGATGCACCACGTGCCCAAGAAAGAGATTCTCTCTCTGATTCCACCCGGGTGAACAAATCTGTCATCTCAGTCCCCAGCTGGGCAAGAATCAGCCCACCTTCCATAACCTGCTCAAGGAGCAAGGAAGGGGGGCTACACCCGAGGCCACCTTGAACCTCCCCCGATGCCATGGAGCGGCACCTCCGGTATAGGGGAGCTCGGACGGTGAAGGAGCTAGTCGCGGGAGGGACAGCCCTCTCGGGAACAGCCAGGATTGGGACACCCCCTCTGAGTGCCCCTACCTCAGCCTCAATTGACTCAGACCAGATGCCTTCACCTTGCGCCCCCTCTGCCTCATCCGATGCCATAGCACCAGTCGCCTCTACCTGGGACCCAGCCGCCTCGTCCACGGCTTCTTGGACGGCGATGGCCCCCTTTGACTCAATGATCGGGAGTGCCAGCTGAGCACCCCCCTCGACCGAACGGGTGACATTTGCTGACTTTCAGTCAGTGGTTGCTGCCCTCATCGAGGACAACAGTAGCTGTTCCATGGAGTCCTTGCTTGGAATCACCCTCCCTGGTGATTTTCTTGCCCTTATCTCGGGCACGAGAAGAGCTCCCAGACGTTTGAGGTCCGCCGGGAGCAGACTCCGCCTCCAAGATGATGACCTCTGGCTCAAGCAGTGTCGCCCCCTCATCAGTCGTTCGCCTCGCGTCTAGACAAAGAAAAGCAGATCATAGGAATGAAGCTTACTTATCTGACCCAAAAACGATGCAAGACCCTGAGGTCCTTACCCGGAGGCACCATCAAGGAGGGATACTCTTCAATGTTCACCATGGTCATCAACTCGACGGTTGATCAACAATTCTTCTGAAGAAGGGTGACTTTCCCCGCTATCTATAATCACCTTGCAGGCTTTCCCTTCCAGCCTACAAAATGTGTGGAAGATGGTGGTACGACGCCAGTTGTCACTCACCTGAGGCTGGGCCAAGATGCACCTGACTACACCCAACTGCACATCCTCCTGATACGAGGTACCCGGGATGTCAACCTGCTCACCCTCCAATAACTCATCAAAGAATTCCTCAACCAATTCCTGGTCTGGCTCATAACTGATTGGTACCAACTCGAAGGTGGGGTCATGGGCCGACGTGTCGGCAATAACAAGTGTTCCCCGGGTGGGACACTTGCTGACAAAGTGGCCAACTCCACCACAAGTGTAGCAACGGTCTTGTGTCCCAATGCCCTGAGATGTTCCACCAATCATTGGCCCCTTACCCTTATCCTCTCGATGGGCTGGGGGTGTGGGAAGAGGAGGCCGAGTCGGTACGGTGGGCTGATAAGGCCATGGGGCAGGGACGGGTGCCTGCAGATGAGGGGGACGATCCCTCAGAGGGAAAGTGCGGGGCCTAGGAGCAGTGGTGGGGTCTGACCGAGGGGGTTTCGGGGGGCAGACCACCAGAAACTGACTATAGGAAGTAGGCATGGTACGAGGGTCGGCCCCATCCTGATAAGAGATCCCCGGGCGCTGGACAGGAGAGAACTCCGCCTCAAACTGCTCCAATTCGAGAGTGACCTAGTATGCATCCTCCAAGGTGGTGACATTGTGGCGAAATAATTCGTATTGATAGTAGGGCCGTAAGCCACGACGGAAGCGTGATACAGGCATGGTGCTCTCCTCCGTAACGCCACATCGTAAAAAGTACTCATCAAACTCCGCGATGTAGTCTGACATGGATCGGTCCCCTTGGGTGAGACTCTGCCACCTATCAATAAGTCACTGACGGTACATGGTAGGAAGGTACTTACGCCTAAGCTTATCCTTCATCGCATCCCAAGAACCTACCTGAGGTTTATGATGCTGAAAGAGCAAGGTCTCCACATTGCTCCAGTAAGTCTGTGCTTGTCCCAGCAACTTCATTTTGGCATATCTAACCCTCCGGTGGTCCGTCATCCCGAACCGCTCAAAGTATCGATCCATGCTGGCCTCCCAATCAAGGTAGATCTTAGGTTCCAAAGGCTTGGTCCCATCAAATGTGGGAGGGTCCGCACGGGCGGTCGTAAGGATCCGTTCGTCCTCTTCATCCCTTTGTGGTCGGTGACCACGCCGACGCAGGCCATTTCCCTCGTAATCATTGTCAGACTCACAGTCCTCAAAATGGAGGGCACGTGGCCATTGCTCCTCAGCCCGAGGTGGTGCAGGCTGGGCGGCAGGCGCGAGCTGGGCAGCAGGCGCCTGAGGGGTCGGAAGAATGTCGGGTAGGTCCCAGCGAGGGATTCTCTCCACACTCTCTAGCCTTCCAACCAGGCCTTGGACTGATCGGTCAGAAGCCTCGGCATGGTCCTCCATGGCCTTGAGTCGACTCTTCATAAGCTCGGTATGCTCCCTAAGAGTCTGGTCGGACCTGTCCATGCGCTCCATGAGAAGAGCCACCAAGTCCTCCAGTGTTCGGCCTCCCTGGTTGGCACCTCGGTGTTCACCCATAGTGTCAGGGTGATGGTATTGGGCACCTCCACGGGTGGACATGCAATGTAATTTAAAACACTTTATTTTTGAAAATAATGACTACCCTAGACTCAAACCGGCTCTAATACCAATTTATTGTGGGATGACTATGAGACTCGACATGGACAGGTTGCGGCCTTGGACTCTAAAGATTGATACGGCTAGCAAAACGACGCGACCAGCAACGACACTACCACGTGGCACCAAACGAGCTCCAAAAGAGGTGATATGCCTCAAACAAGGAGCGCTAACTCACGGTCGTCCCCATCGAGGGAAGCGTGACGATCTGCACGGTTGAGTAAGAAACCCGGGACACGACAACTCACGTCACGTGACGGGAGCACCGCCCACTAGAAGAACGACTGGATGCATCCCCTGACGTCTTACACTACGTCACAAGTGTCTAGCTACAATGTCCCGGACATGAGACTCAAACACACTCAGTAACCAATAGTACCACAAAATAAGGACTAGTTGGGGTCGCGCCTGTCGGCACTGTCCAATGCCCCCAACCTCGTTTGCACACTCAGACCATGCGTCCTAGTCCTGTCCTCTAGCTGGTAATTCCCCCCCCCCAAGCCCAGACTCGGCTGGGCACAGAGGCCCTACGGTAACCAGCCTACTCATCGTCTCTCTCGGGTACGCTGCTCAGCCACTCCCAGGTGAGCCAGCACACTCGTGTCGAGGGAAAGCTACGACTAGTGGACGTGTCACAGAACGTAGACACTAAGAACCACGCATGCACCCATTGCGAGTAACGCGAAGGAATAGGTGGCTCGCGGCCACTAGACTCTGGATAGCCCTCTAGACCTATTAAATTCAACAGTCCTTGAGTCACACGACTCAGGTCAGGACCGTCGTACGTGACGGCACAGTGCCGTCAATCTGGCCTAATCCCTAGGTCTAAAATCATGGTGACACATGAAAAATCCCCAGCCCCAGGCAGGTCAACTAGACTCACAGTCCAGGGCCATACACATGGCCCCCCTTGAAACTCGGAACACACACAGGGTCACTCAGACTCCAGGACTCACGAGCACGCTAACCGATGTAATGTGGTACCTTCAGACACCCCCAAAACACAAACACAGGTCTTACGGTGTTCGAAACATTCACGAGGCTGAAGGTCAATCACTGGGTCACAACCGGATCGACCGAGGACCAACACGACGCACAGCAAACATAGTAACATAGAGAATCACCTGGCAGTCTAACCTTGGGCCGCCACAGTCTCTAGCGGCCCAACTCTAGTCCACCACAAGGGCTCTAGTGGCCCAACCTTGGCGCGCTAGAAGACAGGTCACATTGGCTCTGGCGCTCCCATCTCAGGCCACCACAGTGCTCTAGAGGACTAACCTTGGCACGCCAGAAGCCCTCTGGTGCCCGTGCCTATGGCCTCTAGAGGCACGTGACCCCAACAGTCAAAAACTCATGCCCCGAGACGCAACAGTCAAAATAGAGGCAGCGACCGATGCTATAGTCGCTACAGCAGTTGGCGGTTTATCATGCGACCGCCAGGCCGATGAACGCCCCTGCCGACAAAGCAGTGACCCCTAGCGCACCCACCTTAGGCCGCCAGAGCATCTGGTGCTCCCCCCTTGGGCCGCCAGGGCGCCTGGCGGTCACTGGAAGGACCGCCACGCCAACCCGAGAATGAGCTGGTGGGAAGAAACGCAAAAACTCGTTCCACGCCCTGATCATCCACGGATGATGGGGAAAACAAGGGAGAAGCTCCCCCGACACCCTTAGCATGCATCTATGCCCTCGAATCGGTCCGAAACGCGACGAAATGGCGGATCGGCACACAAGCCCTAAACATGAATTTTCCCCAAAATGCCTAAATAAGCCCTCTCGACTTACCACGGCCTATGAAACTTGTGGGAAAGGAAGTGCACGAGTCAAGGTTCTCTCCCCCTACCTCCACCGAAGATTCGACGCGCCGTGGATGCCGTTCCACAAAGAAACGCCCCACGAAACCCCGCCGACGCCCCACGCTCGTGAACCGGCTTCACCGTGCCCTCGTACCTCGATCCTCGAACCATCCTCGTCACCCTCTGCGCCCATACCGCCCCACCTCACCCCCTCCCCGATCCGTCGGCCGTCGGAGTGGTGAGAGTGAGAGCAGAGTGTGAGGGAAGAGAGAGAGGGTGAGAGTGAGAAATGAGGGAGGAGAGAGAAAAGAGGGGGTGGGGTGTTATATATAGAAAAATTCAAAAATTTACTGGCCCTACCTAAATCAGTGGGTCGTAGTATTTATTGATGACATTCTTATATACTCCAAAAGCAAGGAGGAGCATGAGAAGCATATGAAGATGGCTTTGTAGATATTAAGAGATCGTCAGTTGTACGCCAAATTTAGTAAGTGTGAATTCTAGCTGCAAGAAGTATCTTTTCTAGGCCATATAATTTCCAAAGATGGTATTGCAGTAGATCCTTCCAAGGTTGAGGCGGTAAGAAATTGGGAGAGGCTTGTGAATGTAACTGAGATCAGAAGCTTTTTAGGCCTAGTTGGTTATTATAGAAGGTTTATCAAGGACTTCTCTAAGATTGTAGTTCCCTTGACTAAACTGACCCGTAAGGAAAATCGATTTGATTGGTCAGAAGATTGTGAAAAGAGTTTTCAGACCTTGAAGGAGTGTTTGACCACTGCCCCTGTATTAGCCTTACCTTCTGGAGAAGGAGGATTTAAGGTGTATACTGATGCATCAGGAATTGGTTTAGGCTGTGTGCTAATGTAGCGAGGGAAGGTGATTGCTTACTCATCTAGGCAGTTAAGGAAGCATGAAGAGAATTATCCTATACATGACTTAGTACTAGCTACAATTATTTTTACCTTAAAGATATGGAGACATTATCTATATGCAGAATATTTTATAGTATACTTTGATCACAGGAGCCTGAAGTATTTGTTTTCCTAGAAGGGGCTTAATATAAGACAGAGGAGGTGGCTCGAGTATTTAAAGGACTTTGATTTCTCCATCGAGTACCATCTAGGAAAGGGGGATGTGGTAGTTGATACTTTAAGTCGTAAGCCAATGGCCAGATTGTCAAGTTTGATGCTTCAAGAATGGAGGATGTTGGAACAACTAGCAAGCTTGGATCTTAATGTTGAAGAGAAGGAAGATCGGGTTATGATTGCCCATGTTAAGCTTCATTCAGATTTGCTTGCTGAAAACAAGGAGTTACAAGATGATGATCTGTTGCTTGTCGAGATTAAGGAAAGTCTAAGTAGTCGACCAGATTTCTAGATGGCCAAAGATGGTAGATTATTTTTCTGAGGGAGAACTTGTGTACCTAATTCTGTCGAAGTGAAGAATAAGATTCTTGAAGAAGTCCACTAGTCCAAGTATACTATTCACCTTGGAGCTACAAAGATGTACCGTGATTTGAAGAGGACCTTTTGGTGGCCAAATATGAAGAGAGAAGTGGCTGAATTTGTGAGCAGATGGTTGGTATGTCAACAAGTCAAGGTTGAGCATTTTATGCCTACTGGAAAATTGATGCCCCTCGAAATACCACAACGAAAGTGAGAGAACATCGGCATGGATTTTATTATGGGCTTACCAAGGATTCGTGGCGACTTTGACGTGATTTGGGTGATTGTGGATCGACTGACTAAGTCCACTTCTTATCCGTTAAGTCAAAATGGACTGTGTATATACTAGTTGCCCTGTACATGAAAGAAGTGGTGAGGTTGCATGGTGTTCCTATATCTATTGTATCTGACAGAGACCCCAGATTTACTTCCCATTTTTGAAAAGGATTGCAAGAGTCTTTGGGAACCCGTCTAAATTTTAGTACTACTTTTCATCCACAAACAGATGGACAGACTAAAAGAACCAACCAGATAGTGGAAGATATGCTTAGAGCCTGCATGATTGATTTTGGAGGTAGCTGGAGTGATCACCTGGCTTTGATTGAATTCGCCTACAACAACAGCTATCAGTCCAGCATCCAGATGGCCCCGTTTGAAGCCTTATATGGAAGAAGCTGTCGATCCCCGTTATGTTGGAACGAAGTAGGTGAGAAGCAATGGCTAGGACCAGATCTCATCTCTGAATCGTCCAAGAATATCCGTATTATCAGAGACCGGTTGCAAGTAGCACAATCAAGACAGAAAAGCTATGCTGACAATAGAAGGTCATTGCATTATTGTGTGGGTAGTTCTGCATTCGTACATAGTGCCCGTCAAAGGACCTGGGACTTAGCAGAATGCCACCCACGGGTGTCACAGTGTATTCCCGACATGAAATAGTGTCAAGGTCAAGGTAGTAGGGGTGCTGTGGGCACCATTATGTTGGAGTAGTTAAGCGCCACCAAGACCGAGGCGACCAAATGGCGTAGTGACCACCTGTGACTAGAGCGGCCAGGCACTATTGAGGCGGAGGCGGTCAAGCACTATTGAGACTAGAGTGGTCGAGCGGTGTGAGCATCGCCATGATTGGAGCAACCAAGAGCCAATGAGCTCGGAAGTGCCGAGTGCCTCAGGCACCAGTGGGACCAGAGCCGTTGAGGCCGTAGGCCTCACTTTGACTAGAGTAGTTTGGTGCCATTGGCACAACAATGATTGGAGTAGGTAGGGGGTCGGGTGCCGCAGGGCACCATTGTGATGGAGGTTGTTGAGTGGTCGGGCATTGCAAGCCCCGACATGACTAGGGTAGCGAGTAGTCATGTGCCAAGGGCACCGTTGTAACTGAGGTTGTTGAGTGGTTGGGCACCGCGGGCCCCGACATGACTGGAGTAGCGGGCAGTCGGGTGCCGAGGGCACCATTATGACTGAGGTTGTTGAGTGGTTGGGCACCATAGGCTCTGATGTGACTGGAGGAGGTGGCAATCGGGTGCCGGAGGCCCCGATGTGACGAGAGGAGCTGGCAGCTGGATGTCGCGGGCCCCGATGTGACTGGAGGAGCTAGTAGTCGGGTGCCGGAGTCACCGTTGTGACTGAGGTTGTTAAGTGGTCAGGAGCCACGGGCCCCGATGTGACTAGAGGAGCTGGCATTCGGGTGTCGAAGGCCCCGATGTGATTGGAGGACCTAGTAGTCGGGTGCTGCGGGCCCCGATGTGACTGGAGGAGCAGGCAGTTGGGTGCTGGAGGCACCGATGTGACTAGAGGAGTTGACAGTCAGGTGTCGCGGGCCCTGAGCTCACTGGAGTAGCCTGCAGTCAGGTGCGGGAGGCACCGTTGTGACTGAGGTTGTTAAGTGGTCGGGAGCTGCGGGCCCCGATGTGACTGGAGGAGACGATAATCGGGTGTCGGAGGCACCGATGTGACTGAAGGAGCTGAGCGATCGGGTGCCATGGGCCCTGACGTGACTGGAGTAGCTGGCAGTCCGGTGTCAGAGGTACCATTATGACTGAGGTTGTTAAGTGGTTGGGAGTTGCGGGCCCCGATGTGATTGGAGGAGCTGACAGTCGGGTGTCGGAGGCACCGTTGTGACTGAAGGAGCTGAGTGATCAGGTGCCGTGAGCCTCGATGTGACTGGAGTAGCTGGTTGTCGGGTGCCGGAGGCACCATTGTGACTGAAGGAGCTGGGCGCCGTGAGACCTCGATGGTCATGCACGGGACCCATTGACAGAGGTAGGGGGTTGACACTTCATATTGCCCCGGGACTTGCGAGGTATGCCCATCATCTGGGTAACAACCCTAAGAGTACGCTTATCAAGGTGATACCAAGGTGGCATATGATCATCAAGGTGGGGAGCCAGACATGGCACTTCGATTGAGATGCATTTGACGGTGCACAATCATTGAAATAGAGACTGGGCAGGGTGCTCTCATCAAGCAATGTTTGTGTCATGCATGAATGTCGAGGCAGAAATCAGGTAGGGTGCCTCGATCAAGCAACGCTTGACGGTGCACGATCATTGAGGCAGGGACTGGGCAGGGTGCTTGTCACGCCCCAACGCGAAATATCGGGACGTACAGTTAGAAACTAGCTACAAATAACATTAATATGCTCAACTAAATAATTATATAGGTGCTATGGAAAGAAATACTTCTATTGATCAAGAAAGACTCCAAGTTTTATTACAATTACCATTAATACTTAAACATGATCTTAAATTTAATAATTATAGCCCAGAGTCAAGTCCAAAGAAAAGACAACAAGTGCCAAGTACAGTCGACAGAAAAGAAAAGACGTATTGAGGAGTCGGGGGAAGCCCGACGAGGGTACCAGCTGGCCACAACTAGACACTACGAGCATGCGCCCCAGGTACACACGGAAGCCAAATGAACGACGACCACCAATAGAGCAGGGGTGAGTCTTGTGTCACTAGCTCAGTAGGGGTCATGCGGATCCCCATAGAGGAAAACACATAGTTACACGCTAAAAATTGCAGGCAAGCAACAGTAAATAGCAAGTAAGCAGTAAAGTAGGAAAGTTAACTACAAAGCTATAAAGGAAACAGAACAGGAAGCAGGAGTAGGGAACAAGCTAAGGAAGAGGGGAAGGAAGAAGTCGTACCAGGCAATGGCTACAGAACTAACCTCGGGACCCCAAACTACTCCAAGCAAGGGCAGGAGGGTGACTCGGAGCTGACAGAGTCAGGACTTGCCGAACTGCCGATGCAAGGAACCTGTAAAATAGACAAAAGAAACCTAGGAAAAGGCTAGACGGATGACCAACACAGACGACGGACAACATGACAAGGACGTCATGTACACTGTCCCATACACAACCTGAATGTCGTGCAGATGACAGACACTGACCTCGGGTACAACCACAAAAGGGCTACCCCAGGAGGTCACGATGCACGAGAAACGTCGAGAGTCGCACAACACGTGACTTGAAAGAGGAGCGGTCAGCTGCGCCCACTGACGTCTTACACTACACCACAACTCACTCCATAAGTGCCTCGACTACCAGTCGAACGTGGTCTACCACAGCTAAGGTCGAGTTGCAGGCCCACGTGGAAACCACCACTGCAAGGACCAATCAGGGTCATGCCCATCGACGTGAGTCCTAAGCCCATGAGCCCATGTGCACACACTGGCTGTAGACCATTAATCCAGGCCTCTAGCTAGTATTCTCCCCTGTAGACACTACGATAAGGTCGAGAGCCCACGAAACCAGCTTAAAAATCGTGTCTCAAGAAGAGTGCCCCGCTACAAGAGCCATCACGCCAAAGCGTGCCGTAAGGCACCAACCAAAGAGGAGCCACAAAACCTGAAGACTCTGAAACACAAGTGCCACAGTACAAATAGGCCGTACTATGCGCACCACGGTAGTATAGGAAACTGTCGACCACTCAGGGCAAGGCAAACTAGACCTACAACTACAATGGTCCCTGAGTCCTACGACTCTAAGTCAGGATCATCGTACACAGTGAAACAAAGCCGCCAATCGGTCTAATCCTAAGCCAGGGAAAATAACGCTCCGTGAGAACCAAAACACGGAGACCTGAGGGGACACTGAGAACCCTCAGCACACCTAGACACATAAATCGAGCTAAAACGATACCTCGAGACATCCAGAACTAATGTCTCTAATTGGACAAGGCCGTCGAGACACAACAAGACTGCCTGTCAACTACGGGGTGACCCTGAGTTGACCGGAACCAGTCACGACACCGACACACACAGACACACACACACTGCAGGCAGAAGCACTCCTGGCCATCCCATCATGGTTACTGCCCTCAGAGGATGTCGACAGACACCCACGGGTCATGGGCAAACCACGAGATCAAGTCAAGACAAACAGAAATCGGAGCGGTGGACAATGACAACACTCTAGGCAAAGCGAGCCATCACTCGACCGCTAGATGAAACTAGCAGTCAAGGCACAACCACTACGCAACCAGAGACAAAGACACTGGCAGTTCTAGATTGAGTCATTAGGGTACAGTCGTAGTCAAGGAAAAGACCACAGCCAGTCACCTAAACTGACCAATCTTGACAACCACCGACAGACAGACACCGCCCTGAACAAGGACCTAAGACAGACGAACACACAACACAGAACCAACCAACGGCGGGAAAAAAACACAACTCCTTCCCAGGCTTCAAGCTCCCAAGTGTGCTCTGAGCAAGAGACTTCCAAGACTTCTCTTCCTCCCCTTGCTGGCCGCTCTCTCCCTCTTTTATAGGTGTTGAAGAAGGCGGCACCCCCGGTGGATTTTGGTGGAGGTAAGTCACTTTGACTATTGGTCTTCTTGATGTTCTTCCTTTTCTTTTCTTCGTCGTCTTCTTTTTTTTTGATTTGTTTTGTGAGCAAAGGAACAAGGGGAGCCACCCGTGATAGTATTTGGCGGTGGGAGGACCCCCGGTGGACCAAACTGGGGGTCCCCCGATCTATAGCAACAGGAGAGGGGGCCGGGGGGCAGCCTTGGTGGATCTGACCAGGGGTCCCCCCTCCCGGTCTGTAGCAGCAGTAGCACGAGAAGAGGGGGGGTGACCCCTGGTGGAGTTGACCGGCAGTCCCCCCCTCCCAGTCTTCTATAGGATCAACAGTAGTAGAGGGGGAGGGAGTACCCCCAGTGGAGTTGACCAAGGTCCTCCCGCTCCTAGTCTTCTACAGCAGCAACATCAGAGGGAGAGGGGGTACTATTAGTGGACACCATCAGGGGTCCCCCTCCCTCCTGGCTTGTTCGCACCAAGGAGAAGAGAGGGGGGGCAACCCTCAGTGGCTTTGACTAGAGGTGGCCCACCCACGATGGCATCTACTTATAGGAGAAGAAGAAGAGGGAGGAGGGCGGTCCCCCCCCTAATGTGCTCAATCCAGGGCTTATAAAAGGCCACTTGTCAAGGATTTTTTAATCTTTGCTGGCCTTCTTTCAAGCAGAGTAACACATGGAGGCGTGGAAGCCTTTTGTTTATTTATTGTTGACCCCTTGGGATGCCGTCTTACTATCCCCAAATCTCTGGGTAAAGGAAATTTATTTAATGCTCTGGGAATACTCCGATAACACTAAAAAGTCTAACTTTGTGTAGATTTTAGCAGGTGGGTGCGTGATTTTATGCCGCCCACGAGGTGTTTGATGAAATGTCCAAATGTCATAAGAAGCTAAAAGCTTGACTTTGTGTAGACTTTATGAGTGGATATGTGGCTCTGGCCGCCCACCAACTATTTGACAAAATGTCCATGGGTAATTAGAACCTAAAAAGCTTGATTTTGTTGAGTGAGTGTGTGTGGCTTTATGCTGCCCACCTCATATTTGAAGAAATGCCCATGGGTGCTCATGTGACAGCGATGCTCTCGCATCGTTTCTTGTCATGAGATATGCACTCTAACTTCTGAAATTTGTTATAAATATCATAAAATACTTGTGAATTTTGTGGGGTTCGACAACGGCCAATCCCAATCACTTGCATTGTTCTAAGATTCTGAAAAGCACAATGATCATAGCAAAAGATTAATTAAAAATGCAACTATTTGGTAAGATTGCTAACAGAAAACAAAGTTATAGAAAAGGAAGGAACGTGAAAGATGGAAGACATGGTAAGCTGGTTTGAAGGGCAAACAAAGCTTTTGTCAGCCATAGTAGCGTAGGTGCATGCCATCAGTAATAGTATCTTTATCCTGGCCTGATAGCAATGAGTTAAAAGAAAAGGATGTAGAAATACCAGTCATACGGTCTGTTGCACCTGAATCAATGACCCGGAGTGATCAGAGAACTTGGTTGAGGCACATAAAGCGGTACCATGTATATCTAGATAGGATGAAGATGGAGTGGTAGTCTGAGGCTATGAAAGGATCCACTGAAGTGTAGCAATATCAAAGGAAGAAAGTGTAGTAGTGGACTTGTGTAGAATTGTTGGTCAAATAACATGGCTAATAGAGTTAAGTAGCCAGGACATCACCGTACTATTATCCCACCTCCAGGCAGGAAAGAAGGGGTCCAAAGGGTTTGGCATCTTCTCATCGCCAGTTAAGAACCCTAGTTTGTCACAACTGGCAATGCAAAATTCCGCAACAACCCAAGAAGGGTAATTATTTTCTGTCAGTTTATCCGAAGTAATCCGCAAAGTGGTTTGACCCATGGAGGCTGGGGGCGCAGGCTGAGGTTGAGGAAAGGAAGTCTTCGATGCTGCAGAGTTGTTATCGGTCATGTTAAAGAACAGGTGACAGTTAACAAAGGAGAGGAGGGATAGTACCCTCAAATAACTACTGCACTGGAGAAGAGAGTGACCGCAATAGTGTTGGAAGCTTGCTACAGAGGGCTCACGATCCAAGAACAAGAAGCCTACACGCTCAATAGAAGAGAACCTGCAGAGAAGACAAGATCCACATAGAGGAGCACCTTAGTTATTCAATTCTCTACCCATAAACAAGAGAGAAAAAACCGAAACCAGGGCCACAGAGAAGAAGAGACAGGTGGGCTTTAGACTTGTGCTGGCAAAAAAGTAGCCTTAAGAAGGGTGGTGGCTATATAGAACTGGCTTCCGCAATTTCAGACACACTCAGAAGGGTGGCGGCTTGTATAGAGATGGCTTCTACTATTTCAGACACAGAAACTTCAGACTGCCCATGGAGCAGGGCAATCAACAGAGGGACAACAGCGGCCAATAGAAAAGAGGGTTTCTCTGCCCTAGGAAACAAGGCAGGCCAAACATGAACACCTGCAGAATCCAGCAACCAAACCAGCCACTAATCTGCATAAACCCTAACACTCCTTCTATAGGTAATAGGGAAGATGCAAGATAAGGGGTGCGGCCTGCTCAAAAGAGAATTCTGAGGTATGGGATTAAGAGAAAGAGGGGTTCCGAGTAATTAGACACTGCTCTGATACCATGAAAAGAGAGGAGAGAGAGACGAGCTTATGGGAGATGAAAAGAGGTTCTGGCCAATCCAAGATAGAGGCCGACCCATCTCGCTTATGTATATTAACTCTAAAAGAACAGAATTACATACATATCCCTATTTAACGTGTGGAAAAATTACGAGAAAATTTATATGTTCATTTATTAAACAAAGATGCACATTTATTAGCTATTTGATTAGCATGTGCATGATTATTTCCACGTTTTATGTTTAACAAACGATTTAAGATTCGTGTATTGGGCTTTTCCCCACCGAATGTAATCTGTGATAATTTACATCGGAACAAGTCCGAACACCTTTGATTAACTGCCAAAGACCCGTTTTAACCCTTACAATCTCCATTGCAATGTCAGGGATCTGAGCCGAGGGAAGACCCCCCATGCTAATGGGCGGGGGTATATTCATAATTTTCCCCTAAATTAGGGTTTATTCACAATTTTTCCTAAATTAGGGTTGGTTTGTGGTTTCTCACAAACTGGGGGTTTATGTCGAAGGAAATAATCCCCCCATGCAATTCCCACAGCTCCGCATGCCTTTTCAGGGCATTTATGCAATTTCATAAACTTCTAGGGTAGAATTGTAATTTTGAATTTTTGTAGACACCAGCATGGGTTTCCACCAACTTTGGGCACATTTGAAGAGAGTTGAACATTTCTCCAAGAATTTCTGAATTATGAATTTTTTGTATAATTTCTTGATGACACCTCTACAATTTCACAAAATGTGAGGGTAAAACTATAACTTTTACAAATACTAGGTGAAGAGGCGAGGTCTCATACCTTACAGTAGACCGTTGGGTCCAGAGGGATGGAAACCACTGGCGAGATTACACCAAGCCACCTCAAGAGAGAAGTCTGCCAAAGAAGATCAAAGATCAGGGGGGCCTGGGATGGGGATCTCAGGAAAAATCCTCTAATGCTTAAGTCAGAGTGGACAAGAGTAGAGTGCAGGAAGAAAATGAGGAAATTGGGGGTACGGGGTCGCTCTTCACCAGTTGAGGAGCTGGGCTCAAAACATACCTCCTTCGGGGGGAGATCCCGAAGATTAAATTGTCGCGAACTCCCTCTTTAGTTTCGCGATGATCACAGAGGGGTCGTTGAGTGGGGGCGTTACATCCTCAGTATGTACTCTTACCGTTATACGACTCCTGCTCTTCTCTTATCCCCTCTGCCTTCTATGTTCTCATGCGTTCGCAGGAGATTCGCCTTTGGTTATATCGGATAACTACCTGGCCTGGATTGGCTTTCCCTGGGCTAAGAGGGAATCCCTGTCGTGGGTCTCTCCATCTCTGGATAAGGGTTATCCCCTTCAGGGGGCCAAGACTGTCATGCACTACTCCGATCCCCAGTGCCCTTTCGAGGGGTTTCCCTCGGCAGCTTTCCAGTCACTTGGGTTGGTGGCGCGTTATGGTTCCTCCCGAGCTTAGGGGAGTCCTCTGCACAGTCACCCGAGCCGAGGCTAAATGGTGCTTCTCGGGCCCTTACACTCAGGCTTCTTGTAAGTGGGTCTCGCATGTTGAAATGGGATGTCACTTACTAGGCCATGCGTGTCTTAGCGGGCTTTCGGGCCATAAGAGTAATGGGCCGCAAATTTCCCCGTCCACTAGGGTTTTCCCATGATTTAACATCACATTCCCAGAACTTTGATAATCTGGGATCAACATGGTTTTTCCATGCTTTTTATTCATAGCCGGCCATGAACAAGAAGCAAATCTCGCAATAGAAGCTGCAAATAATCCTCTTGGTTGCGGAAACGGAGCAGGAGATGCCTGGAATCCAAAGAGCTGATTACAAAGTCTTCCTTGAAGGAGCAGCGTTTGGACAGGTGAGCCCTAATCTCAGGGAAGGCCGACCTACCGAAAGGAGTTCGAGCCACCAGCGCAAACGTAAAAGGTTGAAGAGAGGCATTGATTTCCTCAGCATTGAAGAAAATAGCTGGCTCCCCGCCATCCGTCAAAGCAGGATCATGGATGAAACCCTAGACAACCGGAGGCTGCATAGTTGACTTGAGGACCTCCACGAAAGAACGACCATTACCTGGCAGAAGAGAAGCAGAGACAGACGGAGGCGGAAGGGAAGAAGGGAGAAGCAGGGAGGAGGGAGGGGCGGGGACCACAGGGGGGCCCCCCGAGGCCTCCATGAGCGGAGTGCTCACGCCGCCATGGAACACCCCCCGTGGCGTCGACTCATCTCAATAACAACTAACACTGGAATGCCATCTCTGTCCTCAGTGGCAGGGGAGTATCCTGCGTGCCTCAATCTCCAGCTGACACCTCAGCTACTCCATTGCGCGCCAAGGATCTGTAGGGGATGGCGTGAGACTTCGCCTGCCGGATGCACCATTGGAGACAAGTCACAACGTGCCGTTGAGGAGCCAGAACGCTGTGCAGGTGGCAGGCACAGCAAGTGTGCCATTGAGAGACCACCAGGGCGTGCCGCTGAAGCGCCACAGGGCATGCCACTGAAAGACTCCTTCAGGGTGTGTCGTTGGGGAGGCTGGCTTGGGCTTGCCGGTGAAGGATGGCAAAGGGGACGTGCCGGCAGAGGCAGCCAAGCTGGGCATACCGGCGAAGGGGGGCCAGGGTATGCCAGTGAAGATGTCAGGGCAGGTGTGCCGCTGACGAGAGCCATCCCAGGTGTGCCGGTGAAGATGTGTGCCGGCCAGGGGGCGTGCTGGCGAAGGAGCTAGGCAGGGTGTGTGCCGGCGAAAGGGGGCCATGCTAGGCGTGCCGCTGAAGGCAACGCGCGAGCATGCCGCTGGAGGCGTCCACGGGCATGCCGCTGAAGACGCTCAGGAGGGGGGCATGCCGACGAAGAGCTCCACCGAGCGTGTCGTTGAAGGGGGGGTTGTGCCGCTGAAAAGGGTACTAGAGCGTGCCGTTGAGGAATGAAAAGCGCGTCGTTGGGACACGTTCAAGCCCGTCATGAGCACGAGTCGTGGCTTATTTGATTTTCTTCGGGGCCCATACATTGTGGGCTTTCCGGGGGTTGGTTCCTCTTTGCTGTCGTGACTTCGAAGATGGCTTCACGGCAGTGCATGTTTGTTCGGAGAGTCCGGATGGCCCATCTTCTCCGCATCTTCTTCAGTTGAAGTTGTTATTGATGCTAGACTGGTCGGGACATATGGACGTGTAATTTTACACGTCCACACTGCCCTCTCACCGATGGGGCCCTCAGCTACTATCATATGGCCCCGCTCCAGCTGCTCCATACTAGCCGCGGTGACCACCGGTGGACCTAGAGGGGGCATCAGTCGCTTGGTCCGTCGCACCCAGTGGTCCTCCTCCCAAGCCACATGCCTCGAGACCCACTCATCTCTGTCGAATCGTGCCATAGCTGCAAGACAGGGCACACAAAAATGGTCAGAACACCAGAAAGTCAACATGTACAACATAATAAAGCAAATGCACATGAAGTGTCAAAATACAACTATGACAGGGCTCACAGGCCGTACGCCCTCGTCTTCGCCTCTGACGCACGACCCGTGGGGGACATTTGCTGTACTCGGACAATTCCCCAGTAAAATACCAAGAAATAAGGGTTCGGGAATTTCCCCGAACACCTCTAAGGCATGGGCTACCTAGCCCTTTCTACAACTCGGTGGGTCCGAGAGGCGTAAACAGTACCGAAACAAGGACTAGTCAGAGTGACACTCGTCAGTGTCAGTCCTACTGCCTCCGACCATGTGTGCACACACTGACTCCTGCCTAGAGCCAGGCCTCTAGCTAGTTTTCCCCTCTCGTAGGATGCAACGGTATAAGCAGGGGCCCACGGTAACTAGCTTAAGAACCGTCAACGGGAAACCCCCTCCACCTTCCCCAGGTGGGCCGACACTCCAGGTCGCGGGGTTACGACTAGTGGCTCCATCACAAGGAAAGAGAAGGCTACTCTATCGGGGTCTAAAATAACGCCATAGCTTTATAAAATAACTTAAACATGGCGAACATGCACTACTGAATGCATTAGGAACTAAACGTACCCTTTTTAGAATGCCAAAGGATATAACAGACCACGCTGGGACTGTTACCTGACATAACGGATTAGGAAAGGGGCGTTATATGGAACATAACGCACCTCCCTCCCTCCGTCAAACTCACCCGAAAACCTATGTAAACACAAGCACACAGACATGCATACCATAACGCACCACCATTGGGGTGTTATGTTCAGTATAACGCACCTCCTACAGCCTGTTATACTTAAGCGAACAATGCAATGCAACCAGAAACACAGGACATGACGCACCAAGCATGGGGCGTTATGCTGAGTATAACGTGCCTCCCATGGCCCGTTATACCCACCCGATCTTCAATTAGAAATCACATAAACATAACGCACTAAGGCTGGTGCGTTATGAGGATATAACGCATGGGTCTAAGCCTATTAGAGGCACCTGAACATCAAGAATCACGAAAAATCCACAGTTTTAATGCATAATATTACTCATCAGATCTGGGGCATTATATGACTATAACGGATCTACCCTACACCGTTATACCAACCGCCATACTGGATCAACCGTCAAATGACCGGTCAATGGTCAAATGATGGACCTAAAGGAGTCCGTCAAAGGGCATATAACGCACCACTTTAGGCGCGTTAAAGGACTATAATGCACCGGTCATGTCACGTTATGTCGACTGGGTTATGGGTTGGACGAGTTCGATACCGAACCCCCTCTCGGTCGACATAAATCGATAGGGGACGCATGAAAACAAACTAACCTGCTCAAGCATGCATCCATACATCCATTTGCATCAACAAAAATGTAAAGATGGTACCCATGGACATAATTTCATTATTTAATGAATAAATTATGCTAACATGGAATAATGCACAGAAAATGATGCAACTGGCATCAGACCACAGTGCATGTGGTACCGGTGGGTTCCTAGCGAGGAAGAGAGTCCATCCCCCTACCTCTGACGAGACGAGGAAGCCGATCTAATATCGAACGGACAACGAGGGCCACGGCGACCTCTCAACTTCACGTGCCTCCACGCTCCTCGAATCGAGAAAAGAAGGACGTCTACGTGATCCACGTGACATGACCTTCCCAATGGCCCCTCCCGCGCCTCGATCAGCGACCGTCTGAACCAAAACCAAGTGAGGAGAAGAAAAAATCATAAAATTAGGCCTAAAATCCCGCAAATAGGGTTTGGCATGGAAAATGGTGAAAACGCCCGCCATCGGCGATGCATGAGGTGTCAAAATGCTCCTGGCGAGATGAGGAACTCATTCCCCTATCTCGATCGTGGCGAAGCCCGCAAAACGATGCAGATCGGATGACGGGGCATCACGGCTCCTCTCGGCCCATCTCGTCTTCACGCTCCCCAAACCGTGGAATAGAGGGTACCACCTTGACCTACGCGTTGAGACCGTTCCAACGATACCTCCCACGCCTCGATCGGACCTCGTTTGGACTGAAACTGAGAGGTATATCCTTGGAAAAGTATGTACGCAATTGTAAGGCTTTACAAGCCATCGAGTCATTCCCTTGGATTGTTTGGATTTTTATGTAAAAGTTATTGAAATACACTTTGGGGCATTGACTTAGTGACATGAAATTTGTTCAGCAAAGCGTCATTTTTGGCGTGTCTACAGGGTCGTCGCGGGACGCAATGAGTTTTTAGCATGGTTCTAGTAGTCGAGGTTAGTCGTCAGTTGCCAGAGCCGGGGTATACACTGCGTACTTGTACTTTTCTTTCGTACTTGTACCTTTCTTTCAGTTGACTGTACTTATATTTAGACATGAGATGTACTGGACCTTGTAGCAATTTCATTATTTATTAAATATCTACATTATTATTTGGTTAATCATTGTGCTATCTCTGCGATTATTTTAACTTCTTACGTACCCTCACACCACCCTTTATCCCTTCTGAGTCTTTGGGCTCGTGGAAGGCGGGCCGAGGTTCGAGTCACGTCGGTTCCTTTCCAGTACTCGGATACCGGGTCATCACAGCTAGTATCAGAGCGAGGTTGTGGAGGTATATAAGAATCTGAAGTGACCTTAGTGGTCCAGAAGGTCCATGAATGTCCTGTATAATTGGCGACTGGCTTAAGGCCTGTGTGTTTTCTTGATTTGTGGTTGTTTTCCTTGATGCCAGGTGTGATATGGCGCCACGGAGGAGGACTCGTTCCCAACAGGGAGAGTCGGGCGATGGTTCGGAGGAGCAGAGCAGAGCTTTAGTTTCTGAGGGTGTAGCTAGAGGTGCACGAGGTCTAGGGATGGATGATTTCTTCCGAGACATGTTCAAGTATGTGCTTTAGTGGCAGCCGGGAGGCCAGCAGCATGGAGGTGATGCTGGCGAGGGCCAGGCTCGAGGTGGCCCTAGTCGGGTACTGAAGGAGTTCTTGCAGTTCTGACCGCCTCCTTTCAGTGGGTATCTAGATCCAGAGGTGGCCAAGGAGTGGCTAGGTGATTTGGGGAGGATCTTCAGTGTGATGGAGTGCGTTGAGGAGGAGAGAGTGGTGTTGGCTACGCATCGATTACAGGTATCAGCCCTGTCTTGGTGGACGTCAGAGTGGGAAGCAGTGTTCTAGTCTCGTCCCCTTCAGCAGATTACGCGACCGGAGTTCATCACGGCTTTCAAGCGTACTTTTTGTCCGTCTTTCGTCAGGTCGCAGAGGCTGTGTGAGTTCTTGGAGTTTACCCAGAGTGACATGTCAGTGGTGCAGTACCGCTCCAAGTTTATTGAGTTGGGCCGTTATGCATCTCACATCATGGCGGATGAGGAAGTGAAGACCAAGCAGTTCATTGGAGGTTTGAGGTCAGAGTTGAGGCATCCTCTTCTTGCATCAGGTCCGGCTAACCTAGATGCAGCTTGCAAGGCAGCAGCGGCACTGGAGAGAGATTTGCTGAAGGTTCAAGGGCAGGGCGATGCTGGTCAGGGGTAGGCAGGATCCAACCAGTCGATGGAGATTCAGCAGCAGAGTACTATCCAACTCTTAGCAGGTGGTTCCGTGGTAGTGCAGTCTGTGGCTTCCGTGCAAGAGTCGTCATCGTTTAGCTCGAAGCTCAAGAAGCTGCTCAAGGAAGTTGGTTTTGGTAGGAGGCGACGGGGTCACAAGGAGCCGCAGCAGGAGTCGATGGTCAGTGTTTAGCAACTAGTGTCTTTTCAGTGTCAGGGTTCGGTGAGTGGTGCTCAAGGCGGGTGTCCCAGGTGCACTGGTTCTCATCCAGGCAGGTAGTGTTCGGTGCCCGTGGTTTGCTTCAGGTGTGACCAACTAGGGCACATGGCACGTGACTGTCTGCAGAGACCGAGTCAGTCGCCCTGGTTTCAGCAGCAACAGTAGCAGTTTCAGCCCCAGCAAGTGCCAGCACAGCCGCAGCAGTACCAGCGATAGGAGCAGTTTCCTCAGTTATCTCGGTCAGCTACTGTAGGGAGGCAGAGATCCCGAGGCAGAGTGACCCACATGACCAGAGCAGAGGTTGAGGCGTCTTATTTTTTATTATTTTGTTTTTTATCTATTATTATTACATCTCCTTTTTATCATTTATTTATTTATTATATTTTTTTGATTATCTTATTTTATTACATTATTACATTCCGAGTGTAAAGTGTGCATGGAAGGATAAGTCAGAAGAGGCTGGAGAGGGGTTGACCTGTCCTGAGGGTAGGTTGACCTTAGTGAAATCAATGCTGGAGATAGGTAGACCCCAATGCATTTAAGGCTGAAGGCAGGTAGACCTGGAAGGTCCTGAGCATGAAGGTACGTAGATCTTGAGGGGCCTGAGCATGAGGGTAGGTCGATGCAAATTTGGTTCAAGACTGAAGGAAGGTCGGTGGACACAGGCACAAGGATGGAGGAAGGTCGATGCACATCAGGCATAGGGCTGAAGGAAGGTCGGTACACATAAGCACAAGGAGAAGGAAGGTCGATGCACATCAGGCATAGGGCTAAGGGAACGTCGGTACACATTTGGTTCAAACCTGAAGATAGGTCGATGCACATTGGGTTCAGGCCTGTAGACAAGTCGATGTACATTTGGTTCAAGCCTGAAGACAAGTCGATGCACATTAGCACAGGGCTGAAGAAAGGTTGGTGCACATGGGCGAAGGAAGGTCGATGCATATTGTACCAACACAATACCAAGGTCGATGCACATCATGCTAGCACAAGTGAAGGTCGATGCACATTATGCCAGAGCTAAGGGAAGGTCAGTGCACATTTGGTTCGAGCCTGAAGACAGGTCGATGCACATAGTGCTAGGGGTAATGGAAGGTTGATGCACATTGTGGCAGCACAAGGCCAAGGGCTGTGCATGTTTTGCCAACACAATTGAAGGTCGATGCAGATGGTGCCAGGGCTGGGGGAAGGTCGATGCACATTGTGCCAGCACAAGACCAAGGTCTGTGCATGCTTTGCCAGCACAAGTGAAGGTCGATGCACATTGTGCCAAGGCTAAGGGAAGGTCGATGCACATTGTGCCAGCACAAGGCCAAGGTCTGTGCATGTTTTCCCAGCACAAGTGAAGGTCGATGCACATTGTGCCAGCACAAGACCAAGGTCTGTGCATGTTTTGCCAGCACAAGTGAAGGTCGATGCACATTGTGCCCTGGCTAGGGGAAGGTCGATGCACATTGTGCCAGCACAAGACCAAGGTCTGTGCACGTTTTGCCAGCACAGGTGAAGGTCGATGCACATTGTGCCAAAGCCAAGGGAAGGCCAATGCACATCAGCCACCGGGCTGAATGAAGGTCAACGCACATCAGGCATAGGGCTATAGGAAGGTCGATGCAAGCCAAGGGTAAGGGAAGGTCGATGCACATTGTGCTAGCACAAGACCAAGGTCTGTGCATGTTTTGCCAGCACGAGTGAAGGTCGATGCACATTGTGCCAAGGCTAGGGGAAGGTCAATGCACATCTGCTACAGGACTAAATGAAGGTCAACGCACATCAAGCCAAGGCTAAGGGAAGGTCGATGCACATTGTGCTAGCACAAGACCAAGGTCTGTGCATATTCTGCCTTCAGCATCACAAGGCCTGTGCATGTTCTACCTTCAGCATCATAAGGTCTGTGCATGTTCTACCTTCAACATCACAAAGTCTGTGCATGTTCTGCCTTCAGCATCACAAGGTCTGTGCATGTTCTACCTTCAGCATTATAAGGTCTGTGCATATGTAAACTCTAAGGTCTGTGCAACTACCTTAGCCCTGCCTCGTAAGGTCAATGCTACAAGTCAACCATACCAGATCAGGTCAACACATCTATGCATAGAATTGTGAATAGGTTGATGCATATCAATGCATGGCGCTAGGGACATGCCCCCCTTCTTTTTATTTATTTTTATTGATCTATGCAAATGTGCCAATGGGAAATGCCAAAACATATTATTTATGAGTCGTGCCAGTATGCATGGGAATGGAGGCGGTGCAAGAGTGGTCCTCGAAGGTTGAGCGGCCTCTATTTTCTGGCGCTTGGCCTCCCGTCATTCGGCAGCCTTCGCCTCACCTAAAGCCTTCTTCACCGATGACCGCGCTCGGGGCCTCTTCGCAGGGGGGAGGCAGAGGAGTGGTGGTCGGAGCCACTAGCGCCTCCTTGAAGTATGCCGGCTTCTCCTCCTGCCGGAGGAGATTGCGATATGTTGCCAGCTGAGTACTGTCCGGGTGGTCTGCAATAGAAGGGAAACAAGAGAAGCCAGGAGTTAGTTGCTACTTGCCACTCGATAATGACCAACAGAAGTGAAAAGGAAGTATAACATGCGTGCGTGATAATGCGTACCGTGCGGGCTAGTGTAAAGGCGAAGCGACACTAGCCAGTAGGTCAAGGAGGGCTCCTGGTCCTGGCGGGCCGCTTCCCGAACCAGCAGGCATACGTCCCTGACCTTCTGGCACCGATCGACAAGGGCGACTAAGTCTGCGTGCTTCTTGGCACCCAGATGGCACAACAGATTAAAATAGTCCATTCCCCAATCGTCGGAGTAGTAGTAGGCCAGGTTTAGCGGCTTGTTCAGGATGGCCCTCCCTGGGTCCTCAATCTTTAGCCCGTGCACCTGAAGAAGAGTATACATCCAGGTCGTGTCTTTGTAATTTTCGGGCCTCCGCTCCTCGACCGGCACGAAGGCACGATACGGACAGATGGGGTCGACCTCTGAGCGCCAGCTTTTTGCCGGGGTGCCCTCCTCCTCTGCCGGGAATGGATAGTTGATCAGGTCCAGGCGTTCGCCCCCGACGCCGCAAAGGTCCCGCAGGGTCTTCTTAAAATCATCCTCCGCTATTGGAGGCAGCTTCACTTGCGGCACCGGCCGGGTCTTCTAGGCCTCCTTGCGTGCACGCAGATAGGCGGCCACTTCATCGCTTTTGCCGTGCCACAGTCGGAGGAGGTGCTCCGGATCGACATCGAGGACGGGCACAAGTTGCCGACTCAGGAATCTCCTCTCCGGTCCATCCCAGCAGTCAGTTTTGTGTAGCCGATAAAATTCCATCCGAGTGTTCCACCACTTTACATACTCGGACGTTACTCATGGGACCCGACCGGGGGCTGGCACTCGAAAGGTGGCCGTGTCTGCCCTGTGGAAGAAATCCCACCAAACCTGGGTGGTCTCAGCTGTCAAATTCCCCCGGAGATTCCGCGTCGCCAGCGTAAATTGGGCGCTGTATGGAGGGATATGCTAATCATACCCAAAATTCTGCCCGAAACGGAAAGGGTAGTAAGGCTCCAGCAGCAGGCTGTCCCCCTTCTTGAAGGCTAGTACGCTCGGGCGGATTGACAGTGCCCAATCCCTGAGCTCGGGCTCCAGCAGCGGGCGAACCACGTTCTCTTGGCTGATGGGGTGCACGTATTTGACCACCTGGTCATCTCTGCACTCCCGCTTATTGTTCACCAAGGGGCTTGAGTGGGCCGCCAGCGTCCAGAAGTGGATGGAGCCTGACGCGCCTTGAAGGATTATTATCAGGCGGCCCCGGATGTCATACAGCCTCAGGGAAGTGGAGCTCGGCTCTGCACTCGCGAACTCCAGCATCTGCGGCACTAATCCCCAGTCCTGGACGGCACAGGGAGCGAACTCCGGAAAGAGCGAACAGACCCACGCGCTGAAGAAATGCAGTGGGAATACAAAGCGGGCCTGCCGCGAAATCTGGTGGACGCTCACTTCCCCGAGCGTCTTGTAGATCAGGCAGAGAGCAATCGGGCACAAGGACAGCTTGATCCCCCACGCCATCTGGCATGCGGGGTAAATGGCGTCCGGCCGAATGACGGTTTCGTCCCCATGCGGCAAAGCAAATGAACATAGCCAGTATGTGAGGAAGGCGGCGCAGTGCGTCATCGGATCAAGCTATTGGAGGCATTATCTTTTGCACCAGGAGTTTGTCCTCTTTTCTGATCATGAGGCCTTACGATTCCTCCATACCCAGAAGAAGCTGAATAGTCGCCACAGTCGTTGGGTGGAGTATCTCCAGGAGTATACCTTTGTGCTTAAGCACAAGGCAGGGGCGGAGAATAAGGTGGCTGATGCGCTAAGTCGTCGGGTGATGATGTTGACCACCATGAGTGTTGAGGTGGTAGGGCTATAGAGACTGAAGGATGCTTATGTTGATTGCTCAGACTTTGGTCCGTTCTATGCCGTCCTTCAAGCTAGTCCCTCACGCGATTATAGTGAGTTTGTGCTACAGGAGGGCCACCTATTCCAGGGTGACAAGTTGTGCATCCCACGGACTTCTGTTCGTGATTTTCTAACATGGGAGATGCACGTGGGAGGTCTTGCTGGCCACTTTGGCCGGAACAAGACCATAGAGGCGGCTGAGCATCAATTCTATTGGCTTAGCCTAAAGAGGGATATTGCTCGTATTGTGGCCCAGTGCCACACTTGTGCTTTGGCCAAGTAGAGGAAGCAAAATACCGACCTCTATACTCCCCTTCCCATCCCAGATAGTCCATGGCAGGACATTAGCATGGACTTTGTGTTAGGATTACCCTGCACCCTCTGAAAGCATGACTCGATCTTTGTGGTTGTCGATCGGTTCTCCAAGATGGCATTGTTCATTCCATGCTCCAAGATCTCAGATGCCACTAGAGTTGCTCGTCTGTTCTTCTCCCACTTTGTCTCCAGGTTCGGCCTTCCCCGTACCATAGTGTCAGATAGAGATGTACGATTCACCAGTTATTTTTGGAAGACCCTATGACACATGATGAGAACCCAGCTAAAATTATCCACTACATATCACCCCCAGACAAATGGTCAGACTGAGGTTGTCAATAGGAGTTTGGGGGATCTTCTGAGGTGTCTAGTCCGTGATCGAGTTAGGGACTAGGACTTGGTTCTACCACATGCGGAGTTTGCTTACAATGATTTGGTTAATAGGTCTATAGGCATGAGTCCTTTTGAGATTGTTACTGGTCGTAGACCTAGGAGGCCTATAGACTTGGTCCCATCTCCCATCCAGTCCCGTGTATCTGAGTCAGCTGAGTCCTTTGTCGATCATGTTAGATAGTTGCATGAGAATGTACGTCATCACATTGAGTCTAGCAACGCACGATACAAGGAGTTGGCTGATGCTCACAGGCACCACCGTGAGTTTCAAGAGGGCGAGTATGTCATGATCAGGGTTAGGCCTGAGCAATTTCCCTCGAGAACCGTGAAGAAGCTACAAGATCACGGTGTCGGTCCTTTCTGAGTAGTGAAACGAGTTGGTCCTAATGCATATGTTGTGGATCTGCCAGAGGAGTACAGGATCAGCTCCACTTTCAATGTCTCAGACCTAGTCGCTTACAGGGACACAGCGGTGATACCTAGTGAGCCCTTTGAGCCATCACCTGCCATTGTGAGTGACCCTACCCCCGAGCGACCACCTCCAGCCTTGTTACCTCAGCAGCGCGAGTAGATAGAGCATATACTAGACGAGCAGGTGACTACTACCCGGGGTGGAGGGTATCAACGCTATCTGGTGCGATGGAGGGGACGGCCCGTGTTCGATGACACATAGATCACCCGGGCAGAGTTACAGAGGGTAGATCCAGATCTGCTGGATCGATACCAGAGCGACCAGGACCCCTACTCGACAGGGTCGAGCTTCTCCCACTCGGGGAGAATTGGTGAGGACACCAGAGCTAGTCGTCGATATCAGACATGCAGCACAACTCGAGCGACGCTGACCTCCTTGTGGCTGGGTGATAACATGGAGTCCCCACCTGGGTATTGAGTTTCTTTATGTTTATTACGAGTGTATTGGTGTGTATTTGAGTATTTATGAGTGTA
>JANBPO010002149.1:0-25595 GCA_024336825.1 Amorphophallus titanum | reverse complement strand
GTCTCAGGCACGCTCGAGGTTTCATGATATTCGCTGCACCTTGTTTTACTGTTCCTTGCCGTTGAGCGGTCTTACATCCAAAGTATGGTTTTTCCTCCCAGCATGAAAAACCCTGTCTCTCGGCCTCGCCTCGGGCTAAAGATCGCGGGAAAGGAAGACGATGAGCTAGGGGACATCACCCTCCCTCCGTTTCGCGTCGAGGTGCGCCGAATCGAGCTCAAACTGCAAAGATCACCGCAAGAAACCCTCGTTCTTCACGCTTCCCACGAACACCGCATGCCGCTGCGATCGTCTCACCGCGTCGTCGTCCCGCCGCCGTCTGCAACCGGAGAGAGGCCCGCCGCGGTCGCCGCCCTATATATGGAATGTTATTTGGTAGGAGCACACATGGACGGTTAGCATATCCTTACTGTATGGAAGATACTTAACCATTTGTATTGAAACATGGTGGGAAAGCAAGTTGGTTTGATTGTCATCGACGGTTTCTACCAAGTGACCATCCTTTCAGAAAGCAAAAGGACTCATTTCAGAAAAACACTATTGAAATAGATGAAGCAGACTTGCAACGGGTGTCTGGTCAACATATAGTAGCATAGGTGCAAAATTTACCAGATGTAGTACAACTGTCCGGTAGCACACGACAACTCCCTAGATTTGGAAAGGATCATAACTAGAACAAGAAAAGTATTTTTTGGGAATTACCTTATTGGTCAACTCTTCTTTTATGACACAATCTACATGTCATGCATATCGAGAAGAATGCTTTTTATAATGTGTTCAACACGATCCTAAACATAAAAGGTAAAACAAAAGACAACACCAAAGCACGTAAAGACCCAAATATGCTTTGTAAGCGTCCAGAATTGGAACTATAGAATGTACATGGAAAAATTGTAGAGTCAAAAGCAGCTTACGTGCTTAGTGATACACAAAACAAGGAAGTGTGTCGGTGGTTGAAACAGTTGAGATTCTGAAATGAATATGTGTCTAACATAGCCTGTTGTGTGAATGTTAATGAAGGGAAAATATATGGATTGAAAAGTCATGACTGTCATGTGTTCATAGAGAGGCTAGTGCCCATTGCATTATGTGACTTGTTGCCAAAGCCTATATTGGGAGCACTAATCGAGTTGAGTTAGTTTCTCAAGATTTTATGTGCATCAGAACTCAGACTTTGAGATGTACAAACTATCAAAGAAAATGTGATCACGATCGTTTGCAAGTTAGAGAAGATATTTCCACTAGCATTCTTTGATTCGATGGAGTATTTGATTATCCATTTGCCATACAAGGCTATAGTCGAAGGGCCGGTATAATTTTGATGGATGTATCCATTTGAGAGGTACGTGAGATTTTTTTTCTTTTGGCCGCTACAGGTGTACTATATGTATGTCATGGCCATTTGAACTGTTGTTGTAGGTGGATGCATGAACTAAAAATGAAAGTTCACAACAAGACGAAGGTGGAGGGTTTGATTACTGAGGCATTTATTATTGAAGAAATTTCAAACTTCTGATCAATGCACTTCGAGCGAGAGATTCAAACTCGTCATACTCGACCTCCACGTAATGATGATGGGGGAGTTGTTGATTTGTCCGATCGACTCTTTATAATTAAGCATCTTGGATGTGCATTCGGACGTTGCTTGATTCACATGCTCCAAGATAGAGAGTTATATGCCACAAAGATATATATTCTTCTGAGTTGTACTGAGATTGAACCCTATGTTGACTAAGTTCTTAACTCATATTTCCTTATGTACATAAGTTGTTTATGCTTCTTCTTGCCACTTAAGGTTGTAGTGTATTCATATTGCAAACAATTTGATTCAGAATTAGTACAAAATATCTAAATATCCAAGATGTGAAGGTTGAAAAAGAACGCGATAAGTTTTTTACCAGATGGCTGCGATATCAAATTAAAACTCTGATCTTCTTAGTGTGATTTACTGTTTTCCGCAGCCATGTATACTATATGAGTGGAGATGCATGGAAGGAAGGGGGAATTGATGCAACAGGTGACATGTTCTTGCAGGATCTTGTACTTCTTGAACTTAAACATGTTTCGTAGTCAATGTCTTATGGCATAAATCAACTGCCTTGGCATAAATGAAGAATGGTTTCTGTGCATTGTATTTTAACTTAATTTTAAAGCATATATTAAATGTCAATGCTGTGACGAAAGAAAGAATGAGTTATTTGAAATAGCAAGATTTTGTAACCACCATCTTAAATGCCCATATGATGAGCTTTCTGTTGTTTACTTTGGCAGTATTGAACGCCTAAAATGCCAGGAAGAAGCGTACTGATGTTGTTGGACTTGCCCTATTCATTAGTTAGTTTATCATTGATGACCGACAATGGGGACAACACAAACTTGTTTCTGACATATCTGAATACTTATGTAAACATCTCCTTGGAACTATTTCTGATACTTCAAATGAATCTTTGCTATTTATTTCATTACTGTGTCCTACATTCTTATATTTGTTGTATGATATCACTTCTTGGTTAGATGCATTTGTTTGATTTTGATAAAGTTGCAAAATTGTCGTTGTTATTGTCAATTTTGAGATGAAAAATTATCATAAATAAGCCTATTCTCCATAGACAAGTTAGGTCAGAATGTTTCCACATTATGGCATATATATCTTCATTCCTTTTCAGCAAATATGTTTATACCGATTGTTGAGTATAATTGTCATGTTTATGTTAAACATCCGTTCACCTTTTGGGGCCATTGTGAAGAGTTTGAGATATGTCAAATAGTGAGATAGTGCTCTAGGAACAGCGCAATGAATTCTGTTTCTAAGGTCAAATGGATTGAATTGCCATGTCTTCGAAGCCAAAGTGGCTACTCTAGTATGCAATTCTGTTCATTTTTGCCATCAAACCTGCTCCAGAAATGTTCCTGGTTCTTTTTTCCTGTTCCCATTAAGCCCAAAAATTAAATTATGAACAGAAATATATCTCTTATCCTCCCTCCCCTCCTGATCCTCTTGCAGCTCTTATCCATACTCCATCCTTTCAAGGGCCTACTTAAAGGGTATGACGGAACAAGTAGTTCTAATTTTTTATGGCCATTCGTGATCATGACATTTATTCTATTCTTAGTTTCTATGCCTGTACAGGGAAGATTGCTGATCTATTTGTTAGAAAGAGATCAGTTTATGAACACACTTTCCTGCATTAGTCTGTGAAACAATGAACAAAAATGTACCACAACCTCCAAAAATAAGTTTGTCATGCCTGTTCTTTTCCAATATTTGGAATGTGGCACCCTTTTATTGATTGTGACAAGAATTGTGTCAGCAATCTGTACCAGCAAACCATTTTCCTTGTTAAAAGCTATTATATTGATATGATTGTGGGCATATACTTTGCAAATAAATTCTTAATGCTTCAGCTTCTTGTGTCTCTAACTCCGAGATTACCCTTTTTGACATTCATTTTCATTAAATGTACAGACCAACTAACCTGGAAAATGCAAACAGGAATCTAGCACAGCCCTTCATCCACATCCTCACCCCAAGCCCAAGGCAGATTCAGGACCATGAACATGAGTCATCGTTTTTGTATTGTTCTGTAATGTACTACACTGCTGGGGCAGCTTGGTCTGGCTGCTCAACTTAAGACTGTTATTACATGGACGTGTTAACCGCTTCTTGATGGCCCATTCTTGATATATCCTTTATGGATAGTAATATTATCTGTGTATATCAAGAATCAAATCGTTTGCATTGAGCTGGACTTCTTGGCCGCATATGAATCAGCAGTAATTAGCTTGAGTTCATAGTTGATCTAGAAATATGTGGCCAAACCCAGTCAAAACAATCAAATCGAAGCATGATTAAGCAATAAGGTAAAGTGACCTTTTATTTAAAAGAATATACTTCATAATCATAAAGGCTATGCACTAGAAAGTCATGAATAAGAAGGTACTATCAAGCATGTATTTATCATAATATTGCCTCATGATTTTCACCCGTCTATAAAAAAAGTACTCCCAGTGCAAAGTGATGCCAGTATTCATCGTACCCCATGATTTTCAGCACATTTTTAGCTCTCTGTCAATGGGGCTAGTGTGGAGCCCTTGGACACTATCCGTGCCCACTCTTACATCTTCAAGTTACAGATCAAACTACTTTCATGAGAAAATAATAAAGTTTCAGCCAATAATACTCAATTCAATAATAGTTCCATGATAGTATAACTAAGGCAAAAGAACGCACCAACATAAGATCATGAGAGTTCAAAGAAAGATTTAAGATAAGGTCATGCTATGGGAAGAATCTGGCAGCATAACTATATGTTCTTTAACTTTCATAATCCATTAGATAGTTTTGGAATAAAGTTTTAGGTTTTAGATAATCACTAGACCATCTAGGAACATAGGAAAATCAACCTTTGTGTCAAACCTCAGGTTAAATAGGATCTGAGAGTATGCGGTCATTCCAAGACCGTTTATGGACAGAAGTGGTTAAGACATGACTGCTATTAGGAAGAGATGGTCAGGTCAGGATCATTTCTAGATAGAGTCGACACCAGATCGAGGAAGATTCGACGCAGCAGAATAAATTGGCATAACGCGGTCGCAGGATGACCACTACTTGACATTAGCACTTGCCTGATGACCGCGACTATCTAGGATAAAAAAAATGTCGGTAATGTGCTTTCTAGACAAATGGGCTTTGAGGGTGCAACCGACTCGGCATCCTAGTGGGAATCTCAGGCTCGCGGAGACTTACAGAGGCCTTGAAATATGACCCCTAGTCTGACAGAAGGAATATCCGGCGGAGAGGTTCACAAGTCTAAGAGGTGTGCCTATAAGTGCAAAGTGTAACTAATAGACACGTACCAGAATACGTGCTATATACTTATGAAAGATTGGAAGATGAGAGTGAAATACATGAAAACAATGATCCAATGATTCACATAACAATTCCACAAAATCATAAGAAATATCATTTAATACAAAACTATATTGTTTGGCCAAAATTAACTTATAATGAAATAAAGTTTAAATATGCTCCTGCTAATCAAAAGGTGACTAACTTGATTAGGGACATAATCAAGTGAGATATGGCATACTCATAGCATATAATATCATAAAAATTAACTAAGATTTGGACTGATTTTTAGAACCAGAGTGCGGTCATCTAAAAGACCGCCTTATATAGACGCAGTTGGTCGCAAGACCGCCATTACCAAGAAGTGGTTAGCGGGTGACCACCTTATGCCTTCCAGACAGAAGGGTCAAAATGGTGCAGTTAAGGCCTATTCTAAGGCAAGTTATGCATGGAAATTTTAGTAGACATGAAGGTAAGTCATGATAGAAGAAAGATAAGGCATGGAGATATATAGATTTACATGAATTAAATCAAAATTATCATCTTCTTATTAAAAGGTAGGATTCATGCATGCTGTGATAACTCTATATGCGTAGTGATAGTAAAACGTAAAATACTCCGTGTATAATCAATGAAAACAGGAGGGAACTGAGGCCTTTTATTCGTAACACATTAATTTAGCCATCCATGAGATAACCTACCTTTAATTGGGTTCCTAGACTTCCAATTTCTTGCTGGAAGAACACCCCAGTTCCTACGCATCCTGCGTGGGACTAGCAATTTCTCGCCGTTCTATCTTCTTAACCTCTTGACCTAAGTTCATAAAAAATGGAGGGTGGGTAGAAGATATAAAGGAGAACAAGTTATTCTAAAGACTCAATGTGAAATTACCTCGTTTAGGGCTTCTAATCCAAGAAGATGCTATAACAATATGCCGAAGGGACTTGTCAATAGAGGTCAACAAAAAACTCATGGGGGAAAATATTGAAAGATTCAACCAGATAAATTCGGTTGTCGCAAATATAGAAATGTTCTACGCCAATAATCTAACATTTACACCCTCTAAGGGTAAGGCATCCAAGGACCGCAATGCCATTGGGAAGGAGGCAAATGTTGTCGACTTCTCCCCTACGAGCGGGTCCGGCAAAAGAGCGACTCCAAGCAATTCCGACAAGAAGTCCGAAGGGAAGACATCAGCAAGATTATCAGAGCGTATGAAAACTCCTTACTCCTTCAAGAAGCATACCAAGAGCCTCTTCAATCATTACATGAAGAATAAATTGATATCTTTGCCAGATTCCAAGAAGTCGGAAGAGGTGAACAAATCGGATGACCCCAATTATTGCGTATATCACCACATATTAGGTCATACCATTGAAAATTATTATGTTTTCAAGGATGAGGTGGAAGAGATGATCCAAAACCAGCTCATCACAATGAAAGGCTATTTGGTGGATCCCCCACAGTCCCATGCTTGGAATCGGCTGGACCCAATCGGCTAATGTAATCCACCATTCAATTAATGGGAGTCAAATGGCAGCAACCTTCCCACACCCTGAGCCGAAGACAAAAGAAACTGGCCCTAGCCAAACCAAATCTGTTGTGTAGCATCCAGGCTAGAGGCCCTCCCATCAATAATGCTCATTTTCAAAGGATAACACTAAGAAGATATTCGACCTTCTACTTAAAGAAGGCCGAATCATGGTGCACGACCCACCGGCAACTTACATGGAGATCTAGAAAAAGCATTCTCATTATTGCAAATACCACGCTAGGGTATCTCACCCGACGAGGAAATGCAAAGAAGTTCAAGACTGCATTGAAATCCTTATTCAAAAAGGAGAGATCGATGTCCAAGGAGGTAGCATGATAAGGAAAAACCTTCGAGAAGCTGCCAAACAAATGTTAAAATCAAGGCCGGCCGACAAAAATGATGAACAAAAAAGATCTAGTCTCCTATGATCAGCAATGGACAATGCCTCAAATTGAATGACGTCCCGAGGATGGGACTCGCTGACGTTCTCTGTCAATGTTGTGCATGCATCAACTTCCTGCATATCCCCCAATCCAAAGGCAGAGAAGGCTAGTCCCAGTTCGGATCAACCCATAACATGGCGTCCTGAGTGGCAACCGTGGCAGGACTTAAAGTCTTTACCCTTTCCAAAGGATAGACACCCGGAGATTACTCGAAATTCTTCTGTGTGGGAAAGAAATTTTGGTGTAAGCGTCACCCTAAAGCAAATTCCGGAAGCCCAAGGCAAGGCCCACTTACCTCACATGTAAGCAAGGAGGACTAGACAGCTCGAAAAGAAATTCAAGATTTCCATCAACTAGGAGGAGAAAGCTCCCACCCAAGTCAAAAAGGCAAGTCTCAGTAGGAAAATCTCAAGTTGAATGTCACGCAAAGCCCGAAAGGTAAGCCTCAACAAGAGAGCTTCAAATCAAGTGTCGAGCAAAGCCGAAAAGGCAAGACCCACCCAAAAAATCTCCAATTAAACTATGGGCAAAAACAAAGAGAAAAGACCCACGAAGAAAATCTTAGGCCGCGTTTGGAGATCAGACGAGCTTTTTTACTTTTCACATAATCCTCTCTCCGTACGTACAACGCAGATGTCAGAGATTTTTAATCATGGAAAATCTCCATAACCAAGTTGATGGGAGCTTCTACGGATTAAAGGAATGCAGGGCGTTTGTGCATGTGTTCTCTCTCATCTGACAATCAACTTTACACCAAAGCCAATGTATCACCAACTTTACACCACAATCAACTTTACACCAAAGCCATGGGCTCTGCCAAACGTGACCTTAGACTGCATGCTGAGCAAAGTCAATGTCATTCAACTTGCATAATAGATCATGAAGAATAATGAGTCATAGTTTAGTCATCATCAAAACATCCACACAATATTCTCTCCCTTTTTGATGATGACAACTATGAGTCATTAATAATTATTTTAATAATGAATCATTAACAATTCAATCCACTCAAGACATTTGAAAGAGAACAATGCACATAAGTGCAAGTATAAGTGATAATTAGAAAAGGGGGAGGGGCGATAAAGAGATGGAGAAATACCGTAATCGCCACCAAGGGTTAACAGCATAAAATAGGAAGAGGTTAAAGATATGCTGTGTACCTTGAAAAATAAGAGAAAGGACACGATCGGCACATGATTGCTACAATATAATCGCAAACCTTGTGCAACCACGTTTAACACGGGGCAGGAAACTTCATGGTTCAACTCTTTCTTGCCTTCCAACTGGCTAGAAAGTCACATCCACACTTGTCTATCCTGCGAAACAAATCAACAAAGGAGATAAAAACCCATTAGAACGTGAAAGTGTAGTATCAACCCCACATGAAAAACAAGCATGAAACAAAAGTGGGAAGAACACACCCAGGGAGGGTTTTTAACCCCTATAGAAGGGAACAAAAATAGGTTTGTGTTTGTGTGGTGATTGAAGATGAAAACGTAGTAGAAAAAGAGATGAAAACATGCATATGCAAGCATGAGATGTGATAGAAGAAGGGTGTAGAAAATAAGAAGAACAATGAAGAAAAGGAACCCTAGAAGAAGGAGGACGAAGGCATAAGACTTCCCTGGTGATTAGGGGTCGAAGAAGCAAGTCGGCATCGTAGCATGGCTTCGCCCCACATCGAAAAATGCCCTCCCCTCATGCTCATGGCCATGGGAGGCTATTTATAGGCCTTCAAAGCCCTAAATCAAAATTTGAGGATAAATCACATAAAGATAGGATTTTGAATGATAAATCTGAGGGATATTGATGAGATAATGCCCCTATAAGGGATATGAGTCGATCTGGCACGAAATCCTCAAAGTAGATGGCTTCCACTAGGACTCCAAGGCATCCTTGGCCAGAGAAAATGGAGTCTGGGATGAACAGGACTCTACACAGAGAACGCAATTAGTCGTGCAATCACTACATGAAGAACGCGGCCATTCAAGAATCGCGACCTGCCCAAAGAAAGAAAATGTCCAGAGGTTGAGTCAACGCATAAACGACAAAGGGTTGACTCACCAAGTCGACTCAACGAGAACACAGTCGTCTGGTCGATCGCGACCTCATGATCACGGTTGCCAGATAGACCGCGACCACGCAAAGGGGCCAAAAAGGAAACTCAGTCGACTGAATTAAGAAATCAATCGACTGAACTTGAAAATTCAGTCGACTGAAAATGGGCATAGGTCGACTGGCTTTGGGAGAATGTGGTTTGATAGTCGACCGTGATCTCATTATCATGGTCGACCGACAGACCACGACCAGGGGGTCATTAGAGCTTGAAACGGGTTGACTGATTTTCCAAAATCAGTCGACCAAATTGAGAATTCAGTCGACTGAACTATGCTTCAGAATAAGAAATTAGTCCAAAAATGTGACAATCGATAAAAATTGCCTCCAAGGCTTAATGAGTTATGTGAACAATGTTACGGGAACGAAGAAACGAGAAATGATGACCGTGACAAGAGTTGCTCTCTGCGGGTTTTAATGAAAATTACGGAAAGAAATGGAATCACGCGAGAGTGCGTATGTTGTGCATGATGTGTGATCGCCTGAGGTCGAAGACCCTAAAAATGAAAGAGTAAGTGATCGTGATTATACCTCAGAAGCGAGAGATTTGTGTAGATTTCTTCTTCCTCTTCCCACGGTCGGCCAATGAAGAGGGTTTTCTTTTTGATTATCCTTGCAAATAAATGAAACAAACACCAAATAGATCATAACAAATGTAGAATCAGGTGGCTAGCGAGACCGAGACTCACACGGGAGGGAAAAATGTGCAAGCGAGCTCTGAAAATTAGTGAACCTGAGTCTTTTATCTTTCTTGAGTCTAGCATGATGTCTCTTATTTAGTTATTTTGTCTAAGTCTGTTAGTGCATCGTCTCCTTTTCTTTCATAGTGATATGGTTGAGTCTTCAAGTTTTTAGAAATTAAAATTGTAAGAGACTTATATTTGAGATAAAATTTTATTGTTGCTCCAATTTATTTGGTCTTATGCGACTACTCTTGATTATTCACGATTGTTTAACTGCCACATTCCGAGCAAACAACACGTTCCGCTGCTATCGGTTCGGGGCGTGACAGTAGCACTTTGTCTCATTGTGGTTTCAAGAGGCGTCTCCTATAGCGTAGCACTTTGCCCTACATGGCATTTAGTTCCCACACTTCCGACTGGGGTATAGCTCTGATACCATTCTATCACACCTCGTACTCTATACCATCGAGGTATTATCTACTTTGGCCTACCGACCTCACGATTTTGTCCCTTTCTAAGGGTGATCAGCTCTAGAATGGAGAACTTCCCAGGAGGTCACCCATCCCAGTACTACTCCGCATTAAGCATGCCTAACTTCGGAGTTCTTTTCAAGAACTGAGCCGATACTTCAAAAGGCATCTCGGTGATATATAGTACAACTTAGCTATATTTGAGGGTGTTACATCTGCCCTGTTCGATCAGACAGCAGCCCTTCTGGGACCACTACCTACAGGTAGCGGCCATAGCGTGACTGCCATCTGCTTTCTGACCTGGCCTATGTGCCTGTTTGTTAGGTCTACTTACCCTTGTTCCAAGTTGACCTAACCCTGTTCAAGTAGACCTAAGTCCCCTCAATCGACCTGGGGTACGTGGCTTGAACCCTAGTTCGGTCCAACCTTGCCTTAGGAACTTTGGGAATTTGTTTAAGTCGACTGAAATTGCCTTTTTGCTGAACCTATCATGGTAGCAGTCCCTCTTGAACCATAACCTTCATGTAGCGGCCCTCTGGGGGCCATTTTCATCTTTCCCCCTCTTGTGCGTCGACCTATTGATCCATTGAGTCGACACCGATCATTATTGATCATCCACCTAATAGCGGTCTAGGCTGGACCGTCATTTCCATGTAGCAGTCTTGGCATGACCGCAACCTTGTTCCAGAACTTGCTCTCTATGATTCTTGTGTGCTGTAGCAGCCGTGTCAAGGGTGGGCCTTGGGCTGCAATCTAGTCCCATTAATGATGCCTTATGTGTATCTTGACTTCCAAGTCATATTCCTATGACTTCTCACACAAATTTATTTGGAATTACACTTGATCTTAGAGATAAGATACATAAACTTTACCTTGGAATTCTTGGCTGATTCCAATGAATGTCGAGATTTTTACTTGGGATCTTGGATCCGCCAATCAATGCCAATGCATCATAAAGGGCCTGATCTGGTCCTTGGAGGAGCACCCAAAAGTACTTGTGTCCTGAGGAGTTTGTAATGACAAGGTGTGACATTGCACCGAGTACTTGCTAGCGTGTTGTCTATGACATTCATTTCCACATGACATTCTGACTCTACATGACTTGCTATACTTGCGTGCTTGTTCGGCCAATTCACAGAATATTGTTAGACACTATACTATTCTATCCTTTGTTATTCCCTGTAATCCATATCCTTTCATTTTTGGCTATAGTTGACTATTATCAATTTCATTTATTTATTTATCTGTTGTTTCTCAGCATGACATTATTAAATTGGCTAATCACTTATACATTGTCAGTTATAGAACCTATTGAGCATTCGCTCACCCAGTTGTTTCCCCTTTCAGGTAGCTCTAACGAGGATACGCAAACTAATGGGGACGGACGAGAGTGAAGATCTTGGAGCTAGCCAGTTAGAAGTCTTTTTAAATTTTGATTTTTGTGCCAAAAATTTACTAATTTAGAAAAATACATAAAAATAGTCGAAATGATCCTCTCAAAGAGTACATCGTAGCTGTAACGTCCTCGAGTCGATGATCTGAGGAATAAACTCACTGCAGGGTTCCGTAACTTGTACGAGAGAGAAACCCACACGGATTGTAAAACTCAACTCAGGAGCTACAAAAGTGATCCAAAACTCTCCAATAAGGATCCGAAAGACCTAATAAGACTCCAGGGCATTACATCCTCCCCTCTTTTAAGAAATTTCATCCTTGAAATTTAAGGAACTAGCAAAGGAGAAGTAGGGAAGAACAACCCAACAACACTAACACGAAAATAACACGAATCACGAGAACACAGCTCAGAGGAACACGGTCAGACTACAATCACAAGCACACGCTCAGGACCAAGCACGACATAAGTGAACACAAGTCTGACACCTCCGAAACAGGGCAACGTCGCTTACGTCTCATGGGAAAGGAGACATGACACACGCCACAGCAACAGATCTCCAGAAAATAGAACGATAGATACGACAAGCATCAGCTTAAACAAGGAAACACGGTCCTCTCAGCTGACAGCTCGAAATCAATGGCTCTAGTGCCAAAGGCAACAGGGAACACCTAGCACATAGGCGCCAACAACAACACTAGAATAACTCCAGTAACAGCACGGCAATAGACAATATCAAGGCACATGAAGCCAAGATGAAGTCACATCGAGAAGGATAAACCTCTCGACTGGCGAGATTCTCACAACAACAATCCTCGACCCGTGGGTTATCCCCACACGCTTCCGCTGCGCACTCATACAACGCACACAGGCATCAGAAATATCTCAGTATCCACATTTCAGCACACACACAGTGCCATCGCAATTCATGAAAATCGTAAATAGCACGCCACGAGTACTGATCCAGCGAATAACCGATCATAATTAGCCTAAGTGTAAATGAGGGAGAGTACCAGCTTCAACACAAATCCCAAGGAGAAATACTAATCTCAGCTCACCTTCACGTCCTGAAACAATTAATGAGCCTTCACAACACATCATCCACTGGACACGACACGACAAACACGGTGCACCATAGCTCTTAACACCATGACAGAGTCCAAAGTCAAGCAACCGTACGACAAGGAGCAGATCAGGCTCAGTTTAAACGCTGTCCACACTTAAGCAGACACAGGACAAAGGCATCACTAAGATAGTAATTCTAAGGCTTACCTTGAAAAGACTCCACCAGACGGGATGAGAAGCATCAAGCTCAACCAATAATAGCTCACCAGGAAGGGAATTCCTAGGTCACCTGAGCATCTTCTCAACCAAGGAATCTAATCGAGCACTTCAGCAGACGCGAAACGCATCGGGAGCTGCACAGACTCAAGTTGGGATGACCAAAGCAACGTAAGAACATGTACGGTCATCGCACCAACGCTAAAAGTCACCAACCACCTGAACAAATGATGAAAAAATCTCGAACAATGTACCGCAGATTCAAACCTTTTGGTGAACTCTGTCAAGTACAACATGATTAAGACAGACACCAAGATGACAAAGGAGCATCCCGTCACATCCCGACGAGAGCAAAACCATCTCGCACAGTGCTAACACGGCACGCACAGGATGACATATGAAAAATGAAGCGACAAAGAATCGTGAACCTAATGCTAGGTGAAGACTGTACTGGACCTTCAGGACTCTGGAAACTGTATATCTTGGATTCCCATGTACTTCACACAACAACGCTCTGATTCCAACTGTGACGACCCAGGTCCCGAATACCGGATATACCCGATAGGACTACCGATACCACTTGGAACCCGTGAAGCCTCCCAAGAGCTGTAAAGCTCCGAAGGGAAAAAGGATTGTCGTGTAGTACATTGAAGTCATAAAGATATAACAGCAAGTAATTAAATTTTATTAGATCGATTTGCTAAAATAGTAGAAATAAAATTACTTTTTTATTAATAGTTTCAATTTAACAATTATACCAGAGTCTAGTCCAAAGGAAAGGCGAGCAGTGCTGTCCAAGTACAGTCGGCAGAAAAGAAAGACGTACATTGAGGTTGGGGGAAGCCTGACGTAGGTACAGTTGGCAGCTACGGACACGTCACACCAGGAACCATGGAAGCCGAACAATGCCACCCACCTAAAAAGTAGGGGCATGCCTCGTGTCACTGGCTCAGTAGGAGTCATGCGGATCGCCACTGAAAAACACGCAGTAACACGGAACAACAGGAAAAATAATAGTTGTAGCAAAGCAGAAAAACTACACTAGAAAGCTGTAAAGAAGAGGAAGTAGGAGTAGAGAACAAGCAAGGAAGACGGAAGCTAAAAGAAAAGGGAAAAGTCGTATCGAACGAGCGCAGCTACCAAACTAGCCTCGGCTCCCAAGCTACTCCTAACAGCAATAGAAGGGTGAACTCTGAACTGGCGAAGTCAGAAGTTGCCAATCCATTGACGTTGAAAGAAACCAGCAAGATAGACAAAAAGCATGGAAGAGATCTAGACAGACCCAACATGACTAAAACATCGTGCACACAACATAACACTGACCTCGGGCAAAGCCACAAGAGGGCTAACCTGAAAAGGTCACGATACTCGAGAAACACGAGAGTCACGAGAAAGTCACGTGTCACGTGACTGGAGTACCCCTCACTAGAAGAATAGCCAGCCGCGTCCCCTGACGTCTTACGCTGCGCCTACAAGTGGCTCGTTTGCTTGTCGTGCAAAAGCACGACCGAGACCAAGACACTGTCAGAACCAGAACAGTACTACAGTCGCAAGTAGTTAGATAGGGTAACGCTCGTCGGCGTTAGTCCAAGCCCCTGACCATGTGTGCACACACTGGCTAATTGTCCTGAGCCAGGACTCCAGCTAGTTTTCTCCCCCAGCGGATGTTACTACAAAGCAAGAGAGCCCACGAAAACTAGCTTATAAACTGTGTATCGGGAACTACATCGCCACCACTCCCAGGTGGGCCGACACGTCAAAACGAGTCATCAGCTTACAACTAGTGGAGGTTCATGAGACACAGACTCTAAAACGTGAGTGCCGGAGTACAGACAGGTAAGAAGCACTATCGCACGTACTACGAAGTACCAATGGCAGTACAGGAAACTGCGAACAGACTCAGGAAAAGACAACTAGATCTGAAACTACAACGATCTTTGAGTCTCACGACTCGGAGTCAAGATCGTCATACAAAGCGGAACGAGCCATCTATCGGTCTAATCCTAAGCCAGAGGAAACGACTCACCATAGGAAACGACTCACGGAGACCTGAGGGAAATACCGAAAACCCTCAGCACTTCTGGATACGCGGAACGAGGTAAGATGACACCTCACTGCATCCAGAACCACGTCTCGAACTGGACAGAATCACCGAGACACACACAAGGTCTTACGTCAACCATTGGATCTAGCCGGGTTGACCAGAACCTGACAATGACATAAAAAGTAGTACAGAAGACTTCCCATGGCAATAACACTCCTGGCCACCTTATATCATGGTCATAGCCCTCATAGGACATCAAGAGACATCCACAGGATAACGGACAAACCATAAGGTCAAGCCAAGATATACGGAAATCGGAACGTCGGGAAACAACACTCAGACACTGCCCTAAGACACGTACCTAAGACAGACAGTCACGAGACAGGCCATCACGACCAACGGACGAGACGACGGATAAGACTCACTGGGCAGTCAGAAGAAGGCCGCTCGGTGAAGTGAATGGTCCAGATGGAAGCCATTCAAAGAGGTATGAACGGACTAGAACGGACCATTCAAGGGGGATGAATGATTGGGGGCCAACCGCTCAAAAGAACTGACCCCTAGACACTAAAAGGGATGGATGGTTAGGGTTGAGCCGCCCAAAGGCTAGCGCGGTTAAGGAGTAGCCGCTCAAGCCAACCGACCTACTACAGTGTCGGTCAGAATGGTTTTGACAAAATGGCCTATCTGAAATGACGCAAAACTGCTGACCAAAGGTCAACTGGGTTAAGCGGGCAGGACCTGGCCGCTCAACCCAACGGGAAAGATGAACGACTGAGGACCAGCTGCTCACGGAGGGATGGGAGGACGACTCCTGGCCGCTCAAGCCCCAGAGCGGTCTATCAACTGACCACTCAACCTGAAATCGAGACACGTTAAATGGTCCGAAACCAGCAGCCCATGCTCCTTGAGCAGTTGCCATTGAACAACGAAGGTGTTACGACGAGCAAAACAAAGGGTTCGTCCAATCGTCACCTTTCCATGCCCCATTAGTTCCGAAACGAAGGGGATACAATGGTGATGGGCCATATACAACACATAGACTCCAACGAGAGTTAGATCGGTTGAGAAACGGAGAGAAACGGGCAATTCTACGGAATTGACCCAAATGGAGTAACCAGACTTCTCGGGCTCCTAATGGTCCCGAATGACCGTCAATCGACACGAAACTAGTGTCAATGGATTAGGCACAATGTTTATTTATCTATCTTTGCTTGAATTTTCTTTATTATTTATGATAGCTGCTATGCTGCAATTATTTACGAAAATACATGTCTGCTATCTGCCTTATATATCTTTACTCTTTGTATATCTATACTTTTTAGCATAGTCATTTGTGTAAATAGACAATAAAATAATCACTAGACTAAATCTTATCAGCTATCTATCTTATACTCTCATTTCTTAAGATAGCTGTAATTATGGCTTAATCAAGAGATTAACACATGATATCTGATCATCCACTATCCCTAAATATATTTGATAGTTGTACCAATCTGTACATAATGATCAACAATCTTTCTTATATTGCTTTATATTCATGATAGATGAAATATTCTAGGATTATCTGCACTTAATTGTCTAGCTATTTGATTATATCTCTTACCTTTTGATAGCTACAGTATAAAACATTTCCTGATAGCTGTAGCATATTGCATGAACTTAACTTAGTTGCTGTAACAAAATGAACTATGACATATCGACTATATTATTGTGTCCTAGTTACTGACATATCAACTAAGTCTATATTTGAGCGGGCTTCAGTAAAATTTAAATTTCAAATGCCTTCATATTATATTCTATTTTTCTGATGTATACTTGACTAACAGTCAGGAAAGACATAGTGTTTATTTTATTTCAAGTTATACTAATAATGGCATATTCAAAGGGACACATTTCAAGACATGCAGAAGAGTAGCAAATATTTTATGCAGCACTTTTTGACCTCTGCAGTCCGATAGTCCCAAGATGGAAAAGAGAACTTACGAAAATGACACTATAAGAAGATACGCTGAAAAGAAGGATCTTCTCCTCAAAAATATATTTAAAGAACAAAAAGAGAGATCTGCATTTTATCTTTTCGTAGACTTCTCATAGAGAGTGCTCGTCCAAGAAAGCTCAAAGAAGAAGAAACCTCTGCACAACTATAAGTCCAAGGAAAACAAAGATGCTCTCACTCTGAAATGACTCTAACACTCATCAGTCTGAGTCTAACGAAAACAAAAGATGTGCCTAATGTCTTTGAGAGTATATCTAACAGACCAATAGTACAAAAGAGCTACAAAATGAAGGAGTGTGCAGAAAGAGAATAAGCTTGGTGAGAACAGACACGTTCACATATTTTCCAGCCAACCAACCAAGCAATTCACTTTGAGCACAAGTTTTCCCGCTAGTGTTGAGTGAAGTTCAATCCTATCATCTTCCTCAACCATATTAGCTGTTGTGAAGAAGAAATAGAAGAAGCAATGCTATCATACTAAATCTTATGATTCCTCTCTTAGCCTTTTTCAACACTTTGTCTATCTTTCTAAAGGCTTTTCATTTTTCTCTATCAACGCCACTGTATTTCACTCTTAGTTCTCGACTTGAATGTTTTGTGCTTATTGTATACATCTTGCCTATCTTAGAGGTAACTCTGTGTAAACCCCCTTAACAGTGGTTCACTTATTCTTGAGGGAAGAAGTCCTTGCTTGCAGGCAAGAGTACCTACAGGAGGTTTGAAATTCTAGGTTTGGTGCTGTTAAAGCAGCTCAGACTCCAATGAGCGAGTGCCCAGGGTGTAGCTAAACACTAGCGAAAATAGCTAGGTTTGGCAAGCTTGCAAATTGGCTAGGTTTGGCTAACCCGTAACTAAGTTGGGATCTTAGTGAGGGGATGCCCATGGTGAGCTGAACACCTGATCAAAAATAACCTTCCTACTATTCCCAGTTTAGGGTAGATAGTGAAACTCTAGAGACTACACATAGTGTCATGCCCCGATGCGGAAACTCGGAATGCAGCAGTTTATATCGTTCATGTCAATCAGAGCATTCATTGCCACAAGAGACAATACCATAGGGTCGTCAATTAAACAAAATCCACATTTTATTGATAAAACAAAGTAGTGCCAGGTGGACCAATGAGGTTTCACTAGGTTTTATGCCTCATCCAATCCTCACGGAGGCCTTGTTCTTTAAAGGCTGCCTCCTCCTTTGAAGAACGTTGTGAGAGCTACTGCCGTAGCTGCCTTTGCATACTCAGAAAGAGAGCTACTCCAGAAGAAAAAGAAAGAGAGAATTTGAGCGCAGCCAGCCCAAGCTTTTAGGAGAACGCTTCATTTTGAAGCTACATTGCTTTTGCTGTTTTCCATTCGAAACTTTTCTTGTTCTATTTTACTCCCTTTTTGGAATTTGTTCCTTGTTCCCTCTAAATTCTCTCAGAGGAATGGAGAGCAACTCTCTGAGTTTTCCCTCTGTGTGTGGAGGAAGAGTGGATATTATCCTCTGGTCATGCGAGCTGTTAGGGGTAGTCACAGGTTCCCTTTGCGTCTCACAAAGGAAGGGAGATTGTATCTCCGGTGTTCTTCTAGAAATCTAGAAGTGGCGAGGAGTGTGTTCCTCGTGGGTTAAGCTGTGTATCAGCCCTTGTTGCAGACTAAGTCTACTGTGACCGTTGCTTGGTTGAGCAAGGAACTCCGCTCTGTTTGAGCGGAGGAGTGGATGTAGGCAGATCCTGGATCTGACTGAACCACTATAAAAATTGCTTGTCTCTCTATTGATGGTTTCTCATTTAAAATTACTTGTCTGAATTTGCATAGCTCATCTTGTAAACCCATATGCTCGACCATACTGTTTTCTCTGCTAGTTAGTCTGCTAGGCATTTAGAGCGTGGTGTAGCACCTAACCTGTATATCAAAAGGAGCAGTCAGAAAGATAGGTTACGCCTATCTGGAAGGCTACCCCTTGTGTGAGGAGATCCCTTGATCCAACCTCTACCAAGTACTGGTGACGGTGAATGCAAGCACACTCAAGTGCATCCTGTAGATTAACTCTGCAGCATCTTCAATCTTTATAAATTGCTTATTGCGTCAAGGGTTCTCTTCATCTATGCGTTTGGTTGTTTGATTGGTGCCCCTTGCTAAACTCTATCTGTTTGCTTACAACCGCGATCTTGCAGTTTCCATTGTCATTTGATTCAGTCGTGAGAAATCATTTGCTGAAATTTTTTAGACAGACATATTCAACTCCCCCTTCTATATCTGTCATCCTGCTTATGAGATTAGACGCCAACACCCTCAGTTACTCAGTGTAGCTCACCATTCTACTTCAATTAGAATAGAGGTAGCATGGCACTTCATGACATTGTCCTTTCCACTTCATTGGTGAAGGGACTCGATTTCTCAATAAATCCAATGCCATTGCTCTGTCTTAGAGCACTGAACTCAGCACACACCTTTTTACATAAGGATATATGTTTATCAGACGCCAATATCCCCAATTACTCAGCATGACTGAAGTTCATTGCTTTCATTGTAGTCCTTTTTTAGAAATCTTCAGATTTGACAAGTGTTTAAAGATAATACTGCAAAGAAGTTTCTCAATCAAAGATGCCTTCATACTAAGATAAACTTTCAGATTCAAGAAGGCATAACATGTCAAGACATGAAAAGCTGGTTTAAGTCCATAAGTTTGAATATAGCCACTTTCAAGACCATTAATCTTTAAAGCTCAAGAAGTCATTAAATTTAAACTGATAACTTTCATGTTTAGGGCAGTCATAGAACTCCATAAAGGAAGATTCCTCTTTAAGATTTACTCTGATAAATGAACACAAGAACAAATCGAGATACTCCCAAGAGTTCAAAGCATTCAAGGAGATAGGAATCAGGCATCTGACATCTGAGCAAGCGAATGATGTTTAAAACAGGTTCAAGCAATTGAGAACACATGGCAGATTGACAGATCAAAGTTTTAACGAGAATGCCCCCTCTTAAGCAGTGACTTGCAGGAGGATTGTTAGGTGGAGCAAAGGGAATGATGCTCATAGATAAAATTAGGATACAATCAGTCTAATCTGAAGACTTTTGAATAGGCTGGATGAGCCTATTTTGATTGCAAGACAGAAGTAAAGGCAGTAAGAAAAGTATTGGTTGAGATGCTCACCCTTCTTGCTAAATATTCGGAGGCCCCTTCCACTTTTATCACCATTGGCTTGACAGGCACCCCTCTTTTTCTTCTTCCCACTGTGTCATTACCGATGGTCACTTATGCTGATACTGAAGATCTCACATTTTATGATATATCAAAATAATTCATTTAAGAGTGTCCTATGACAAACAAGTGATGTAAGCCAAGTAAGAGTGTCTAGTTCAAAGCTTGAGTGATGAACAACTATCATAAACAAGCTGTCTTCCAGGTTGAATACAAGCTGTCTTCATCAGAAAATTCAATGGTTTATGCTGAGGTTTAGTCCCATATCAGATATCCATGGACGCCTTCCCTCTATATATGTAGAGTATTCCCTCAACTCAATGTCTTGGGGTTAGAGTTCGGGCCTTTAGCATGGTATCAGAGCTACGTTTGCTCATTTGCCCGCCCCACCCATTAAATAGGACCACTTATATCATAACCATTCACGTTCAGCAGCAGGGGGTGTTGAGGTTTAGTCCCCATTGGATAATCTGTGGGTACCTTCCCTCTCTATATGTAGAGGATTCCTTCAACTCAATGCGAAGGTTTTGGGGTTTGAGTACGAGCCTTTAACATGGCATCAAAGCTGGGCTTAACCGTGGGGCTGCCCCACCCATTCAATAGCATCATTTATAGCGTAACCATTCGGTTTATTTCATAACCATTTGGGTTCGATGCCAAGAGGAGTGTTGAGGTTTAGTCCCTCATTGGATAATCCAAGGCCGCTTTCCCTCTTTATCTATGGAGGATTCTCTCAACTCAATGCCTAGATTTTGAGTTAGAGTTTGGGTCTTCAACAGTTCAGAAAATGTTTACTTCTCACAGGGTCTGCCAAAGATTAAGGATTGTGCTTCTTACAAAAGTTGGAACTTTTATAGTTGCTTTATCAGGAGGGTACACTGTGCATGTGGAGTTTTACTCGAGGTTTTTTTCTTTAAAGGGTGTTGATTTACTTCCTTGGCTATCCCTTGAGGAAGCTACGAAGCTTTCCAGCCCCTTGTCCAAAGAGGAGATATAAGAAGTCTGTCTTCAGACTTGTATGTAATCACTAGGACCTGATGGAGTTCCCTCGTTACTCTACTAGCATTACTAGAGGTGATCAAAAAGGGATATACTTGAGGTTGTTCTGGAATTTCAGAAGGGGAGGGCTTGGTGTTGATCCCTAAAATAGTTGGAGCATAAAGGCTCCAAGATCACAGACCAATTAGCCAAACAATGAATAAATAAAATCATTTCTGTGCATAACATCTTCACATTTACCACAGGAATTCTATTTCATCAAAGAAGAAATGATTTTTTTCCTCTTTTTGTTTGAAAGAGAAATGGACTTTCCTAAGGGCAGTTTGAATCAAGATAACAAAAAAACATGTATTTGTGGCAAGACGTAAAAAATAAACTCTTGGCCTACTTCTGGCTCGCCAAGTGTTATTGCACAGAATCAAGAGGAACTTATTACAGAGAGAGAATCAAAGGGAGTAATGGACAACTCACGTAGTAGTCCATTGGGGTGATCCTGCATCATCTCCAAGAATATCAAGATGGTTCAGCCTGAGAAATGTGTTTTCACTTTCAGGTGTCATTGCTGCTGCCTCATTCTGGGTTGAGGGGGAGCCATGACTTCCACTTGATGATGTTGAGTGTTCACCAGAAGGTGCTGGAGTCCCCCAAGAAGACTTAGCAGTGCCTCCATTTGTAAGTCTTGGCAGGTTTTCAACACCAACTTCTTGCAGATGATCAGCACCAGAAACCATTCTACCCCCAGGAGATCAGATATGCGATCTGACGAATAACAGAAGAAAGAGAATACATACCTTTATGGCACAAAATCTATTCATCCTAGATAAGACATCATTATGATTAGCATTGGAGATATTAATGTCAGAGAAACTCCGACCAAGGCAAGCACCATTAATTTTTAAAAAAATCAGTATTTCACTAGAATAGGAGCCTCACTCGTTTGGGCTCCCCATTTTTTCCTCCAATGGTTGTCGAGATGATGTGACCAGTAAGTGGATCGTTCCCCTCAACAACTGATGCTTCCTGCAAAAAAATTTCCACTTCACACCATTACATATGCACCCGATTCAAATCCTTAGCCGAAGAAAGATGCACGGAGAAGTCTCCCTGCCGCAACATCTAAAGGGTCAATAACAGGAGTCAATCCCCGAACCACAGATAGGAGGTTGAGGCAGCGAGGATCAAATAAAACGCCGAAATGTTCGCCAAGCAAAGCAGAAAATACCGACAGGGAAACAATGATAAAAGCATAATGATGATCAAAAGGAAGATAAGCAGCTAATGTTAGGCACAACGGGAATCCGTTAACAGTAATCAGGGAGCGAGGAACTCTACGAGATCATCCCCCGAATTACTTGGTGGAAAAAGATAACAAACGGAGAATCGAACAAAGAAAAGGGGGAAAAAAGTCCCGAAAAAATTCAGAAGCTGATTGAAGACTCCTATTCCTCAGTTTCCGAAGAGAGTACTACAGCGAAGAGCTCGGGAACCCTAAGCGACGAATAGATCGACAAGAAGAAAGAAACTCCATAAAACTCACAGTATGCCGTCAAATCATCCAGAAAGAACAACGACAAACAAGCTAAGACGGAAGAACCACACAAGCAGCACGGAGATCTATCCCCAACGATCTACAAACCGCAGATCTCACCCCAAGTCAGTAAATCCCGAACAACAAACCCAACGGAAGCGAAGAAGCCCAACGCGCGGCGCCACCGCCCCGGCAAAAGAAACCAACGCGAGCAGCTACCTTCTCGTCGCCCATCTCCGGCCGGCGGTGCGGGATCTTCGCCATCGCCTCCTGAGGGTGCTCCTGCTGCAGCGCCTGCGGGTGCGGATGCGGATGAGGCTGCTGCTCCGGCGGATGGTGAGGCCCCAGCGGCAACGACGCCATGGGCGGAGAACCACCACAAACCCACACCTCCCTCCCTCCCTCCCTCCCTCCCTTCTCACTCCTCCCCCTTCCTCGCCTCCTCCACCATTCCCTTCTCCAGCTCTCTCTCTCTCTCTCCCCCCCCCCCCTACACCGGATCAACCCCACCCACACCCCACCCTACCCAGCCAAAATGTTAAAAAAAATAAAAATAATAAGAAAGAGCAGATGAAATAGACATTAGATAATTTCGTCCCGCCTGAAAACCGTAATCTAACTTTTCCTCCAACGGGGAAATGCGATCCCACAAATGCCCCTCCATTTAACCGAAACTACACCCAGGCCCACGGAAGATCCAAGCGAGAGGTCCGCACATTGTAAAATGACGGTCGTGACCCCCAGCTGGCACTCGACGTGGGCTTCCGTTCGGGACGTCCAATGGGGACCCATCACGATGGTATCCGACTATTCATTTGATTGAACAGATATTTTTAGGCTTGCTTTGACAATCGAATTATCGGTGTTTGTTCGGGACATGCGCTAATCGAAGTGAGAGAAGGGCTCACATTTCTCTCACACAACCACTCTTACCCGGGGTCTATTATCGTGTTCGAACAACAAAGCGAGTCTTAGAAACTCTTTGATAACCACTTGATAGGTCGATTGTTGGGAGTTTCGTGGGACGGGCCACACTTTATTCATTCATAATCATCATCAATACATTTCCCAAATAGTTTGACTCAAATAGGAAGAAAATTACAAGATTGACTCAAGAACTATAAAAGTAGACAAGACTATGGAACTCTGTTTGGTTCTAGAATGATGTACATGATTTTTTGATATGTTTATGGCAGAGGTGTTATCACACAAAGTTAGTGTCTTTTTGAGATCCATGCCAAAATCAATTAATTACTGTTGGATCCATAACACCTAAGCAACACAACTACCTATGGCCACATATTTGGCCTCGGCAGTTGATAATGTCACTGAATTCTATTTCTTGGAGGCCCATGAAACCTTGCATCCCCCAAGAAACTGGCAATACCCGTTAGTGCTCTTTCGGTCCACTTTACATCCCGCGTAATCGGCATCAAAATAAGTAATCAAATAAAAGCTCAAACTACATGGGAACCAACGACCTAATTCATATGAACCAGCAATATAGCGAAAAATATGTTTCAAGGCCGACATGTGTGATTCTGTAGGGTTCGACTGAAATCTGGTGCATAGACAAACTACAAACTACAAACTACATGCCTGGTCTTCTGGCTGTTCAGTATAATAGAGATCCAATCATGCTTCTAAAGAGTTTCTGGTCCACAGATTTACCTTTATTATCTTGATCCAATTTCAGTGATCTGGGCATCAGTGTCGATTGAGGTTTCACATTGCTAAAATTGAATTTCTTGAGCAATTCCAGAGCATACTTCTTTTGGCTTATGAAGAGACCATCTTCCAGCTGTTTTATCTGCAAGCCCAAAAAGAATGTAAACTCTCCCATAAGACTCATTTTGAATTCTCTTTGCATTAACTTAGTAATTTTTTCACTCACAATGTCATTAGTTGAGCCAAAGATAATGTCGTCTACATAGATTTGAACAATTAACATTTGCTTATCGTCTAATTTAGTAATCAGAGTTTGATTAACATTCCCTCTTTTGAAGTCATTTTGAATAAGAAATGAGCTTAATCTCTCATACCATGCTTGGGGTGCTTGCTTCAAACCCTATAATGCCTTATCCAATTTGTAAACGTGGTCTGGATAATTGCGATCTTCGAATCCCAGCGGCTGCTCCACGTAAACCTCTTCCTGCACAAAGTCATTTAAGAATACACTTTTAACATCCATTTGAAACAGTTTTATATGGTTACAGCTAGCAAAAACCAACAAAACTCTCACTACTTCAAGCCTTGCTATGGGAGCGAATGACTCATCAAAGTCAATTCCTATTTCTTGACTATAGACTTTGGCTATAAGCATGGCCTTATTCCCAATCACCACTCCTTGGTCATCAAGCTTGTTTCGGAAGACCCATTTGGTTCCTGTGATGGAGTGATCATTCGGTCATAGCACGAGGAACCACACCTTATTTCTTTGGAACATGTGTAGTTCTTCCTGCATAGCTAAAGTCTAGGAATTGTCATTCAAGGCATCTTCAATAGAATTGGGTTCAGACTAAGAAAGTAAGGTAGTGTAATCCTGAATTTCAACTTTCCTAAGTGATGAACGTGTCCTTGTTCCATCTTCAATGCTACCGATTACATTTTCCATCGGATGATCCTTCAAGAATGTCCAAGATCTTGGAAGTTTGGGTTGCTCTTGGCTTGATTGCTCTATTTGCTCTTGTGCTTCTCCTTGATTTTGCTTGCTTTTGGAGCTTTCGGGTACATCATCCTTACTTGCATTTTCTTTTCCAACATCATCCTCATGCAATACAATATGTTTATCAGTATTCCTCAAGGAGAATTCATCCACTACCACATGTGGGCTTTTCTCAATCATAAGAGTTCTGTAGTTATAAACTCGATAAGCTCTTGAAGTGATAGAGTAGCCAAGGAAAATCCCTCGGTCACTCTTTGGATCAAATTTTCCCAAATCACTCTTTCCATTGTTAAGAATGTAGCAAGTGGAACTAAAAGCTTTAAGATATGAAATATTAGGTTTCTTACCCTTATAAAGTTGGTACGAGATTTTTCTCAAGATTGGCCTTACCATTGCTCTGTT
>JANBPO010002148.1:0-87986 GCA_024336825.1 Amorphophallus titanum | reverse complement strand
TCAGTTTCTGCAATTTACTCTTCATCCGTGTTTTTCACTATTCTTTCCCCATTTTCATCATCCTATGCTCTTTTTCTCTCTTTTCTCTCTTCATAATAGTTCTTCATTTTTCTTACATCTAAAATTTTCTTCTTCCTCCTCTTTCTCCAATTCTTCTTCATTTTAAAGTTATATTCCAATTTTTAAAGCTCAGGTTTTCACGTGTTTTACTATTCCCCTCTTTGTTTTCAACTCACACACACAACACACACCTTTCTTCCTCTTCTATCTTCCCCTTCTCTATTTTTCTTCTAAACATCCCTTTGACGGAGATTCTACCCCGGTCCTCTCGGTGGCGTCCATCTCCATGGTAGGGCAGTCCACTCAAAGGCTCGGCATGGTGATTGGGTGGCGCTCTTCTTCCAAATTCCATGGCTTTACTTCTTCCTTTATTCTTTTATCTTTAGTCAAGTTGTAATTTTTAATTTTAATAGACTTTGTAATCTTTCCTTGGCAATAAAAATTCATTCTTTACAATTATGTTCTTCTATTTTCTCTCTCCTCTTCTAAATTCCTCTCCTTAACCCTCTCATATTCTTTAGATAGGTTTAATATCATGCAATTTTATTTTTCTTTTCAAAATCTCACTCAAAATTTAGATCTCTCAAATATAAGGGTCCTCCAACTTCTGTTAACTGAGAACATTTCTTCTCTGTGGGATCGACCCATTCTTACCACTTTAATCTAATTCAAATCTTTTTAAGTGAGTGAGTGTAGTTATTTTTGAAATTATGGCATAGCTTTTGACGACGAGTTTAGTGGCTATCAATGGGCTCACCAAGGGGTCGAAGCCAAACAAACCGAAACCAAACTGACACTAAATTCTGGGCAGGTAGCGATCTTACACCTGGCCGCTAAACCAGAATGGTGGTCATTCGCATGGCTGCTACTAGCGAACTGACCTAAAAACCTAACGGTATCCATGGGACCATTTACAGGAATTTAGTAGTCCCCCTAAGGCCACTAAACTGATTTGCGGTCGGGAGCTAGATCGTTAATCCGAACTGACTTGAAACAGGGGAAACCCAATAACGGTCGACCTCGGACCGTTAACACGAGATTGGCGGTCATCCCAGGGCCGCCAACATCAAGTTGCAGTCGGGAGTGAGACCGCTAGCCTAGACTGACTTAAAACTCGTTAAAACCATATAATGGTCTACCATGGGCCGTCAAACCAGATTAACGGTCAACCATAAGGCCGCTGACACCAAATGGCGATCAGTCACTTGGCCGCTACCAACGAACCAACTTAGCCAATATAAAGCACCTAGTAGCAGTCACCCATAGGGCTGCTACTACAGGGTTACAGTCTCTGGTAAAACCGCTAAATAGTTTCGGCAGGAAAATTGTAGGACTACCCAAAACTCGATCTTTTCACGCCCCAATCGTGCCTAAATGACGGGGAAACATTCCTAGACTCAATATCAACCTTCCACAAGCTGGAAGGGATCAAACCATCCACAAAATGGCAAGAAATAGGCGATTTTCACAAATCCATCCAAAACAACTCACGGGGGTAACCGGCCTCCTACAGGCCCCAAATCACAACCAAACGCTGTTTAACTAGAGAATGGAATCCCAACATGCCAGGGGTTCGAATGACACCATTTACACTGAAAATTGTCGCTTAGAATGGTGAACTCGGCTCACACCCCCAAAACATGATTCCACACTTAAAGCAGGAAAACCTGCTCAGACTCACACCGTTCGGCTCTAAACCTGGAGGGCACGTAGGAAAAGAGTAGGAATTCACCCCCCTACCTCGACCGAAGATCTCGCATGCTGAAATGGCCAAACCTCATCGAAAACTACCACACGAACAACCTATGCTAGCTTTGAATCCACCGAGGGATCGCGCCAACATCACGCTCCATTTCTCGCTGCATCAGAGTATGAATTTGAGACATATGAAGCGGAGTTTCTTTTTCGTTGTTTAATTTGAAGATTTGATCCAAATTGTGTTCAACATTCTCACTTACAAAAACACCAAACTAAAGTTTGTTGTTTTCTATATCTCGACTGCGATTCAAATGAGGGTGTCACATGAGAAAAGAAGGGAGAAAACAAGAACATTTGAGTGGAAGCTTCCTTTAGTTCTTCTTCTAAATACTGTGGTTTGTGAACGTCATTCAGTCGGACCATAAACTACCTACAAATCTACAATAATCATGTAACAAATTGCAAGATATACACACCTTAGAGTTTAAATGTTTCACAGCTACATTAGACCTTCACTAGTCTTCAGTTGGCTTGTCCTCGTCAAACCATCGAGGAGGATCGAATCCAGACCCTCCTGCAATTTAAAGAGATCACGAATTAAAAAGGAAGAAAACCTGGCCAGGTAATTAAACAGAGGTAAATGGCTGACTGTGTACCATGCCAGTCAACGTGGCATAACACACTACAAAGTACACCATAAGGTGATAACGTACTGCATATCGGAGATATTTAAACACAAATATTCTTGCAAAAGCATCAAGGAAATACCGAAAGAAAGGATGAACTTTTGAGAGAAACATTATCATTCACAATACAAAATCTTAAAACAAATATGAATGTAGTTTCCTAAAGCACCCACGCTTTCCTTTTATTAGGATGTTGGGCCCTGTGATAGAAAGATGATGGCATTATCCAAGACAGTTACGCCATTCCAAACTATAAGGCGTATGATCCTTCTTTAAGGATGGGCTCAAGCAATGCTGCCATTGATGACACCAGATAAATCTGCTTTCATGTTGCAGAAAGATGGTGTTGGAATTCGAATACCTTCACGGATGTACAATTGAGAGATTTCTCTATCAGACGGATCAACAGAAAGAATGTGGAATTTAAGTTTAGAAAGATCAAACTCGGGTCGAAACGCGATGTCGCTCTTTTTAGAGTCGTTTCGCCCCTACACGGTACAATAGGCTCCACGGCGAAACTTCTCCCAAGATATGACGACCCAAACGATGACTGCGCAAAGGTGCACTCCAAGTTGCAACGTCGGGGCGAACACCACAGTGACCATTTCGAGATCTTGTAGAGGAAGATGACAGAGAGGAGAAAAACGAGAGGAAGATCAGTTCGCTGCTTGTGCCAACCCTAGGAAGAACGGCCTTCCTAAATAGTCTCCCACCGAGAGTCCAAAACGGTCAAGCCCACGAACAGACACTCTCGTTCCCAAAAAGATGCGGGAGAGAATCTGAGGAGACGCGAAGGAACCCCAAGAGCTGCGTCGGTCAAACGGTCAAAAAATAAAGGTCGAATATTATACACACGCACGCACGGCACGGCATCGGTAAGACAAGGCAAGGCAATACACACGCGTGTGTGATATAGAATAAGTCCCAAGGAGCCCACAAGCTCAATTGGCCCAACTACCATAGTCTCCCCAAAGGAGCACACAAGGTAGCAAAGAGTCCCAAATAAAAGAAGATGAAGATTTTTTCCATCTTCCAATGTGGGACAAAATCACACCGGAAATCAAACTTTGATAATTTTAAACCATTGAATCGAAGATGGTATATGAAGCCATATCATATCGTGAAGCATTTAAGGCAAACATGAAAGCAGATGTAGCCTCGGTACCTTTAGCTCCATGAAGTGCAGAATAATCAAGCTCAAAGAATGCTAAGAAAGGTAGGGGATGAACATACCACAATTTTCACATCTTACAATGTAGTAAAGGTGGATACACAAAAAAGCAGGGCAAGCAAATGAACCAGAGAGTTTAACATTTTTGTGCACAGGGCCGCTAAGAAATGCAGACGTCAACATACGAAACTCAGAGGTCAACAGAAGTGAATATGCATAAAGATTATCGTGCCGCTGCTACCCTCCCCCGACAGCTAGTCCGACGCTTGTAGTGCCTCCTTCCGGAAGCAGAGTCTCTTGTAGGGGGCCTCCTCTGGCAAAGATTCTGATTTCTCAAATGACATCTTCTTGAGTGAGCTTTTGGCCGTCAAAGGAACTCAGGATGCCCTTAGGGTTCCCCACGGGGTCTCCATTTATAGGAAAGGAGACGAAGCCCCCAGAAGGGGCAAAAGAGTCCTCATGCCTTCCCAACTTTGTGGAAATCGAAGCGATGGGATCCCGAAGATCGCGCCTTCTCACGCCCCTCGATGAGATTTCAGTCATCGGTTCATATCCCAAGAAAAGATTTAACACAAGAAAAAGAAAGCATGAAGGTTTCGTGGAAAGTATAGAACACTCCAGATAATCAGAATTTGCAAAGGAAAGGCAAGTATTCTTTATGAGGCAAAAAGCATACAAGGAAAGAGCTACATCTGCTCTGACATACCTCGATAAAAAAATAAAAAGAAAAACAAGGCAAAAACCATGGCGAGCATGCCCTCAAGTGCTCACCCCCTCAGCGGCGTGGGCTAACGGCCTGACGCCAAGTCCCAAGCCTTGAGTACGTCTTCAGGAACGACCATAGAGGGTGGAGCATCGTTAGTCAGGTCGACTAACTCCTTGTCCCCTGAGTGCTCGGCAACGTGCTCCACGGTGCTCGGCCCCTCCTCGCCAAGCTCCTCCTTGCCCTAGCTAGCCGTAGGCTCGAATGGCATTAGCAGATGGGGTAGGTTCGGCACCAAAACGCCCATGCGGTCAGCAATAGCTTGGAGGGTGGCCGACCACCACTCCTGGAAGCCAAGGTCCCTCACCGGACCATAGACTTCAACAACGGCCATGTTCAGCTTGTCTTGGTATTCCGAGGATGCTCGAAAGCACTCCATGGCTTCCATGCCAATCGTGGTCATTGCTACCTTCAGCCCAACAACCCAGGCCTCCATCGCCTGGGCCCTCTCCTCGGCCTCAGCCACTGAGGTCCTGAGCTCAGCCACTTGGGCATCAGCTGCATCTACCTACTTGGCCGCCTCTTGCAGGGACCCCTCAAGCGTCTGGATCTAGACCCGGAAAGGGTCCCGATCACACTCGGCCTCCACCAAGGTGCACCCTTCCAACTCCAAGAGCCCCTAGAGCTTGAAGTGCTCGCTCATTAGCTTGTGGAGTTGGGACTTTAGCCTCGATCATGCCACATTGTTGTCAGCCAGCTACCGGGTGATCCACTGGAAGTGGTACCCCCACAGGCCGAAGGCCCTGGTGACTGAGCACAAGTTCTTGGCCGCCAAGTTATATAGCTCCTCGTGAGCCTCAGGGGAAAAGACTCCAGTGTAGTCAGGCAACCGCACGGCCTTGTCCATTAGGATGTAGGCCTCGTGCTGACTAGAGATGACCCCCGAAGTGTCTTCGGGTGGCAAAAAACTGGTGGCAACGTCAATGCATGACACCTTGCCCTTGTCATATGGCCCCCCGACATGGGCCGGTGGGGCAGCCCTTGTCTAGAATGGGCAGACCGACAGAGATGACTCTAGAACTAGCACCTTAACTAGTTCGGGGACCGAAGGAGTTGCAGATAAAGGGGAGGAGGTGGCATTCACAAATGAGGAGCTTCGACGGCAGTCCTCCTCCTCTTCCCCTGGAGACGTTGGCTATCTAGCAAGGCCACAACACCAAGGTCCACCCGACAGTGTTGCTCCACCACCATTGGGGAGATCTCGATGGGTTTGCTCGATGAACTCCTGGAGGCAACCCTCTAACTTGTCGCACGAGTGCCCGAGTCGGTGCTGGGCATGGGCATGACAGATGGCGACGTAGGGGGTACATGCGAGCACTCCACTAGAAGTGCCCTGGGGAGAGGATATTGCAAGCGCCCCAGTTCGAAGATGACTGCTTGCTGGGGAGCAGTGACAGAAACCTGATTGGCACCATGCCCTATATGATCAAGAGGGAGAGGGACATTCACCGACAGCTCGACTACCTCAAATTGTAGCTCTAACGACACCGGCGTCCCTATAGTAAAACATGATAAGGTTATCGCAACAGAAGATAGAAGAATGAAGGAAACAACAAAGGTTGTACCATAGGACAATTGGGGGCTCAACCCCAACTCCCAGAGTACCACTGGGGTTAGCCTCATATCGGCATCCCTGAGGGGGTGGCAGAGAATGGCCTTAATCACCCTGACCTCCTCAGTAGTCGGAGTCGACAACTTTTCGGTCCTAGGAGGATAGATGCTCACGACGAAATTCCAATCACTTGGGTGGCCACTACCCCCTACTTTCATTATGAAGACAAAGTGCTCGGACCAATGCTTGATGTTGGAGACAAGGGAAGAGAAATGGATAATGGTCCTATCCTTCCTAGCCGAAAGTAAAAGTACGACGACTCAGTCGGACAATGTTGAAGGCTATAGAACTACTCGAAAATAAAGACGTTGGGTATAACCGAAGCTTAGTTACAAATGTATACAAAAGTACACAGGATGCACCAAGAATTGGGGGAAAGGTCCCCTTGGTACCTACTGTAGTAATGGAGGATTGACTCCATGAAAGGATGCACGGGGAGACGGAAGGCTGCCCGAAAGGATTCTATGGGATCACTAATACTACTCGGACAATGACCCACAGGCAATCGTTAGAAGTTGGAAAGACGATGTCGTATTTAGCGGGGATTTGAAAAGCCTCATAGAGGCCGTAGACCACTCTATAGGCGACTAGTGGCAGAGAGCGAGGATGACTAGGGTAGGCACCTGAAGTGCTTGGGACGCTGACACGACTAGCCACCTCTTCTGTCGAGGACGCATGACCAGTACGAAGGATCCTCTTGTGTGGCGCCATGGGTCCAGGGATAGAGAAAGATGGAAGAATCCTCACTAGAGCAGAAGGAAGACGATGAGGAAGTGCCCGACACCCATGACAAATGCAAGAGAGCCGAGTAGGGTTTCCCCGATATCCTTGTGTCGATACTTATAAGCTTTGAAGGTGAATCGAACACTTCGAGGCAGCACGAGGGGAAAAATGGTGCTCATCACCGCCAAGTACGGCCCCTGAACCCAGGAAACCATTCACGCCCGCGCTCCCAGATAAAAATGGCAGCTTCGTGATGGCAGCGACGTCGCTTGACACCTCGACCTATGGTGCCCTATGTGCCAAAAAGCCGAGTAGGTGGCAAGGCCCGCCTACCCTGTTGATACAAGAAAATCCTCCTAGAGACTCCCCCTCGACGAGACTACTGGGACTACCTCTCAGACCCTGAAAGTGCTCGACATCTGAGAGTGGAGGGCTAGTAAGAAGGGTAAAACCAATACAGCCCATGCATGGCTTGTTAATGCCAGGCCCATGCCAGCCCAAGGTCTGTGAAACTCATAGTGGATCCCCGACGGCCGATAGCCCATGCCAGGCGACCCAATAGAGCCAGCCATCAGATTGACCAGCCCACGACGGACACCGACCCAAGCATATCGGATGCCGAATAACCCTCCAACGACCGAACGTTACTCCTGCCATCATCGACCCTAACTCCAGTAAAGGCGAGCACGTCCTATAGGTGCCGTAAGACTCGCCTAAAGACTGCCCGGCCCCGGATGAACGGGTGCACAATGGGAAATCTGCATGATCGTGGGGAGACGCTACATGATGACTCACGCCCTTTCATGTTTAGGGATAGGCCTCCACCACTAGCATAATCACTATAAATGAACCTTCGACGGGGACGCAAGAGACACGGTGACATAGACAGACAGACAGACAGCTACAAATGCTTACGGACAAAGAGAGCCTTCTATAGGGGAGAGCCCCAACCCGCGTCTGAGCACACCTCAACACCCGTTGGGTGTGGCTAGCACTTCCCCATAAATCTGATCCTCACTACAGGCTTGATCGCCCTACTCTCATCCTCCTCTCTCTTCTCCATCCTCTCTTGATCCCCACATCAAGGTCTTGACTTAAGCATCAGAGAGTTGTCCCATGGGGTAACGTCCAGGGCTCCTTTTGACACTGTTCCTCTAGTGTTTGGAAGCTTCCACAAGTGGCTGGACGATCTTCCTCAATAAATAAATATTAAAATTATAGTGCGAAGTTTGAGAGACCATTTTCTCGCCTCTACACCTAGGTTAGTGCATTATAGTTGTAAGGCCAACCTATATGAATGTGTTAATACGACATATGTTAATAGGTATTAACACATTCAGTGGTTCTAATGCATTAACATGTTAATCAGTTAACTAGTGTGAATATGTTGATGTATTAACTAGTTAACATTGTTGGGGTGTTAACAAGTTCACTAATATTAATATGTTAGTATGTTAATGATGGAGGCATCATTTACCCCTCCACATTTTTCGGGGCTCAGATGGATCATCATCATGTACCATCGTGTTCTTACATTTCTTTGAGTCATGTCATGTAACTTTTATATTTTATTTGAGTCATTTTGATGTATTATTTGAGTCACCGTATCTGGAAGACCACTAAGGGCTATAAGCGGGCCGTGAAGGCTGACCCGTCGCTGGCCAACGTGGACTGCACCGCGAAGCCAGCGCCGGCCGCTGCGCCCGTTCTGGTGGCGCCTGAGCTGGCCCCGCGTATCCCGCGAGGCTGATGGACGGACGGTGGCCGGTTTTAGGATCGGCTGCCGTTCTTTCAGGGTATGGACATGATCGAGCCCGACGACTACTTCGCCCGACTGGCCAAACGGCACAACCTGAAACCGGAGAGATTGAAAGTGACCGACACCCTCGATGCCATCGCTAGGGAGATTGAGGCCGTGAAGTTTCGCAAGAAGCCTGTCGAAATTGAAGCCATTCAATTGGACGGAACGCGGGAAGCATGGGAGGCAGCAATGGCGTTCTCTGGCATGGCGGTCGGCGCGTTCAATGGCCACCTTCGCGAGACTGACCGTGGCCGTTGCTGGTTCTACATAGAAACGCTTGAGGGCCAGATGACCGCGCAGAACGGCGACTGGATCATCAAAGGCGTGGCGGGCGAGCTCTACCCATGCAAGCCTGACATCTTCGCCGTGACATACGAGCCGGCCACCGCCTTGTCGAACCAGGGCGAGGGGGCGGCTTATTGGATTAGCACATCCAGCTTGGCGAAGCTTGAGGCCGGCTCCAATGCCATCCAAGCCAACCTGTACCGCGATCAGCCGAGCAAGCGCTACGACGTAGAACACGTCAAGTTGTACACGTCGCCGGTGCTGGCATGGAGCGATGACCTTCCGACTAGCGATCATCCAGCCACAGAAGCGGAAGCCGATAGGCGGGATGCGGAGCGATTCGCGGCCCTGCTGTCGGCGTGCCGGATGCTTGTCGAGTCCGAGCCTGCGCACATCACCCCTCGCAACACCAAAGAGCGCGAAGCCTGCAAGTTGATCCGCGCCATCGTGAAGGAGAGCGACAAGTGAGCATCTGGGAAGACGATTACCGCTTTGGATACGTCCACCTTGAGTGGGACCAGCGCTACGTGATGGACGACCACGGGGACGCTGTGAACGTACCTTGGTATCAGGATTCGTTCTACTTCATGGGAGAGCACTGAGTGAAGCCTATCGAGTTTCCGCAGCAGAACGTGGTCTATGCCAAGGATCAGCCGGAATACCTGCCGCTGCCAGCGTTCAGGACTGACGACGGCCAGGAAGTGACCGCGTGCTGGGGCATGACGTGGCGCGAGCGATTGCGCGTGCTGATGACTGGCCGCGTGTACGTAACGCTGCTGACCTTCGGGAAGTCCCTCACCCCAAGCATCGTCAGCACGACCTTCAACGACGCCGCAACCCAGGAGCAAACCTGATGGCCGCTGACCGGGTTACTGATGAGATGGTGGCCTCTGCACTGAAGGCGTGGCAGGAAACGAACGTCACGTTCGGCGACCTTCACTCACTGATGCGCGCCGCTATCGAGTCCGCCTTGCGTGCGGAGGCTGGGGCGGTGGGTCAGGACGCAGATCGCTATCGCTTCCTTCGCGGCGACGCTTACGAGGTAGTCGTCCCCCACGGCCAGAAGGTCAACGGATCGCGTACCGGCTGGGTCACCCACATTCACCCCGGCGCAGACTTCGATTCCGCCATTGACGCCGCCCTCGCCCAAGCCAGAAGGACTGACGCCCCATGACCACCACCCCGCAGTCGATGAGTGATCTTCCGGAGTTGCCGGAGCCGTTCGCCGGGAACAACTACAAGGGGCAAGAATACTTCACCCGCGACCAAGTGGCCGAATACGGCCGCCTCTGCCGCGCCACCGCCGAGCAGGCCGACACCGTGCTTGTCGTATCGTCGGATGGCCGCATGCAATTCGTTGCTGACTATGACTGCGTAAAGGGGGCTTACATCACTCGCGTTCCGATTGATCGAGCCGAGCAGGCCGGGAAGGTGGAGGGGGATGTTGTCGCGTGGCTGGTCAACAATCCGAAGTTCCCGAGCATGCGCCTGTGGGGTGACCTGCCCGCCGCTACGGAATACGCAGAGTATTGCGGGCTTCCTGCCGAGCCGCTTGTGCGAGCCAAGCCCACCCAGCCAGCCGCTCCTGACTTGCCGGGCATGTGGGAGGCCGCCGACTTCACTGGCGGCGATCCTGACGAACGCTGCCATAGCGAACGAGCCGCGACGCAGCAGCCGGTGGCGGAGGTGATTGCTGCATGCGGTGGTTTCGGCTTCAAGTCGCTGCTTCCGTTCTCGGAACTTGAGCGCGCTGTCGTCATCGGCACGAAGCTCTACGCCGCCCCTGTCTCGCCAAGCCGGGAGGTCGAGGCGCTGGTCGAGTCGGCGCGCAGGTTGCTGGACGGAACCGAGTGGGGCCTTGGCGGAAGCCTGTCGCCGACCAGCCGTAAGCGAGAGATACCCAGCAGGGCCGGCTCGATGGTCAAGACGCGGCACATCGCTGCGCTGCGTGACGCACTGGCCGCGCTCGCCCCTGTGCAGGAGAAGGCGCCGTGAGTGAACTGCGCGCACCGCAAGCTGACAACTCGCTACGGCATGGCCACGCACGCCACGCCAATGGGTCGAAGGCTAGCCCGACCTACCAGTCATGGTCAGCTATGCACGCTAGGTGCCGCCTTCGCGGCCGGCAGAATGCTGACCGCTACCACGACAAAGGAATTACCGTTTGCGCCCGCTGGTCTGACTTCGCGGCGTTCCTTGAGGATATGGGCGAGCGGCCAGAAGGTCACACCTTGGACCGGATCGACAGCAATGGCCATTACGGGCCTTCTAATTGCCGATGGGCAACGCCACGGGAACAGGCCCGAAACACCCGGCACACAAAACTGACGCTGGAGACAGCAACGGAAGTTGCCGTAGCGCGACTACGCGGGGAGAAGTGCCGTGAGATCGCGGAAGCCTATGGGGTTAGCGAGAACGTCCCGCGTGAGATCGTCAAGGGCCGATGCTGGCCCGATGCGCTAGAGGCCGCAAAGAGGATTATCGCCAATGACTGAACTACTACCCTGTCCTTTTTGCGGGACCGATGAGCCGATGGTGATGGGGCCGACCTGCAAGCGGTCCGACCCCTACAACCCAGCCGACCGACTCTACCCGACCGTGCGATGCCGACGCTGCTACGTCGATGTTTCGGGCACTGACGGTGACGAAAGCTGCCAGACAGCCATCGCCGCCTGGAACCGCCGCGCCCCTGTGCAGGCCAGCGAGGCGCGGGGTGATTACGCTGAAGCGATGCTCTTGCTTGAGCAGCAGCGCGATCTGGTGGAGAACTTGCGCGGCAGAGTCGAAGACGCCGAAGCCGAGTCGGCTGAAAATCTTCGCATATTTCGTGAGCTTGCAGAATCCGTCCACGACCGGTTCTTCTGGATGGTTTCGCCTGACGATGACGGCAATCACAAGGTCAGTCATGAATCGGTTCTCGCCGTGATCAACCTATGCGACGAGATAGAACAGGGAACGCCAGCCTACGAAAACCTCTCAGCCCATACGCAAGCGGGGCCGGTGGGTTAGCTGTTAGGGAATGCGGACGACGGCGGGGCAAAGTCGGCCGTATACCTTGCGACCCCCTTGGTAATCCGGCACTCGTCCCAGTGGCCGACCAGGGCGGCACTGGCGACGAAGTTGGCGCCAATTCTGACCGGTCGATTCGCGCCGAAGTTGGCCGAGTTCGTCTGGGACCATTGCAACACCCCGTTGAGGAATGCGCGAAGGGTGGTTCCGTCGTTGGTGAAGGCGATGTGCGCCCAGGTATTCAGTGCGGGGGCGCTGCCGGCGCTGTAGGTGTTGGTCGTATCGAAGAAGGAAAGGGCGCGCGTGGTTGGCGCCAGATAGAACAGCGCTCGCTGCCCAGAGGCCGTACGGAACTCGAGCAGGGGGAAATCTCCGCTCGCGGCGGAATCCCCCGAGCTCCGCCGAACCCACAACTCCACTGTGTATGGCCCGGTTCCAAATCCGAAGTCGGCGTGTGCCGCGGTCCCAACATACGCGTTTGAGCCATTGAGGCAGGAAGCGCCGCCGAACCTGGACTCGGCCGTGTCGATCTGCGTTGTGCCGGTCGCTGTCCAGGTCTTGCCCGTCTCATCGGTGAACGTTGTGCTTGCGTCGGCTCCGTCGGCGTGGAGCAACGCTGAGACATTCGCCCAGAAGGGGTCGTTGGTGGGGGCAGATGCGGCCGCCGACGCGATGACGCCCGGAATCATGCCAGCAGCCCGAAGCAGGTCCACGTGTCGGTCGCGATCTTCTTGATCGAGGCCACCGCGTACTGCTCTTTGAGCACCAGCGATTGCGAGGCAGGCTGCTGCAAGGTGACGCCAGATCCCGCCAGCAGTGTCGTGGGCCCCGCTCCCTTTTGCCGAACGTGGATCTCGGTCCCCACCGGGAAGGAGACAGAGCTGTTCGGCGGCACCGTCAGGTTGTTGGCCCCGGCGACGTTCATGTCGATCCACTTTCCGCCGTCGGCCAGCACCAGCGTGTAGCTGGAAGTCTGCTCGTTGATCGTCGACGGAACATCGGATCCACTCAGGGTCACCACACCCGTGCGACCGTTGATCGACGTCACGGAACCTGGGGCACCGCCAAGGCTGGTGCCGTCTGCACGGTTGTAGCTGGTGCAGCGCCAGTTACCGGAACCCTCGCTGATGAACTCAGCGCAGTCCCCCGCCACGGTGGTCACGTTGGCCGCCGTGGGAAGGATCAGGCTGGTGGCGTTGTGGGTCAGGATTAGCGCGCCATCAAACACCACCTCACGTCGCGTTCCCGCCTGGATTGTGCCCAAGGCGGTAATGGTGGTGGTGCCGGTGATGTGAACCAGGTTGCCGGTCGCCGCGCCGATATCCGTGGTGGCCGCACTGGCTATGTTGCTGCCCTTGGCTTCGTTCAGGGCGCCGGTCAGGGAGCCACCTACAAACGTAGTGGCAACCACCCACGCGCCAACGTTGTTGAATCGATAGTCAATATGCTCGTCCAGCACTGTGACCAGATAGCCTTCCACCGGGATGTAGAAGTCCCAGGTTATTCCGTTCCAGTAGGCGATATGGGTGGCGTGCCCGACCCACGCGCCTGTGGGACTGGCGGCCACGATGTAGCGCTTACCCACATCGGTGGTGGAATTAAGGGTCGGCGGGGTGGCAAGATCCTTGTCCTGGACCGGAGCGGTATTGCCACCAACCGCACCCAGTCGCCTGATGATCGGATTGACGATCAGGTCTGCCTGCAAGGGGCCGGCAGGCGAAAGGGTCAGTCCGGTATTCGGTTCAGTGGCCATCAGGGGATGCTCCCGGTAAGTGCTGGGCCTGCGCCGGTAATCCGGTTAATGGCCACGATGGAAATGGATAGCGTGCCGGTGGCACTGCCGAAGTCTATGGTTTGCTGTGCTGCACTGTAAGCCAGATTCTGAGCGGTGCTGGTGTAGACCTTGCTAGCGCTGCCCTTGGTGATCGTGATCTGGTATCGGTCGAAATGCTGGGAGTTGACTGCGTTCATGTTGCTTCCCAAACGACCCTGACCAACCCAGCTAATAGCGATGTTATTGGAACTGTCTCGGGTGCCAATGAACTGGACCGGCACCCACTCGGTCTGGGACCGTGCGGGGGACCATGTAACCGTAATGGATGGGTTGTTATCAGCCACCGTCCCCAACGTAACCGCCCGAAGCTGCAAGGGCTGCCCGATCCAACTGGATGGGGCCTCGATGAATACCGGAGCATTGAGCAGGACGAACCTTGCCCCGATGGCATGGGAAACCGGGGTGGTTTCCAGCCGACCCCTCGGAAGGATACTCAGGTCATAAACCCCATCACTGACAAAGGTAGCGGTCTGGAACTGGATGATCTCATCGCCCACCACACTGGCGTTAGCCTCGTTCAAAAGCTGGTCAATGGTGATGCTGGAAAGCTCTCCGTTCACGTCAACCCTGACCACGTTGTCATCGTCAATCACGTCCGCCAGTGCGTTGGGAAGTGCTGTGACAAGCGCGCCCATGACACTGGCCGTGGTGACCGTAGCAAGGTCTGTCCAGGTTGAAGAGGATCCGACTCTGGCCTGGATCGTCGCGCCCCTCCATCCGTCAGCAGTGCCAGAGACGGCCACATAGAACCCGAGCCTGTCATCAAGATCCGAGAGGATAGGCAGGTTAAGGAACTCAAGGACCGTTACACCCGCAAGCCCACTGCTAGGAAGAGCCGGAGGCGTTGCCGGCTGACCGGTGGCCGACGATGAATAATTGCTGGCCCGATCATAGGCGGCACGGATATGGATTTCACCGTCCGCGTAGTCGGTCTGTTCGATCAACCATCTTCGATCCGAATAGGTAATGCAATCGGAAGGAACCAAAGTGCTAAAGGCTTCAGGCAGGGAAAGCTCTATCCTCCCCTCTGCCTGGGACCAAAGAACCTTATGCAGCTTCTCGGCGATCTGCTTGGACTCGTCCGCCCCGAACGGAATGGCAAGGGGCAGCGTGACTTCACTGGTTGCCTGTACTTCCAGCGAGGTCCGGAAGCTGGTTTGTGGGATTGTCGCGTAACTGGCCGCAGGGTCTTGAGTAACAACCGAGACAAGGCGCGGATAGTCAACCTCCTGCGGCCGGGTCTGCTCGTCGCCTTCCAGAAGGTCATCGTCCGTCACGGCTGCAACGGTGGCGGCCCCTCTGGCAATGGCCCGGAGTTTCAGATCGTATTCCGGGAAGTCGTAGAAGAACCCCTGCTGTGTGGGCAGCAGGCAGCCCGCTCCGGTGACCTGCTGGGCCACCAGAAATCCGGGAATGACCTCGGCTGCGATCTGCGATACATCCAAGTTTGCCGCCGTCACGTTGCATCGGTCACAGATATCAATGACCACAGAGGCCAGAGTCACGTCGCCAGGGTCAAGCGTAGGCAGGGACGTCGGCGTGGACCATTCAGGCCAGTAGAGATTCCCATCGCTGCCCAGCAATGCCCCGGGAACTTCAGGGGAAATGGTCACACTGTCAGGAAGTAGTGCCGGATCGGGGTAGCCCATGGTGATTCCGCCCGATGCCGCATCCCCAGGCGGCCCCCACCGATACACGGTGATGGTGACCGAGATCGACGCATTCGGGGCGATGAACTGCCGCGGAGTAGGCGGAGATTCGTCGGACACTGGGCCTACCAGGTTCCCATTTCCAGTCGAGGATAGGGAGGTGTTCATGGCGGACTCGTAGGCCTCTGTGCCCATCCAGCCCGAATCGAACAGGATCGACCCCGCGTAGCTAACCTGTACTCGCGCAGGGGCAGGCTGGGAACCACCACCGCCCCAGTAGGGCGCGGCCAGAACCAGGGGGCCGACGATCGTACGTTGCACCGACGTGGCTGTTACCGTGCCCACGGTTCCACCGGACACCGTCACTTGGGGAGACGGAGAGAAGTTCGGCGTGGTCGTGGGCGCCGCGCCCTCAGTCGCCGAGGACAGTACCTCAAACTTCCACTGTGCCGCCGCGCCGCGCATGTCGGTGACGTCATCATCCCGGATAACCATGTAAGCGGTGCCACGGTAGTAAGGCGTGTTGCCTACGCCGTGAAGGGCTTCAAGGGTTGGATCCGGTAGCTGGGATTCAGTGCCGAGGTAAATGGCCACCGTGCCATTAAAGGCAGTGGTCTTGGCCCGAATGGCCGCATAGTACGCTGCCTTTTCCTCGGGGGTAGCATCCCATGCCGGGAAGTTGGCATCCGTGGTGCGGTCGTATACAAGCTGATCGTTACGCCATATCTTCAGGACGCCCGCAATCGGCCCCTCACAAATGCGGATAGCACTAGTCAGGATGAAACGCTCGCTGGTGACTTCCGGGCCACCCTTGCCGCTCTCGGTACTCTCAATCTTTCGGGCGACCTTCTCGCCGTCGATGATGTTCCCCATGAACGGGGCCGGGTGACCGTACACCACAGGACGAGGGGCCCCGGGCTGGGACGTCTGGCGCTGGGCGTCGCCGATGCTGGGGGTGCGGATCTGGTCAGGGTCAATAGCCCCGCCAATGGCAGCACCGAGGACATAGCCAAGCTGCGGGGCGCCAAAGAAGAAACCAATGACGCCACCGACGACACCACCAATAGTTGAGCCTGACATTTAGGTTCCCTCCCAGTCAGGACGGAACACGTCCACGATTCGGCGGCGCCACTGTTCGTCCAGGCGATGTTCCACGACCTTCCCACCACCAACGGGAGCGCCGGGAGCCGCACGCCAGCAGTGGATCAACCCAAGCCCTTCAGGATGATCGGTGACAATCGCCACATGCCGCTCCTCCCCTGACCAGCGCAAGGTCACGACATCCCCGGGGACTGGATCGGTGACAGGCGCCCCAATCTGCTGAATAAGCTCTGCCCGCAGCTTCCTTAGATGAGGGGTCATCCCGTAGTCCGTCCTGTCTCGCAAAAGGCGCCCCGTGGCGCCCATCGCCAGAACTAATAGGCCGATGCAGTCCATACGATCTGGACGGCGCCCCTGATGCGCCCAGGTGGCCCCCTGATAGCCTCTCGCAGCAGCGATGAAGGAAGCGGCCGTCATAGCGTCGCCACCGGGTTTCTGGCTGCTGAAGCGCCCGGAACCAGCAGGCCCACCGTGTCACTGACCGGGATGAACGGCTCACCCCGGAACCACTGACGGTTGTTATAGGTCTCGCAGCTATTGTGCCCCTCCCACTTGCGGGAGCAGTCGCGGCGGATATCGAAGGTATCTCCCACCTGGATAGGGTTGCGGACAGTGAACATAAGGGAGACATCAGCCCCGGAACTGTCTGCCTGGAACTGTTCGATCTCCTTGCTCTGGCCCACGTTATCCCCGCTCCTCCAAACCACAATGCCGGGGGCAAAGTAGTTGTCAGGCTGCATCAAGGAACTGGCTGAGAACTCGCGAACGTTGTCAGCGCCTACCGAGGTCACAGATACCCCGTACACCCACTCCGGGGCGACGTTGTAGTTACAGGGGAACCGTTCTTCTCCGGGCTGTGAACCTAACTGCTTTACCCGGCACGTCAGGGAGTCCAGTTCGCATACACTGTTTTGCTGGAGAAGCTGGGACCAGGAACGGTTCTCAAACGTAACCAGCCCACCCGGGACGATCCGGACATTGCCCACCTGACCGTTCGCCATGATTTCATGGCCCATCGTCAGGTCTTTATAGTTGACCTTATAGACAACGTACTCGACCCCATCCAGTTCACCGGAGTCCACCATATCCGTGGTGATTCCCTCCACCGGGAACACAGGAACCAGCGTCTCTGACTCACCGTTGTCTACCGTCAGGTCATTGGACGCGGACAGGTTGGAAAGCTGCATGCCCGTTGAAGCGTAGTAGGTCAGGGGCCCGTCACCGTCGTCATACACCACATCGCGGTCCAGGCTGGTAAGCGCGATGACGGTTCCCGATGAATCAATGGGCCCAACCTTCTGGAGGAAACAGGTCGTGGTGACCGGAAGGGCCAGATGGTTCTGGAGTGCGATGGAAATGGACTTCATGCGTCCAGGTCCTCAATCAATTCAATGCTCCCGTTAACGAATGCCTCTCCCTTGCTGCGCCCGTCCAGACTGAAAGCCAGAAAGTCATTGTCAAACCTGACCGGAACCAGGAACGTCCCCGTCCAGGTAAGCGTGGCGCCGGGCGTCCATGACGTTGTTGGGGTAAACAGGCCAGTCAACGTATTAAGGGCTCCCACCTTTACTACGCCGTTCTGGCGGATCACCGCTCCTGCTACGGGCTTGGTGATGTTCCTTGTACGGTTGACCGGGCCAAAGGGGTAGTTCCGGACCAGTTGCACAGGCGTAGACCCGGACGGAGCCAGTCCAAGTGCTTCATTAGTAGCAGTGAAGTCGGTCCAGTCTTTTACCAGGAACGAGTGAGCCATCCCGTACATGGCAGCGTGCGCGTTCTTCAGTTCTGCCAAGTAGTCCATGTTGGTGATGTTCTGGAACGGCAGGGTGAACCGATGCCGCATGACATCGGCCTCCACGTTCCGGCGCTCATGCCCGTTCCGCAAAGCCCGGATCCGGGTCCGCGCCAATGGACCTCCCTGCCATCCGTAGGCCGGGCAGATATCCAGTTCAACTGCATAGAAGGTCATCCGCCGTTTCTCCTCAACGCCAGCTTGGTCTCAAACCCGAGGCGGGCGTTCTTCTGCTCTTCCGTGGCCGGATCGTAAGGGGCCGCATAGTTGAAGTTGTTGACCTGGGTCACGCCTGCCCCACCGGAAGAGGTCACCTTACCGCTACTGTTTCCCATCATCAGATAATCGCGGTTCCCCACGGTGAGGAGTTCTGGACCCTGTTCGTTCACTCGGTAGACGCCACCGGAGTTCACCGGCCCGCCTGTGGCACGGCCACCACCAAAGAACGCCCCAAGGATTGAACTGAAGAAGTCCCCGGAAGCGCCGCCCTGGGTTGTGCCTGACTGGCCAAACAACTGCTCCGCAATATTTGATGCGGCCAATTGGAACAGCGTGTCTGCGAATGAGTCCACAGCGCTCTTAAGGGAGTCCCATACACTCTTTCCTTCCTTAACGTCAGTGAGGAAGTCTGTGAAGCTTCCACGCAAAGCATCCATTGCAGCTATCTGATCCTCTACGGCCTTTCGGTTTTCGTGATAGTTGGCTAGCGTCTCGGTCAGGATCTTTCCTTCCTCGCTGGCGAGGTCAATACCGTACTGGCGAGCCGTGTTAATTAAGTCCTGCATTTCCACGGTCTGCCCAAGAAGATCGTTCTGGGTCTGGATGTCACCGATCAGTGCCTCAAAATCCTCTTGTCGCCGCTGGGCATTCTGGAACAGATCCGACTGGGTATCCCGCGCCATTTCATCAATGAGTTCGTTAACCTCAAGGATGTTTTCCCGGAAGGCTTTGTCGGCCTCGGTCTCTTTCTTGGTGGCCTCGGTCTTTTCCTTCTTGGCCTTGGTGACACCACCCAAAGCAGTCTGGAGCCGCCTGTTCTGCGCGGCCATTTCATCCGGTGAAAGTGGGGCGCCCTGGCTGAAGTCGATCCCCTCAGCAGCCTCAATCGCTGGCGTGTTCCGAATGCTGGACAGCCGGGTGCGCGCTGCTGCCGCCTCGTCTGCCGCGTCCGTTATCTTCTGGAATCCCTCAACCACCCCGCCGTCAGCGAAGCCAAGGGAGGCCACGTTCTTGGTGACCTCAACCCAACCCTCGTATGACTTGACCGCCTGCTCAATGGCGATCCCGACGTTATCAACCGCAGCTTGATAGAGCTTCAGCGCTCCCACGCCGATATCGACCGCAGCCGTGATCAGGGTGACTGCGTTAGCCGCCAGGTTTCCGTTCTGTGCCGTCTCGGAAAGATCCTTTGAAAGCTGGACAAGCGTCGGCAGAAGCTGCTGCGCGACTTGGGCAAAGATCGCCTGGAACTGGACCTTGAGGCGGGATAGGTTGTCGTTGAACTCCTCGGCTGCCTTGCCGGCATCGGTGGAGATCACACCGCCGAACCGCTCCAGTTCATCGGCCGCACCCTCGATTCCTTCCCGGCCATCCTTCAGTAACGGGATGAGTTCCTGGAACGACTTACCGAAGATCTGGAACCCGGCAGCGATAGCCTCCGGTGATCCGCCCAACTGCTGGAACTTCTCCGCGAAGTCACCCAGAACGTCAGAGGAAGAGCGCAGGTTCCCCTCTGCATCCTTTACCGCGATCCCAAGCGCCTCAAACACTCGGGCCTGCTTGCTGCTGGTATCCAGCGCAGCCGCTTGGGCCTTGGTCAGCTTGCCAAGCGATCCCACAAGCGTCTCAAGGGACACGTCCGCCAGTTCGCCGGCATAAGCAAGCTTGCTCAGTTCCTCAGTGGTAATGCCAACCTTCTGGGCCGACTTGCTGAGTTCATCCAGGCCGTTGATGGTGACCTGTAGCGAGGCAGCCAATGCCGTGACACCGGCTACCGCAACGCCAGCCGCGACCTTCAGACCTTGGCCAATAACCTTTCCGAACTGATATGCCCGCTTCTCGATGGCAGACAGGGACTTGTCAGCAGCCCGCTCGGCAGCAGTCATGCCGGATGTGAATCCGCCAACCTTCGCGACCAAGTCAATAGTGAGCGTGCCCAAGGACCTGTTACTAGCCATCAGTTACTCCTCTCTCTGCCTCGGTTCTTGGCGCTGACTGACTGGAGACCCAGGAACATCTGCTGCGGGGTCATTTCTACTTCCGGTTCCACGTACCACGGGATGAACTTCTTCAGATCCTTCTGGCCTGTCTGGATTGCGGCCAGCAATGCGAACCCGTATTCCGTCCTTGCCTGTACGGTGAAGGGGCCGTGCCGTTTCCGGTACAGACCCCAGATAACCGCTTCCTCAAAACTCATTTCCCGCTTCAGCCGTCCTACTGTCATCCCCAAGGCTAGGGCCAGTTCACACTGGAACTCATCCGAGGGGCTCAGGCTTTTGGGCTGACGATGGCCTTGGCCGTGGTGATAGCTTCGATCAGCGCCTGGGCAAACGTTGGCTTGAGCTGGTACGCCTCCTCATACGTCATCAACCGATTCTGGTCCGGAAGGAACACGCACTTGGAAATGATCGTGGCGCCCTTGGAGGCATCCTCGCTCATCCCCGCCATGGCCTCGTAATCGCCATACGACAGCTTGCGAACGTGGGCCGTGAACTTGTGGCCCTCCCACTCCACCGGGACTTCCACCGTGTCCGTGGAAACCACCGCGCCCATGTTGACCAGATCGGTGAGGTTCACGGGTTAGGCCTTCGGGTGCAGGGTCGGGTCGCCGGAGACCTGAATGCCCACCGTGGAGGTCACGGCAGAGTTCAGGGCGAAGGAGAAGGAGAAGGAGTTCATGAAGCCCTGGAACTCGATGTAGGTACGCGAGGTCGGGAAGGTATCGAAGTCGCACGGCGAGCCGGCAACCGGAGCAGCCGTACCGTCGCCCCATGCCACCGCCCACCACATCGTCGGGGAACCGGCCGCCTTGATCTCTTGCAGGCGGATGTGGGACGGGTCTTGCGGGTCGAAGTTGATCCCGAAGGTTGCGGTGCCGGGAGTTCCCAGACCGCTCATGTAGCTACGGACGAGATCCTGGAGACAGGTCGTTTCCACCTGATCGATGGGAACGTCCAGGCCATCGAAGGAGGTAATGCAACCGACCTCAACCACCGCGCAGGTGTCCGGGTCGATGAAGTACAGGCTGGTGCCTTTGGTCGGAACTGCGGCCATGGTGGTGGCTCCTTAGTTGAGGTCTACTTCAAGGGTGTAGCGATAGAGGCGGGTGTCGGCTTCGCGGGGCCAGTCTTGAACGTTGTTTACCGTGCCGGCGTCCGCGAACGCCGCAAAGGTGGCCGACAGCGCTGCTTCCAGCGTCTGCGGGGTCTTGGCGTAGATATCGATCTGGATGGTGTGCTGGGCCAGCGTAGGCGGGCACTTCAGGCTGTTGTACGGCAGGCCGATGATGTGCTGCCAGACCGCATAGGGGTAATCGGTCGCGTTACCCTGGAAGTTCTGCGGGGCCTCACCAAACGACCAGAACCGAATAGGGTTCGACCCGAACACTGCGGGGGTGATGGTCTGGGCGATGGGGAAAACGCTGGGCCTCATAGCACCTCGTCCAACTGCCGGTTAAGTTCAGTCACGATAGCTTCCGTGGCTGCCTCGGCTTTGGACTCAAGGGCTGGGCGCATGAACGGACGGGCCGCCATCTTGGAAGTGCCGAACTCCAGGAATCGCCAGTAAAAGACGTTATCCCCGGACTCCCGCGCACCGCCACGGATGCCCACCTGCATCACGACACCGCCCTCCTGTCTACCTCGGCGGCCGTTTACCTTCGTGACGATCTCCTTCCAGATCGGTTTAGGCGTTGACGGATCGTCAAACTGCTTCGCCCGGTTTCTGGCATCGTCGCGGATGATGTTAGCACCCTTGCGGACAGATGCAACGAGTCCTTTACGCTGTAACTTCGGCGAAAGTTCCCGCATCTTGCGCAGAACTCCATCTAGTCCTTCGATCTTAAACTCGGCCATCGTAGGCGCTCCACCAGATATCCGCGTAGGGGCCATCCTTGAGTTCCGGGGTTCCCAGTGTGAAGTGGGCAATCGCCGGGTTCTGGGGCCGTTCCTGCACCCCGACTAGCCAGTTCCACTCCCCGGGCAGGGAGCCAATCTCCGAGTCCGACAGCCAGCCGAACCGGTGCAGCCATCGGCCAGGACGGGTGTTAACGTCGGCCAGGGTCAAGCGCTCGTTCGCCGGGTGGTCGCAGTTGAACAGGACGACCGAGGACCAGTTCTTCCTGGCGTAGAGCTGCTGCACCTGCCCGTCCATCTTGGTCCCGGCTTCGTGCCCGTTGTGGTGCTGGACGACCATCACGGCCTTATCGTCTTGACCTTGGGTGAGGTCGAACAGGTCGGCCACGTCCCGCAGGAACACCACGTCAGAGTCCACGAACAGCGCCCACCCCGACTGGTGCAGGATCGGTGTCAGGAACCGGGATATAGCGAAGTCGGTCGAACAGGGGGCCGATGAGATCAGGTCATAGATCCCGCCTCTCCGGTCCTGAGGCCGCCAGAGCAAGCCACGGTCGGCCAGCTTCTCCGAGTCCAGAAGGATAGGGGCGTACTCCGGAGACACCATGGACAGGCTGTTAACCGCAGCCTGTAGGCTCTTAGGTTCCCGGTGGTCAACCCCGATGTAGATCACGGCTTGATTGCCTCCACCCTGAAGTCCCGGACGTGTCGCCCGATTGGATGGTAAATGGTCGCATGTTCTGTGATCTTCTTGAATCCTGCTGCCTCAAGTAATGGCTTGATCGTCTGGAAGGTATAGCCCCAGCGATGGAGCATGTAGGGATCCTCCAGTCGCTCATCACCATAAAGGCCCCACATCCCTGCTTGGTTTGGATGCTTTCCTGCCATGATCCTGCCACCTGCGAGAATGGTCAGGACGTTCTGGCAGCACTTCTTGAGGTCTGGCATTTCAAGAACGAGCTTGCCCCCCGACTGGAGCAGCCGATACCACTCCGCCAAGGCAATGGGTGCCTCCCAGGGGACGAGATGCTCAAACAGATGGATAGCCATGACCTCCTCGCAGGATCCGTCAGCTAGGGGGATCTTGTCCGCAGGCGCCACGATGTTGGCCGCCGGTCTCGGAACCGCGTCAACCCCGGTGTATCCATCGATGATCCTGCCACCGCAGCCTACGTTAAGGCGCATATGAACTCCCATGCCTGTTTTGCTTCTGAGGGCTGGTACTGCCAGTGGGCTAGCTTGTTGAGGAACCGCTGACGGTTCTCTGGGGTGTACGGCTTGTCTCGCAGCCAGTAAGCCGCGCCGTCCTCGCACTCAAACGGAACCCCGGCGATGCAGGCATCTACCGCAACGTTTGAATGTCGGCACACCACTAGCCGGCACCCCTTCATTGCGTCCTCAATCCGTGAGGCGCCGTCGCCTGCTCTCGGCTTCTGCCTTACCTGGATAGGCACGCCGGGGAAACGTCTCTTAAGTTCTGCGATCTTCCGCGATTCCCAGTTGTATGTATTGAGGTATGACTTGGACTTCCTGCCCATGCCGATCAACAGGATAGGCCCGTTACCTGCATCCTCCCTTAGCGTGGACGGGAACGCTCGCCCAGTGTTTGGCGTGGCATCCATCAGCCGCCAAGGGTGGTCATGGTCCAGGCTGAAACGGTAATAGCCCTTCCGGTATCCCAAGTCCCACAGGACGGCGTGCTTGCCTTGGTGGATAGCCCGGTCACGGTGGGCGGAATGACCCGGACGGCCTACACCCCACATCATCAACAGGTCAACGTCAGGCGCGCAGGCCTCCATAGCCCCAAGGATCTCAAGTCCTCGCCGGCTCTCGTTGGTGGCGCGGATTACTTGAACTGGCACATGAAATTCCTCAAGTCGGTCTGGGCTTGCTCCAGCGTGTAGGCGGCATCCCGGAAACGCTGACTGATAAGTTCCCGCGTTCCTTGGTCCGATAGCCAGTCAAAGCAGGTTGCAATCTGGCTGGCGTCCTCGGCCCAGTATTCCGCTCCGGTCTGGGTCTCGATGTATCCGTTTTCAGGGTTCCCAACGAACGGGGTTCCGGAGCCGTGGGCGTTGGCAAGCTTGACATTGCTCTTGTAGCAGAACGGCACATAGCCGGTCGGGTCTCGCAGAGCTACCACGATGTCAACGTCCGCCAGGTTCTCCGGGTTAACCGTGAAGGTCCAGCCTCGCTTCTCGCATTCCCGCTCAAGGGTTCTGCGGTAGACCCCGAGATAATCCCCCCCCTCGTACCCAACCTTCTTGACCTCTGGTCGGATAGGGTTGGGCTTAATGCCCGGACGGTGGTGGTGATACAGGACCGTCTGCGGAATGTCTAACGCGCAGTCCTCCATCATCTTCCGGTTAGGCCAGATGATCCCAGAAGGGCCTAGGGCCTCTACCTGCTTTCGGACCCAATGGATTCCCTCGGCCTTGGTCCAGTGGTTGGCGTGCGGCTGGGGGTACGCGTCAATAATGTCCCAGACCCACGGAACGCTGTGATCCCGTAGCGCCTGGATAACTTCGGGCGGAGTCCGCTTGACCACGATGGCCGACGTGAACCCCTTGGGATCCGTGCAACGCGGGATCACCAGACCGATCTGGCCTAGCTGCTCTCCACGGACTTTCCAGGAACCGGAGTTCCCGCCCTTACCTGTGAAAAGGATCACCGGCCGCGATCTCCTCTAGTGTCCAATGGGACCACGCCAAACGGCGGAACATTTCTAACCTTGACGGTTCAGTATTCTGACACTCGGCAACCCACCCCGGCATTTCAGACGTAACCGGAATGCCCATCATCAGCGCCTTCACGGCTGCGCCTGATGCCCAGGTAACAGCGTGGCCACAGTTCGCTAGATCGTCCTCCAGCGGGATTGACGGATGCGCGCCAGGGTGTGGCCGGATGCGGCCTCCGTGGCGTCTCTGCGCGTCCAGAGCCCAGCCGTTAGGCATCCGCATCCCGATAGGGCCAATGCCCCTCTGCGGCAGGATCACAGTCTCTCCGGAGGTCCGAAAAGGCGGGAGGTCAACGCCAAGGGAATCCCATCGCTCTGGCCCGCCGAACGGCTGCCATGTGTTGTGGAACCGGACGGAGATACTGAGCCACTTCTTGCCGAGGAACCCGTTTCCCCAAAGGGCGTTTTCAACCACAAGGACTTGACCGCCTCGGGCCTCGACTTCATCTGCCCGCTTGCCGTTGATGGCAAACCGATTCCAGGCGAGAAATAAGTCACCGTCAGCACCTTCCTCATGGCCAGCCTTCCTTAACCCGGACCTGAAAGCGTCCAGACGTTCTGGGATGTCGTGTCTCAGGGCGAGGACAAAGCGCATTCAAGGCTCATCCGTGGGAAGCACTCAAGGGCAGAGCCCGGTGTTGCGTTTACGACAGGAACCTTCCGGAAGGCGCGGAACTGGTCCTTGAACGCCTGGAAACGGTGGGCCTCGGTGTTCTTCAGGGGCTTTGGGTGTGGACCGAAGTAATGGGATCCGTGCATGTCGAACCCCAGCAAAACAAGGGAGGTTGCGCCAAGCTTCACGGCAACCTCCATCCCCAGCAAACCGGAGTTAGACCCACTGACGAGATCGACCTTCTCCACTCCGGGGACCACGGAAACCGAGAACTTGAGCCCATCAAACTCGGGCTTGTAATGACTCCACCATCGCTTGTCCGAACTGACCAGCGCCATGGCCCACGGTGCTTTCTCGTAAGCATTGGAGACCGCGACGCACGGCATGTGCCGGCAGGCGTTCACCTGTTCGTCCGTCAAGCTAGGTCCGGTGGCGATGACCACGAACTTCATGGGGCGATGATGTGATACGACACTGGGAGGGTGAAGTATTCCCGGCCACTCACCGGGTCCGGTAGGACGCCTTCAATGTTGTAATACTGTCCACGCCACAGGATCCGCCAGTTAGGCTGGATGTCGTCACGGCGGCGAACGGTAATCCTTGCCACGACACGGGACTGCATGGCATCAGATGCCACAAACTCACGGGCGGACGAAGGCACCACCTCGGCCCAGACATCGCCTTGGCTGGTCCATTCCTCCACGGTGTCCCCGTTGGAATCCTGCTCAGTCTGCAATGACTCCAGCCGGATGCGGTGCCTGAGTTTTCCTGCGGCCTGACTCACATCACCACCTCAGTCTGACTGATGGACGTCACGGTGCCACCGTTACCGGTTGAGGATACCAGCCGGCAGACGTAGTTTGGCGGGACCAAGCAGTACACGCTACTGATGACGTCGGACTGCTCGTTTATCGAGATACCCAATCCCAACACCCGCTGATGGCGGGCTGTGCTTGCGACGGAGGTCGGCGTACCTGACGGGTCAACCAGCAATTGCACCTGGGCAAAGCTGGTCCCCAATGCCGTCAATACGGTATGCAACTGGAAGGCATAGGCAACCAAGGTCGGCCGTGTCGCGCTAGGGGTGAAGTTCGTGTTTAGCGTTCTGCCTGGGGTAAGGGAAAATGACGTGATGTTAGGCAGGCCGTTAGCGCCTGTTGCTCCGGTTGCGCCTGCGGCTCCAGTGGCGCCGTTGTTCCCTTGGATTCCCTGAATACCTTGTATGCCCTGCGGACCTTGGGCGCCATCGGCCCCGTCCGTACCATCTGCGCCGTCTAATCCGGGGATGCCCTGCGCCCCCTGAATCCCCGGCAGCCCTTGAATACCCTGCAAACCAACAAGACCGCGCAGGCCCATCGCGCCCTTCAGGTCTACCCAATCTCCCCATTCTCCATCAGGCATCCGGAACCGTATCTTGGTTCCGTCCCATTCGTGATCCGGAGGAGGCCCAATCGGCCCACGGGGTCCGCGCTCTCCACGTTCGCCGGATTCGCCTTTAGCGCCAGCTTTTCCGTCCCGCCCATCCCTTGGACGCCACAGTCTGCTCATGCCATCCCCGGCATTCTGTATGGGAACAGGAGACCGATTGCGGTCTTTCCGAACGGGTAGCCGTAGCCGAACTGGCTATCGATGTGGTCCTCGGAGTCGTTCTCGCGGAACCGGTAATGGCGGGCAACCTCGATCTTGCACGCTAGGTTCCATTCCTCCGGGTAGTCCACATCCGGCATGCCGGCAGAGTTCTCCGGGATCTCGCCCGTCGAATCAATAAGGGCGCGGGTGTCCACGTAGTTCAGGATGGCAGATGACACCGCTTGGATGGTCGCGATCACGTCCGCGTCATCGTAGGTGTCGTCCGACCGGATCTGGTAACGCGCCTGAGCTAGCGTGATCAGCATCATACCTTCGCCCTCGGCGCGTCCCGGCCCTTGCGAACAGACAGGCGCCAGCCAGCGAAGTCCTTACCCGGAGGGCCGGGGTTGTCCTCTTTGCACGTCCACATATCGCCACCGTAGGAGACCATGTGGCCCTTCAGGTAGGACGCGTCATCGGAGTAAACGCCGCGATCCACGTTGACCGGGATACGACCAGTGAAGGACTTGACCTTATCGCCGGTCACCATCTTGAACTCCCACTGACCTTCATCGTCAATAGTCATTTCAACGTGGTCCGGGCTCCAGCCGTCGTTACCGTCACGTCCGTCATAGCCACGCTCTCCGGTGTCGCCCTTCTGGCCTTGGATGCCGTCACGGCCGTCACGCGGGGCTGGACGTTCCTCCAGCGACTTCACCCGTGCCTCAACCAGAGACAGGCCCTCTAGTGCTGCCGTAGCGTCGCCAGGATCGCCCTTCTCACCTGGCGCACCGTCAGCCCCATCCTTGCCGTCCTTGGGCGCTGGACGGTCCTCCACGGCCTTCAGGCGCGAAGTGAGATCGGCAATCGTCTGGTCACGCTCCTTGAGGGCGGCCTTGACGATATCGGCAAGCTGGGACGCGACGGCGTTAGGGTTCATTGAGTCTCTCTAGGAATGCGTTGACGAACGCGCGGGCCTGTTCCTCCTCGTTGGGAGTCGGCTCCGGTTCTTCTTCTACAGCGGGTTCAGGCGTTGGTGCAGCCGTGGCGAACGGATCCGCCTGGGAGTCACGCTTGGCCAGCGCCTCAAGGGAGAAGTTCTGCTGTTGCATGTAGACCGAATCGCCACCGGTCACGCCCGCGTAGTTCAAGCGACGTCGGGCTTCGTTGGGGGCAACGATGCCACCACCCACGGCCTCAGCAAGCATGGTCACAAGCGCGCCAGGATTCATCCGGAGGAGACCTTCCTCGTCCAGATCGATACCGGTTCCCAGCGCGACGCCTAGGCCCTCATCCTTGCAGACCTCGTAGTCCTCGATGTACTTGTGCAGGCAGTCATTGAGATAGATCTGGTTCATATCCTCGACCTTCTGACCGGCCGGCAGTGCCGCGAACCCGACCTTGAAGGGAGGCACATGGAACGCAGCGCAGATCCACTCGGCGCCCAGCTTGGCGTATTCCACCATCTGGGAGTCCGTGGCAGACATACGCATCTGCTCGAACTTCAGGCCGTCACCTAGAACCGCGACGTTGCCCGCGTTGAGTCCAGTGTAATTGGTCTGCCAGCTAGCCTTGAGGCGGTCAGCAGTCTCCTGATTGATGACGCCAGGGGCCGTCAGGATGCCGGAAGGATTGGATGCGTTACCAAAGAAGCTGGATGAGTTGGACTGGATCTTGAGTCCGAGGTTGCCCAAGCACCACGCCGCATACAGAGGCGGGAGCCCAATCAGCGGATGACCCAGGCAATTGTACCGGTCGTGGATCATTTCCGACGCCGGGACAAAGACGGATTCTTCCAAGCCCGAGAGGTTGTCCGGGCTCAACTGGTAGTAAATGTCCCCGCGATCCGTGACCACGGGCAGAACCCGCGACGGGTCCAGGATGTACAGCTCGTTGACGACCCCGCGACTATCACGGTTCTTCAGGGCATACGTGTTGCCGTACAGGAGCTTGGACAGCGCCCAGTGCTCCTTGAACTGGATGTGGTTCTGGTAACGGTTGGGCTTGCGGATAACCGGGTCGTAAGCAGGGTTGGCCTGCTCAACCCAGATACCGTTGCCGTCCCGCACCATGTAGCGTTCACGGAGCTTGGAGAAGTCCGAGGCGATAAGCGTGATACACGCCCACACAGGCGCGTAGCTGGTCGGCCACTCGATGCACTTCTCGTTGTTCTGCTGCCACGAACCCGAATACCACTCCTCCACCGTATGGCGAAACCCACCGTACCAGCTACCCCACGACCCACGCGGGTAGATCGGCTGCGTCCCTCGCGGGTCAGCCGTCAGGAATGCTTTCAGGCGGGCCAGTAGCTTCATTCGGCTTCCATGTCCCGGCGACGGTACTGACGCTTGGGAAGTCCGGTTCGCTCGGAGATTTCAACCTCAGGTGCGGCTGGCTCTGGAACCACAACCTTATGGACCGCGCCGGCCTCTATAAACTTTCCCTTGGCGATAAGCGCACGACCCACCGCTTCATGGACGGTAATCACCTTGGACAGGTTCTTTACAGGGCTGATCTTCATTCGTTACCCCTTGAAAGGAGGGGCCCGTTGCAGGCCCCTCCGGTCTAGCTTAGCAGGACGACGGGAAACCATCGATCCAGTTGATGGCACCGGTACGGCGCAGACCCCACCAGATGAAGCGCTCGGCGCGCAGGGCCACGCTGTTCGTTTGCCACATCGAAACCGGAAGCGTGCTCGACGTAACCACCGTCGGGTTGGACGAGCCGGCCGGGGTATCCGACATTTCGATGGTCGCCTGCTCCGAGGCATCCAGCGTGACGTTACCGTCGTCGGCCAGGAACACTTCCGACTCATCCACCAGGATGAACGGCGAGCCGGCCGAACCGCCGTTGTTGGCGAGGTAGTTGGACACACGCAGCGGGATACCGTCCAAGGTGCCGCCGAACGGGGTCACGCCAGGGAACGCCGTGTTGCCCAGCGCATCGCGAGCGAAGGCGAGGTAACGGGCGACGGCCGGAGTCGTGTAGTAAGCCGGACGGGCGCCCAGGTTGGTCGAATCCCACGGAGCCCACAGGCGCAGCAGGGCGCAGCGGATATCGTCCGGATCCGAACCGGTCGGGCCAGCCACCGGAGCCACACCGTTCAGCAGGCCAGCCGGCGAGACGTTGGCAACCGCTGCCTTGTCCGGGTCGAACAGGTCCGAGTCAATGCGCTCGATGACCGTATCAGCCAGCGAGTCACGGACCAGCGCTTCAGCGGACGGATCCGAGAAACGAATCAGTTCCTGCGTCAGCACGGCAATGGCCGCGATCTTGGTGAACGGGATGGTGGTGGCGTTGTAGTCGAACTTCGTGACCGGCTTCGCCTTACCCTGACCCACCCAACCTGCCGTGCCGCCAGAGGTCTGGCCAGCGATGCGGACATTGAACGGGACGCGGCGGAAGTTCGCCTGACCGATCAGGGTACGCGGGCGCAGGTAATCGATGAAGTCACCGGCAAAGGTGTTGGCGTAGACCAGCGGAGCGGCCCAGGTGCTGTTGATGGTGTCACCCGCAGCAACGGTCGCCTTGGCGAACATTTCCGGGTTCATCGCCTTCTGGTTCATCAGCGAGGCCAGATCGCAGCCCTCGGCCTGAGCCTTGAGCAGACGAACCACGTTCTCGGTGTTCGGGTAGTGGCGCTCAGCAAGCTGGAAAGCAAGCTGGTGGTTACCCTTGGCCTTGCCGATCAGCATGGCGTAGCGGGCCAACTGGATACCGGGCTCCAGCTTCTCCACGGTCTTGATGGTCGCCGGCTCACGGGCCGGGCCGCGTGCATCCTTGACGTTCACCGGCTTGGCACCGTCCAGGTCGGAGGCAAGCAGGGACTCATGGCGGCGCAGGTCAGCGCGGAGCGACTTGACCTCGGCTTCCAGGTTCTCGAACTCCTCGGACTCTTCCTCGGTGGTCGAGCGGCTTTCATCAGCGGCGGTGGACATAACCTCGTCCATCCGGGCGGTCTTTTCCTTGATCGTATCGCGCAGAGCGTCGATGGTCTCGCTACGGGACTTCTTCATTTTGGCTTCCTCGGAGAGAACTTTACGGAATGTGCTTTCCGGGACACCGGAGGAATATCGACGTTTTTAGGGGCGGACGCGCCCACGTCTAGGTTCTTTACAGCGGTAATCATGGCCTGAGAGTTGGCCGGAATGGTCACAAGTGACAACTCGTAGACCTCGGTTTCCTTGAATCGGAGGCCGCCCTCGCTCATAACGTCGTACTTGATGGCACGGAATCCAATGGAAACGGCCGACACCAGACCCAGTTTTACCGACTGCCATGCCTCGTCAAGCCGGTCCTTCAGGGTTCCAGGCTCGTCTGAATTGGCAATCTCGGCGGTGAACTCGACACCCTTGGAGGTCGGCTTTGAGAACTTGACCTTTCCCACAGGCTGGTCGTGGCGATGCTGCCAGAGCAGCGGCATGGGGTTCTTGAACTTGACCCCTAGCGGTTCCACGATGTCGCCAACGCGATCCGTGGCCGGAGTGGTCGCAATGCCGGAAATGGTGCGCTTGTCCTCGTCATAGGACTTCACCTGAAGCAAGGAATACGCTCGATTTTCCATGCCAATCTCCGAGTAATTACCGGGATGTTAGCCGAAGTTTGGCTAAATACAATACCGACTGGTTAGGTAAAGAACATCTGGAACTTCTTCTCTGGCTCTCGCTGGTCACCCAAAGCCATGCCACCCAGAGCCATCGCCAGGGCGACCAGTCCGTCTATTCGCCCCGTGGCCTTGGACTTGTCCAGCTTCACGCCGCCAGCCGGATCCCTGACGGCTACAGCGTTACGGGCGCACATGGTCAGGACCGGGTTCATTCCGTGGCGTAGACGGGCCTCCGAGACTAGGGTTTCCAGCCTTTGAACCGCTGGGGTCATATCCTTGAAGCCCTGCCCGAATGGGAACACCGGAGGCGACCAGTTAGCCCGCTTCAAGGAAGCCTGGAACACGTCAAACCGCCAGCGGTCGTACCAGATTCCGGCGATCTCGTAATCCCCGTAGTTATCCCGCATCCACTCAACCACCCAGTCCAGGTCGATAGCGGACCCAGGAACCGCGTGGATTAGCCCCTGCTGCTCCCACAGGTCGTAGGGTTCCCGGTCCCGGTGGGCACGGTCCCTTAGCCCCTTCTCAGGGGTGAAGAACTCAGTTCGCACGGAGATAGTCCCATCCTCCGACTCAAAGACGGCAGACAGGGCGGTCAAGTCGTGGATGGCAGAGAGGTCCAGCCCCAGATAGACCTTTCCAGAGATAGGCAGCGGATCCCCACCACAGGACTCCCAAGCGGAACGCGATAGCAGGGGATTGGACAGGTTGACCCGCTGATTGAGGATCAGGTTCCGGTATCCCGCCTCAGCGGACGGCATGCGCTTTGCGGTCTCGGCCTGCGCCCGGACCTCCTTGGGGTTCTGGAAGTCACCAAAGGCCGGGTTAGCGGCACGGATGGCCTGGTCCGAGAACGGCTCCAGCGACTCGTCAGCGGTGTAGATCCAGACCTTCGTTTCGGGGTCATGGGCCGCGATGGCGTCATCGATCAGGACCGATAGGAGGTCAGCGTCCGTAGGGGCCTGGGTGCTGATGATGATGGACAGCGGCGACTCTTGGGCGCCCGCGCCTGTCTCGATGGCCTCGTATAGCTCGGAACGGGGGCCTTTGACCTGACCTAGCTCGTCATGTACGGCAAACGCTGGGCTAAGGCCATAGGCAGTGGATGCCTCAGCGGACAATGCTCGATAAAGGGTCCCAAGTTCGGAGCAAAATAGCTGCTTAGCTGTGTCGCGTACCACCACGTATTGGGACAGATCGGGAGACTGTCTGACCACCTTGGCGGCGAGTGCAAAGAGAATCGAGGCTTGTTCGCGAGACTGGGCGGCGGAATAAAGCTGGCTGTTAGCTCTAGCCTCAGGCCCCACAAGGTGGAGGAGCAATAAGAAGGCAGAGAGAGCCGTCTTACCATTCTTTCGGCCAAAGCTGATAATCGCCCGACGAGTCGGCGAATCATAGATGCCACAGATAATCTCCCGCTGCCAGGATCGCAGCTTGACGGGTTGACCGACTAGGGCGCCCTCGGGGACGCGGCAGTGTTCCTCGATCCAGGCGCAGTTCTCCTCGCCCCGGGTCAGTTCCTTTCGCTTAGCCTTGCCCACGGACTCTTGGCCTTTCCTGCGTTCTTGTCAGCCGTGGCCGATGCCTGCGGCGTATAGCGGGACTGCTGGGTTAAGCGGAGCTTGGTCCCACAGGTGAGAACCCGGCGAGACTCGGCGTCCCGCATCTTGAGTAGATCCTTAAGGCTAGGGCCGTCCTCAATCTCACCAGACAGCGCCGCTTCGATCATGTAGGACAGGCGATCCGCCATCACCACCGCTCGGCAATACTCGGCAAGGATCGGCGCGCTGTCTGCTTGGAACCAGTCAGCGGGCTTGGTCGAAACCACCCCGTCCCAAACAGCCACCTCCTCCTTCAGCATTGAGGGGGGCGCGGAAAGCCGGTGTACGGCGGTTCCGATGGGGACGACGCTCAGGTCTGCGGTCGATTTACGGGGCATGGCGGTTGGTTTCTGTACTGGTCCGTAAGGTAATTGCTATGGGTTAGCTCACGAAGACAAGGCGGATCCCTTTCAATGAAATTTCTACTAAGAAGAGGCGACGACGTAGGTTTAAGGGCCACGTGTTGTGCACTCAAGGGGTCAGTCCTTCTCCTCCTTCTTCCTTTCATTCATCATTCCTTTTGCTCAGCTCCCACCCTTGGGTGGTGTACTTTCCTCATTCTAATCATGTTTCCATGATTCTCTCCTCTCTTCCTAGGTCTATGAACTCCCACTCCTCTCCTTCTCATCTGGATCCTCCAGATTTTCCTTATTTTCGCAATCCTAGGCCACGGCCTAGACACTCCTTTCATCCCGATTTTGGGATATTTTTCGATTCTTCTCCTTCTAATCCGGGTCCTCTGGATCTCTATAATTCTCATTTTCTATTCCACACCTTTCATTCGAAGCCTCCGGATCTCCCCTTCCCTTCCATCGTTGGGTTTCCACTTGATTCTCCTCCTCTGAAATTTCCAGACTCTACTTGTGATTCTTCTCCGACCATGTCGGATGGTTACTCCTCTTCTTCCTTACTTTCGCAGCAATCTTCTTGTTGTTTTATTGTTTGTCCTTCCTCACCCTTTTAGGGTCTTTACCCTTTTTCTGGCTATTTTTGAGGCTTTAGTCCACCTTAATCGTGGTGAATCTCAATTTATTCTGTATCTGGTTCCTTGTTATTAGAGTTTCTGTGCCCTAGTGAGGGAGTTCTAGCCCTCTCCTCTTTTCCTTTTTATCCTTCTTCGTCTAGTGTGGTGTCCGTCACTCTTTCCTGTCAAGAAGTCTAACCCTTTGCTATCCTTTCATCTTTGTCTTATCAAGCAAGGAGCATAGCTCGTGCTGCTCAAGATCACTTGAGGATGCTACTTTGTCACGCCCCGAACTAGGTGAAAATATCAAGGCGTGAACAGTTATACAAGCGGGTCGATCAAGAGACTCAGATAATGAGTACGAACAACAAATAGATAAAATCAAATCTTTATTTCATAATCTGACATTTCCAACAAACATCCTTCAAGGACTTACAATACTATTCAAACTCGATACATTCATTTATAAGTAGACAGACGGGGAAAGAAATTTATTAAAAACTATCATCACTCTCATCACTCCAGCCCAGGCCAAAATAGAACACCCAGGGGAATAGCTCCGAGGACAAGCCTACTAGGAGCCTCCCGGGGTCTGGAAAAAGGGAGTTTGAATCCCCCGAATGGAGTCAAATGGATCTCTCTCTCACCAGCTCTCACCACCGCCGCCGCCCTAGCAAGACTCAAGCACTCAGCACCGTGAGAAGAGGGGAGAAGAGGAGAGAGAAGAGAAAATCACAAATGGAATGGAAGAGGAAGAAAATGAAAGAGAAAATATATATATAGGTGGGTCTAATCCGCTGCGCTCAAAGCGCATGCCATTTTAGCCTGCCCGCCCAAATTCAAGTCAAAACAGCGCGCCAGAGATGGCCACGCCAGATTAACATACACGAGGCGTGTCGGTTACAGATATCACACAGTTTTTAACAATCGAAGCCATAGCCACGCCATTTTAAGGCTGTTATGGGATTGTGCCGCTCTAACTGCTGCTCGACTACAACAAATTAATGGTCTGTGCCAATCAGATGAAGAATATGCTCAGTCTGAGTGCATCTACTGGTTCCACATCACTGGTTCCTCACTTGCGGAACTCGCAGCTGGGGGGCATTTGTTGGCACCCAAAATATGTTCCATGACGGTCACACCTAAACTAAGAAGAATGCGACCCGCTAAAGTGCAGAAGCTGAAGAAAATCAATACGCAAGGGTCTTCTCGAACTACTGAAGCCTCAGGTGATCAGACACGAGTACCAGGGACTTCACCTCAAGAGGATCAGAAGAAATCCACAATAAATCGACAGTGCCACTCGGCCTGTCTAATGAATCAACATTGACTCGATCGTGCCGAACAAACACCATCCCTCGTCTGATCAAGGATGAGAATATACCTGGTGGTCTGCCACCTAATAAGAAACCCTCCTAAGGTGATAGAATGTCTCTGGCCCCTCAGAATAGGGTGCCGAAGGCCTTATCAGCGGAAGATCTGAGTAACCCAGCACGGGTACATCTTCTCACCAATTAGGTCCGTTAAGCAACTAGATGGCCGCCCAGCCAGGGCGAAAGCACCTCGGGTAGTGGCCCACTCCCCGATAAAGCTTCAGATATAAGTTAAGCCAAGTTGGCAGCACAAACCATAGTTTCGAAGACCACGTCAGTGGAAAACCCGAGTGTCCGAACCAAAGGTACAAACGGTTCCAGAAGTGGCCGTTTTGTGGCCCGAAGGCTTTACCAATACTTCTTGTAGCGGTTTTACGAAGCCGCGATGAGATGAAGGATCAAGATAACTCCCGGAGCTAGTGCGAGGCCCACAGTTTGGCTCATGCCGAACAAACACGATAGACAAGACTAATCCAGCGTGCTTCATCTTTCGGCGCGCTCCATCTCCCAGCGTCCCCTTATCTGGTGCGTAAAAATAGCATTCTGGAGTCTTTATCGGCACGCTCACCTCGCGACGGGCAAGGATCATGCATTGGGCATGTTTATAAGCCAATCGTCTGCGCAAGAAGATAGAGACAGATAGACAGAGAGAGGCAATCCGTGAAGAAAAAAACAAGAGAGGATTGAGGAAGAAGAAAGAGGGTTTTTCTAAGAGCAAGCTAGAGAGTCACCACCTCTCCCATCCGTCTGCTTGGAGGAGCCTGGAGCCGGGGAAGAGAAACCCCTTTTCGATACTCTGTATCCCGCAGTGAAGAAATTAGGTGGGTTCCGATGACTTCTCCCGGCCATCCCCTACTATCTTCTCATGTCAATATCTCTATAAATGAATATAGTCGCAAGGGCGATGATATGAGCCCATTTCCTTTTATGTTTCTTTGCTTTCTCCACCTCTGTAACTGGGATTTATACCCGTCTGTGTAAGCGGTGGCTGGCCTCTGGGCGACAACGCCATGTTGTGCCGTATGTGTAGTGTATTGGGCCCTTTCCGATAATGCAATGGCATGATATTGGATGTATCTCCTTCACCCCACCCTCCCCTCCCCCCCCCCCCCCCCCCCCCCCCCCCCCCCCCCCCCCCGCCCCCCCGGGGCGGCCCCCCCCCCCGCAAACTGACGCCAGACTCAATGGAGGGTGATTAGTTCGTGGCACAATTTGGCGGGAGCATGGGCTGGAACAGAGCATCCCCCAAAAGAGGAACACAACAACAGAGAATCGAACATCTCCTTCGGGATTAACAGGTATTGATTAAAACTTTTGCACCCAGAGCTTCCCTCCACATGAGTCCATTCCCCCATTTCTCGACTCTATTATTCTTTATAGATAGCCTGTGCTTCACCACTTGGCGCATACCATCCCATTGTTGAAAGCTTTTCAGGGGCATTACAAAAAGGCAACTCATATTAATCATTTGGATACAGGCGACACACCTGGCTGTTCCTTTTGCAAACATAAAAGACAAAGTATATTGGTGTTTCATACAAGTGATCATAGTCCATTAGTATATCTAAGGGAAGGACGCATAAAAGTACAGGAAGAACAAACAGAGGAGGGGGAGTGAACCTGCTCCCGTGGCATGGTATTTACTCACGATGCTATTTATACATTTCATACTGCGAAACCATCCTTTTTGCACACCTTCCACTTCATGCATTGACTAGGGACTAATAATTAGATTTTTGCATCGACAAAACGTTGGAGATCCTGTTCCCTTGCTTATTGAGAACCATGTACCAGCATCTTGGCAGAAACTTGTTACATTTAGAACGTAGTTGGAAGAAGACTTTCCATGGTTGGCGCTATTGATGAATACAAATGGCACGCAAACAACCTGTGTTTCTGTTTCTACGAGTGGAATGTTGGTCAGCTTCTACTGGACAATTAGATGAATTCCATATAGCAACAACCAGGTGCACCTGAGAGTGCGGTGGACAATCCCCTTAGAGAAATGAGGGTGAAAAAAATGATGGAATGCTGGCCCAGGGTTCATACGTCCTAAGTAGTTCTGCACAAAGATTAAAGAAAATGGAAGCCTCACAGGGCCATGAATGCTCTAAGTGACCAAGCAGGTTTGGCCTATGCCACCATTAATCAGATCTCCATCTCCAAATATTGTATCAAAGGTTAAGAAACGAAAGGAACAAAGATCAAATTAAAAAAATCAAGGCTTTGTAGGATGGGCAGTTGGTCAGATCTAGTATGGATCGTACATGGACGATAGTTGGAGTCTGCGGCTCTCCTAGGGTTCCCTCATCTGGGATCCCTAGGGAAGAGGATCAAGTTGGCACTTGTGAACAGCTTCATGTACTATCTCCCTTCAACCCTCTGAGCGAAATGTGACAAAAGGAAGGAAAATCCATGGACCGACCCCATTGTCATTTTGAAGATGCGGTACTCATTAGTGAGCGTTTGGTATATAGTGATATTTGTACTTCTTTTCACATCCGAAAATATGAAACTCAAACTCATATGACAGGTCAGGGACCTGAAAGAATTACTAACGGAATACCACATTTAGAGGCTCATCATTTTTTTTGTAATCTCTTGAAAGCAATTTTTTTCACCTTTATTCTATCTCTATAAGGCCAATCAATCAATATTGATTGGCTGATTGTGCACTAAGAATTTCTTGTATCCACGAGGATCCATTATATGCCTTGGATGGTTTATAAATAAATGCTTATTCCTACCTTTATATTGCATGTTGTGTGGTCACCCTGATTAAATCCTTGAACTTGATGCGGGTGCATTATGTAGAAGAAGACTGCTCAAAGGGAATCGAACAGTGAAGAAAATGCAAACATTTTCTTGTTTGAAAATCCAACAAGAACTTATCTGCATCACCCCAAATGGTGGTTCACGTTCTATTTTCTTTTCCTTTTTTTCCAACTTATTTGACAGCTAACAACAAGCATATGATTTCCAGCTTTAAATGACCACAACACCTTGCATTGGGCTCGTGCTCGGCGCAGGAGCAGACAGGAGAAATGAGATATTTAGGGGAAAAACCACCAATAAAAATCTCAGCAAGCACCTTGAAGGAGGTGCAAAATGCAGCCTAGAGATGGCCGATAGGAGGGGACCCTCTGTGACCCATTGTGAGGGCGAGAGAGCACTCCGAGGTAGCTCTGACGAATTCAACTATTGTGCGACATGGGGTATTATTCAATCACGTGCATGCATATCATCCGGTGGCGATAGCAAACTCCCGAGGAGGGACTTGATGTCACCCCGCTAAGGAGGTGTGGTCAGAGACCATTCCTTGAGGAAACAAGACTAACTCGACGGCTAAATTCACACGGAGCTCAACCTCTCAGGGAGAGGCTTCCTAGCATAATGGAGGCTCCACCTCTCAAGGAGAGGCTTCCTAGCACTTAATGGAAGAGCATCAGGATAACAAAGAAAGCAAATAAGGGATCTGGAGAAGGGGGAGTTAAAAAAAACTATAAACCAAATATTCACATTCAACAGGCATAGAGCAGATAGAACGAGACTGTAATCCAGAAGGGGGTGCAAAAGTATATACGATGATGGGGGATCAGGGAGGAAGGGGAGCGGACAGAGCCGCATACATAGACCTTGAAATAAGAGAGAAATCAAAGACTATAGGAGCGACCATGGGAAAAATGCTACATCCTCCCCTACCTTCTTCTTCTTTTTCTTGAAAAGCCTCTCTCTCCCTCTCTGATTCGCAGGGGAACTCTCAGAAGAACTCTCTTCCTCTCCTCTTTGGAAGTTGATCTCTTGGTCGTCTATTCTCCTCCTTTCTTCCCCCCTTTTGCTGTGCACGAAGGGTTTACTTTATAGACGGACTGGGAGCTTGGACGAGTTGGTGGAGATGCCACCGACTTGCAATGCATCACCAACTCATCGCCCCGCTTTCGATTTGCACCGCCGGATCATCGCGCCACCTGTTCAAGGCGCCACCGACTTAACCGCAACGAAGCTTTGCTGACTCACCAGCGAAGGTGCCACCGACTCACTGAGGGGTATTTTGGTAATTTTGGCATTTTGTGCCAAAATCGACTCGTCACAAACTCGTGACTCATATTATCATCAGGGCTATTCCTGTAGCTTCACAAAGTACCTTGAAGCCCTAATTTCGAGTTCCCGGTGTCTTCCGGCACGTGCCGAACCCATACTAGTTTTCCAGGGTCTTTCCCTGATTTGGCCTTCGGCACTGCAATTTGTATTGCCAAGCCTATTTTAGAGCCACGTGGGGCTTCTTCGTCGAGTGGGCCACCCCTCAAAGCATTCTTGCCCTTGTCGGACGTCCTTTCGGTCTTTTACGGACCACTTCGACATTCCGAGTACCTTGATCGGCTTTTCCAGTTTTTCGCTAATTCGACCTTCAACTCCCCATTTTGAGGACCCAGGGGCACCTCTTCATCTCGGGGAAGGTTCTTTGTTAGGTGGGTGATCTCCTGGTACATTCTTGTCCAGGCAGGATGGGGTGTGGAGATATTTTCGACATGATTGATCTCATTGCCGGGTTCATTGGCTCTGACCGTTATTCGACCTCAGTGAGCAGTGGAAAGTGCGTTACCCCGAGATGATGGGAGATGGGGCCTTGGTACTTTATGTGAGGTGACCTTAGGCTTCAGCGGTCTGAGTGGACCCATTTTTGACTTTTGGTTGACCATTTTGGCCATGCAGCCATTACCCGTTCATATTTTTGGTGTCAACACCACCGGACATCATTCTCTCGAATATATCCTTGCCAACACCAATCCATTCTCGATTCTTAGATCCTTAAAATATCCATCTCCTGAGCTGCTGCCACATGGACCACCACTGTAACTCCCGTGTTTTAGTGGATCCTTAGTGATCCGGGTCTAGAATTTATTCCATGATTTTAGTGAGGAAATACACCTATGGAGGCCTTCTCCACAAACGGCCACATCAGGTTCTAAGATATTGGTCACGGCTGGTGACGATAATAGGGTGCTACTCATCCCGCCTGATGCCAGAACAAAGAGTAGTGGTCCAAGGTGCATGCCAGACTCCTCCCGATATGATCTTGCTCTAATAGCATTGATATATAAGCAGCAACAAAAAATTGAAAGGCTGAAAAGGTAGTTGGCTGAAATCAGCATACGCCCAGCTGACCTGTTAGAGGGCATCCTCCTTCAACCACTCCAGTCTGCAGCTCCAGAATGTCCCCCTATAACCAGGGGAATTATACACAAGTAGGTAGGAAGATGATGAGTCTCTCTTGGATTACATTAGGAGATGGGGGAATCTCTGTGAAAGGTGCAAGCCTCCAACAAGCCATGAGGCTATTGTACAAATTTGCAAACAAAATCTAAAGAAAGAGATTCTGCAAAGGTTAACTAGTATTGAAATCCAATCTTTTGACCAGCTGAGCAGGGTGGCAGCTGATGTTGAGGGCTTCCTGTTGAAATATTACCCTGATACCATTGCAGCAAGCCGAAAGAACCGGTCGATTGATGCTAACTTCAGTGCTTTTAAGAAGCAAATGATGAAGGCAAAAGGGGCAGTTAGCCCCCCGATAGATAATTTGACCACGCAAGGACCCTCACTGCAAGACAAAATGAAGAAGCTCTACTCATTTCCTAAAGATAAGACTAGGATTTTCTTTGAATGGGCATACCACTATGGCAAGATTACTCTCCCGGAGCCCAAGAGGCCAGATGATGTCACAAGAAGTGATGCCCTTGGTTTTGTCCCTATCACCAGATGTTGGGGCATTCCATCGAAGACTGTTATGTTTTCAAGGATATTGCCTAAAGCCTAATCAAGAAATGCAAATTACAAATGGGGGAACACAGGGTAGATGCATTTCACCCTCATAAAATGAGCATTTATAGAAGGGGAGTTCATATGATCTCTCTCTCTACCCTCATGGGTGAAAGTCCCCTGCAGGCAATTTACGATGATTATCTGGAAGATCATGAAGAAAGCCTGCAGCCTTTGAGGGTAGGAGATAGCTCGCAATCCCAAATGATAGAATATGAGGGTCAGCAGGCTAATGTTTCCTGTAAATGCTGGGAGTCTTTTGCCACAAAAGCTGCCACAACCTCCGGCAGTTTGGCACTAAAACGAGAAGCTAGAGAATTTCTTTCTGCCCTTGGGGGCGCTTTGTCTGTGGATCGATATCCAGGTTGCCTGGAATCTACATTGCCAGCACCAGTGCTGCTTCCCCAGCAGATTCAAGAGCCAGAGAAAGAAATGGGCAAAGTCCCACCACTGGGCGATAGGGAGAAAGAAGACACTTATGATGTTTTTGAAGCTGAAGAAGACGGTGAAGACATCATCGATTTGCAGTCGGCTCCCCCCGGTGATAGAAGATGGCCGCCAAGCCACTGTTGATGAGCTGATCGAAGTAAACCATGGCACTGATAGTGAGCCTAGGCCAACCTTCCTCAGCTCTCTCCCTGAACAGAATCAAAAGATGCTGAAACCATACTAGAAGAGGCTTGACGGTCAAATCACTTCTTAGACCTTCTGAACATCCGCCTCAAAGTGCCACTTGCAGTAGGTTCAACAGACAGAACTCCTGGCACAGACGGTTGAAAAGACTGCTGAAACGGTACAATCGACGGAACAAAACCAGACTGAGAAAACCCTGGAGATCTTGCCAAATCAAGCTCGATTGCAACTGTTGCCTGATACGCTTCATCCATCACTTTCACACGAGTAGCAAGCAGCGGCACTCTCAATTCAGCTTTTAATCCACGTAGGAATTACTCAGTCCTTAAGGCTTCATCAGCAAAAACGTGAGGCGCATACCGACCCAACTCAATGAACTTGTTCTGGTACTTTCTATTTTATGCTTTCTTTGCATTCGTTTGGATGCTTTCTTTATTTTAGTCCAGTATGCATTATGTCATTTTGAGCATTCACGTCTCGCGATTCTCTCATGGTTTCTCCTCATCAATGGTTGATTGCATCTCATTGCTCCTGGATAAGATATTCTAATTCCACTCTGAATTTGAACATCTTCTCTGGTCTACCCACTAGGTCTGGTTGGCCAGCGTGATTCCTGTTTAGATCTTATCTCAAGTTTACTTTTCCTTTTTCTAGCTCTTCAGCTATGTTCCTTTCGAATCTCCTCATTGTCTGTGGATTGTGTCCCCCAATGAGGTTGGTCGTGTTTCCTTTCCCTCCTTAGTTTAGTTCTCCAGACACGTCTCATCCTTGTCAATCATTCCAGGTGGTTAGTTCGACATTTTCGGGAGAATTCTTGACGCTTGTTGGATGTGATGGGTGTCTTTTATCTTGATGCCCACTTTTCAGTTCTCTCCGCTTCATCTCTACTTCATCTCCATTTCACATCGCTGTCACTTTCGCTCCATCTTCTTTCCATTTCACCTCTGCGCCGCTTTCGCACATTCCCTTGTAAAGCAGACATCAAGGAAGGGCATCTATTGATACCTATTTTTAGCCCTCAAGTTACGTTATTTCTCTTACTCATCATTTTTGATGTCCCGAATTATCCATTATTTTGGAGCCTTCCTTGGATGGATTTCAAGCCCATTTTATTGTTCCCTAACCTTTAGACGTCAGAGATTATGATTTCGTAGAGCCCTGGGACTTGTTTTATCTGCTTCTGACTTTTCAAGTCGACTTGCGGCCCATTTAGGTCAACTTCCATCAAGCATTCGGCCCCTTTCGCTACGTAGTCCTAAACACGGTCCTTTTTCATCCTCCTCTGTTCCTCTATTCATTATATGCCCTTCACCAAAGTTTTTTTTTAGATATATATATTTTCTTCTTCTACACCATTAGCCAGTTCTCCACCGATTTCAAGTTATTTGTATTTTCCAGTATACTGCACAGTCCACCCGTGAACCTAGCATTTTTTCTCTGTTCTCACCCTATTTTCTCCCTCTTCTGGTCATATTATCATCTTGCTCTCTTCACGAAAGTTGTTCACCTTTTTGTTATCTACAATTTCCTCTTCTACCACGTTCGCTAGTTCTGCACTGTTTTCATGATATTCTCAAATTTTCAAAGTCGCGTGAAGCCTACCCTATTATTTTTCCCTGTCAGCCTAGCAGTCCTGGGAAGACCGCTAGGTGATGGTGGCGGTCCTCCCAAGACAACTAGGCCCCAAATAGTGCCCTTTTAATCCTGTTTCACCTCTTGAAGCCTTGTGGTCCTCCCTAGACCATTTGGTGAAGGCTTGCGGTCCTCCCATGATCGTTTTCATCCGTATGCTGTCGTGCGATAGACTGTTTGCCAGACAGAGTCCTAAACGTCCTGAACTTTGATTTCTTTGCCGTGGGACTCCTTGGAGCCCTTGTTTGACCCATTTTCTCTGGAAGGAGGCTTCTAGATCGGCTCTAATTGATCTAGTACTCTTATCCCCACTCTTATCTGGAGTTTTGTGCATCTAAATCTCTTATTTTGGGTGTTTATCTCAGACTTAAACCCTAGGACTTTTTTGCTCCTATAAATAGATGCCCAGTTTGCAGGTCGCGAAGGGGAGCTCTGTTTCGGTTCAGGGTGAAGCCATGCTCCACCACAGTCTCTTCTCTTCGACCCTGTCCTGAACAGGGAAGTATTATCTACATTTTCCACGCTCAAGGGCTATCTAACTCTCTCGATACTCTTAGTTCTTCATCTCCTTAATCCCCAAATCATCATAGATTACACAGTTCTGCACTTTCCCTACACTCTTGCACTTTTCTATATTTTGCATAGCATATTCCCATAGTTGTGCTGCGTGTTTTGCGACGGAAAAGATAAGGAGCGAGACCCAACCAGGGAGAGTGACCCATAAAAATAAGCCCCAAAACTGACCAACATGGCCCAATAAGCGGTGACTAACTTGGGACATCATAAAAAATGAGTAAGAAAATGACCCAACTCATTGGTCATAATACGGGTGTCAGTAGCCCCTTCATTACACTTATCAATTGAATGAAGATTATCAATCAAATTTTTCAATAATGGTGTGGGAAGATTAAATGTAATTTTTTTCAATACGGCCCCTTCATCATAGGTCAGATCAAATGTGAAATTCTCTAATAGGCCCCTTCATCACATTCTTCAAGAGGATGAGGATATTCAGAGTTCATCTTTTTTAAATCAACATGATTATTATCCACAAAGCAATCCTCCTCTTCATGTATATCCTCAAATGGGCCTTTGGTGTTTGGAGTGATGTTCTCCATTTCTTTAAGCGATACCTCGTTATCAAGATCTTCTATCAAAATGAGATTATCAGTTATATGCTCCACAAGTGGGGCATCTAAATGAGAGATAAATGTTTCACTCAAAGGCCCTTCACCATTCTCTTCCTCATGAGGGTTATCATTCACAATATCTGCTACGTCTTCATTACCTTCTTCCTTATGCTATTTCTACTTGAGTTAATGATGACACTCTCTGTACCAAAGTGTTCACATTATTCTAACATAGGGAGAATGTCAATCAATTTTTTCAATTGTGGGACCGTGAGATAAAATGAGAAATAGTTCAATGTGGTCCTTTCATGATATTCTTCCAAGTGAGGAGGGTTACACTCCATTTGTTTGTCATCATCATTTTTATCTAGACAATCCTCTTTTCTACATTTTTCCTTAATTGGGCCATCGATACTCTCAATTTCATAATTTTGAATAGCACCATTTTGCACATCATTTAATTCACCCGCCAACTTGATCTCAACCTACTCATTGTAGCTCTCCTCATAGATGGGTGTGGACTCTTTAATCAAATAAGTCATCTTGCTAGTCACCCCAAATTCCCTTTGATATAATTCTTCCACAATTCCCTCATTACCTAGGTCAAGAGTTTCATTCGGTAGAGGGACCATGGGTTGTTGGCAAGAATATGTGTGTTGGGTAAATTGAGGGATTTTATCTTCAAAGTTTGCATCAAGGGGGTTAGGCAATTGGTCCATCGCCAATTCATATGTGGCTCTTGTGAGTTGGTCCAGTTTGGTTTGGAGGGAGCCAGTGCTTTGTTGATTAGCCAAGATGATTTGAATCACTTGGTTGAGTTTGTCTTCATTGTTAGGGCCATTGTAGGGAGGGGTAGAATGGTTGTGTTGAGGATCATATTGATGAGGATAGTCTTCTTGTGGATAATGAGATGATGGGAAGTATGTCTCATGATCTCCATATTGGTTTTGATCAATCTGGGTTTGGAAATTTGGCTCGAGAGGGCATTGAGCTTGACTTTGAGAATTTTTCTAAGAGAAATCAATTTGATCTCCTCACTTAAAGATAGGAGTGCAAGAAGGTGTAGGGAGGTTTTGGTATGTTGAAGCATGTTCATGAGGAGGGAATGGCATTTGATCCCCTAAATAAGTTTGAGCAAACTGGTCTTGGTTTTGGGGAGGATAGGGATATTGGGCTTCCATGGGTGTGGAGTTCTCTTGTTGGGCCGACCAAGGATATGGGCTTTCATTGGAGGTCAGGTAAGATTATGTGAAAGATGGATATTGGGTCGGGTACTCACCTATAATGGGTTGGCTGGGCCTATGTGTGATCATTTTGAAAGGTAGGTGGTGTAAAGGAGCTTGGGTCTATTGGAATGAATTGATTTTGGGCCAAGTAATTAGTTTGATTAAAAACCCAATCCATATATATGATTTTTGTTTGATTTTTTTGTTTTCCCTTTATTGACTTTCCTTCTTTATTTTATGCATGTATGGTATGCGTAAAAATCAACCAGACAAGTTTCAAACTATTTGACCAAGATTTGAAGAAAAGTGTTCATCAAAGCTCAAGTCCATATGTTCAAACATATAAGGGCACATTCATAGCATATCAGTCCAAGTCAACTTCCCTTGTATCATCATGAATTGCAAAGGACTTGGCTCAACCAAGAGTAGGCTTGAAACCTCTTGTAGAACTAACATTTCAACTAAGGGTCAAGACCGTATTGCAATGCATCTAATCAACAAGTTATCAATCACACATTTAGTTTAGTTATCATCACTTAATCACACATGAGGTTTAATTATCATCAATACCATAGCAATCATCAATGCATCACACACTAAGTTTAGTTATCATCAAAATCATAGCTCAACATACTGGACATGCGTTCAATCAAATCCTGCATCCATTTCCTCAAACTGGGTGATGAGGTTAGGATCGGCCACATACCTCTCAATGTCTTCTCCTTCCTGAGGTAGAAGCTTCACAGTCTGGGGGTCAGTGATGACCAAGGCTCAGGTAGGGCAATTTGTGGCGACATGTCCTAGGTTATGGCACCTAAAGCAACGAACTCCCGAGATAGGGACTGGTTGGGAGGTGCTAGGGATGACTCCCTTTCCTTTGTCATCTCTCCTATCAGTTGGCAGAGTGTACTCTAGCCTGGGCACAGCAGCAGGTGCAGGTAAGGGGTTTCTTATGATAGGGGCAGTAGGGGCAACGGCCCGAAGAGGAGTAGCAATAGGGACATAGGAAGTGGAGGGGCTAGGCCTCTCAGGGTAGCGGATCATGGGGTTTCGGGGCTCCGGTTGGAGGTAGGTGGAAACCTGAAGTGGGACTAGTCTCTGAAATCGCTCAACGTCTCGAGTAACCTGGTAGGCGTGCTCGAGGGTGTTAACCTCTCACAAGAATAGTTCCCTCTGAATGCTCTCATATAGGCCAGTCTTAAATTATTAAAGGGTGACAGAGGCATCCTCATGACTCAACTTCGAAGGAAGAATTCATCAAATTTGGTGATGTACTCATCCACGGAGTTTCCATCTTTGGTGAGTTTCTATCAGTGGTCTAAAAGATGTTGATGGTAGGAGGGTGGCAGATACTTCTCCCTCAGTTTCTCCTTCATTTCTTCCCATGTGTTTATGGGCTCCTCTCATCTCCTTGCTAGGAGATTATCAACATTACACCAGTAGGTCTTGGCTTGACCTAGGAGCTTCATTTTGGCAAACCTCACCCTTGTAGTAGAAGTCATGCGGTGATGCCAGTCAAAATATTGATCCATCTCGGTCTCCCAATCAAGGTATGTTGCTGGATTTAGGGACCCATCAAAACTAGAAGCGTTTATCTTGACGTTCGGTAGGATGACCTCCTCATCGTCGTGGTCTCTCCCCAGAGGCGCACAACCATCTTGCTATCTACATCGAGGAGCTTGATTCTGGCGGGCGTGGTCTCTCTCTTCTCTATAGTTGACCACGGGATCTCCGCGACCATTCAACCTTCTTTCCTCTCTCTTCACATGATCCTCTAAGGCTCGGATCCTCTCATCTATCTCCGCTCACAATTGGCCTATAGATTCTTCAATTTGAGCCGTAAGATGTTGTTCGAGCTGGCCTAGCATGGTATTCATGCCCTCCTGATTCATGGGTGGTTGTAGTATTGAAGCGCGCTCTACACAGCCTGATGAATTCCTAGACCAACGTTGTATGCACGAGCTCGGACCTAAGTGATGCAATCTTGGGACCGAATATTAGCAAGGTTCAGGCCTTCTTGTTGGCTAATATGCAAAAGGTCAATCCGTTTTTGGCGAAGGGAGAGGGTTGATCGCCCGTAGGTGAAGTAGTTGTGGAACTACCTCCTGATAATTATGGTGCCCTAATGTGATAGTTCTAGGGCTTAAGGATGGGCACAATAACAATTAAATAAACTATAGAGTCCAGTCCACAAGTACAGTCAGGGAGAAGAAACGTACACTACCCCGGGGCACACCCTGGGAACTTGACGAGCTGGCAACTAACGAACCTCCAATCGAAACACTCCACTCTGAGGAGAACGCCGCACCTGAAAAGTAGTAACTGAAGTGTAGCAATAGAAATAACAACAGTATGGGAAAGCAGTAAGAACAACAACAATGGAAGGAACAAAGTAAGAATGTCGGCATGACATGACGATGGTGACCAGGACCAGAAGATGGTCAACTAGGGGAAAGACACACAGACCCTCTACACAACCCCAACCCCACGGTCAGACAGTCCATCCTGGCCGATGGAACCACAGACAAGGCCACACGGCTAACTACATACTAAACCAATACCCTTGGGAGAATCTCTCGATCCCGAGCTAGAATAAGCGAAAGAACCATGTCCCACACACACGCACACTGGGCAACACCAGCCCTACTGTCGAAAGGCCACGCACAGCGGGATAGACCAAGCCACCCGCGCAGGAACTACACCGAAAAGAAAACCCACACTGAAACCACTCAGGTGACAGGAGCACTACCCCACAACAATGAGACTGGAAGCATCCTCCGATGACTTACACCGTAGCCTCAAGTGTCTCCCCACATGTCCTCCGGTGGGAACTGAGACACGGTATACAGTACCACAGAACAAGGACTAGTCAGGGTAGTGCTCGTCAGCACTCGTCCACTACCCCAGACCACGTGTGCAGACACTGACCATCTGCTCTAGGTCGGTCTTCTAGCCGGTTTCCCCCCAGTCGGACTCAGGCTGCAAAGACAAGGGGCCCTCAGGTAACTGGCATAAAAATCACTACACGGGACAAGCCTCCACCACTCCCAGGTGGGTCGGCACACAACTGTGCCCAAGTTAGCTACGTCAAGTGGGTAGAGTCACCAAGAACTCACCGCAGCCACGAAAATCACCGGAGTACCACCAGTCCACACCAAGCCACCACGAGGCAGCTCACAAGCATGAGAATCGAGGACCACTAAATAGATAACCAACCATGACTGCCAATCCACAGAATACCAACCAAAGCGTAGGATGAAAGCACTAGGACCATGGCCCACAACTTCTACCCAAGACACCTCGCCGCGATCATACCCTCACACAAAAACACACTCCGCAGTCACGAGACTCTCGCGGGGACAGTCGATACAAGTAGCCCGACACAAGGAGGCTGTCCACACTCTACCAGTAGACAGGATGGCTCACACTACTAACCCAAAACTAGCAGAACACATAGAACCAAGCGGACACGCATTCCGCAATGCCACCCCTCACACGGACAACCCAGAACAACAAAACTGCGGAACAACACACCCCTGGGCTAAAGGGGCTAGAAGGCAAGGGTCCTGGCCACCCAGGGGTCTGGGCGGCCAGACCATTGGCCACCCAACAGGTTGGGCGGCTAGAGAACTGGCTGCTCACCCCTGGGTCTCCCCAGACCCTGGGCGGCCACTCCTCTAGCCGTCCAGATTGGGGAGCCACACTGATGGCTGCCCAGAGGACTGGGTAGCCAGGGCACTGGCCGCCCACCCTGGGCACTGCAAGGGCCCTGGGCAGCCACTCCTCTGGCCACCCAGGAGCCTAGGCGGTCGACCCTTTGGCCGCCTAGACAGGGCTACAGAAAATGGGAAAACTACAGGATGGCCACCCCGATGGCCGCTTGGGGCCCTGGGCGGCCAAAACCCTGGCCGCCCAGCACACCTGGGCGGACAGACCCATGGTCGCCCAGCTGTAGACGCGATGGCCACCTTCATGGTCGTCTCCTATAGTTTTCATAGAAAATGGACTCCCGAGCTCACCCGGAGCTCAATCCATGCCCCATTCGTTGCCAGACGGAGGGGAAAACATGGGGAATCATATTACCTAATTAAATGCACTTAAAATAGTGTGTGTCATATAAATAATAATGTAAGAATAGACACTTATCAGGCTTTGTCGCTGTCTTGTGGGGATTGGACAATTGTCAAGGCCATCCTCTACCAAAGGATCAACAATGTCGACCAAAAACTAACACCCACCCTCTTGAGGAAATGGGGGCTTAGCCCCGCTCTGCCCCATGGTAGGCTCCAAATGGTTCCTAGGCCACAACCCCCAGATGAAGGTTAATGCTCTTCCTTGTGTTTTCATGTGTTCTGGAACTGCATCCGAGCACACCAGTCATTGAACCTATGCTACTTGACGAGTCTCTGGTGTTGCCATCGACGGAGCCTCACCCATGAGACCATAGGGAGCCTTGAGCAATCCCCCAGGTCCCCTTGGCCACCATCACTATGGTCAGCGCTCAGCCACTACTAGAGGGGGTTCTCGCCAGTGCTCCTTTGTCTACCTTGCTGCTCACTCCAGGCGTTTTGCGCTTCCGACCACTGATGGGCACTTCAGCCAAAGTGGTACGAGTGGTAGTGTCATCTTCCTCTACTCCAGCAGCAATCTCTAGTTCTCTCGCCCCTTCCCCTCATCGTGCATTGCCAAGGCTAGAGGCACAGGAAGTACCCTCGAGCCCTTCTAGGACACAGGAGGCATCTTTGAGTAGCCCAACTAGTCTGAGCAATCCCTCTACCACCATTCCAACTAGTCCGCGTGGAGCTTCACCTCACCAATGGTAGGTGAGAAGCATGGTGGGGTGATCATGGAGGTGATGGTGGCCCTATACGAGTAGATGAGGAAGGGGAAGAAGGTGAGGACCTCGTCACCAGCTCCGACCCAGCCATGAATCCCAAACCAGGCTCTTGAACCTCATCCTCCTTGGGCTTCTCCTTCGATGGTTGTCAGTGCTTGGACTAGCCAGGGGATCACCAATGGCAGTGGCATCGATCTCATTTCCCTTGCTCAAGAATTAATGAAAAAATCTCTTCCGTTCGCTGACCAGTAGAAGGTGTGCGACCTGCTGCCTGGCATTGTTAGAGCCGAGGTATGCCACAGGTTGATTTCTATTGTCCACATGCTCACCACCCTGGAGGAGCACCATTCGACTACAGCTAAGGAGGTTTCTCGTATGTGGGAGGCCCACGCTGACTTAGCTACCCAAATGAAAGCCCTCAAGGAGGAGAGGCAGAAGCTCAAGGAATTCTCTCAGGCATTGGAGAAAATGAAAGAGTGTTTGGAGTGGGTGGGGCCTATGCCTCAGGAGTAGCTGAAGGCGGCTAAGGCGGCGAGGTGCAAGGCAGAGGAGAAAGTGACCGCGATGGAGGTGAAAGTTGGTACGGCAAAACTGAAGGCTACTATGGCAGCAGGTGAGGCGGCAGTAATGGTGAGTGGTACAAGTCTTCACTGGAGTTAGAGGAGGAGGTCAATGGCCTGCCGTACACCTTTTACAAGCTGGCCAGGGACTATTGGGATTTAGGGACAGTTGGACGACTGCCCTAGAGGGTGTGGCCAAAGCCACTGGTACTCCCATACTCCAGCTCCAGCCTCTCAGAGGAGGAGGCAACACCCACCGATGTCGCAGAAGATGGTACGACGGTTGAGCAGGCAAGAGAGCCCAGGGCCACAGCTCAGGCCAAGGGTAAGGTAGCTGGGCAAGGGAATGTTGTTGTCCTTCCGGACAGCCCACTCGCACCTGGTATGGTTCCTCAGGTCCCAACCCCTGATGTCGTCAAGCGCTAGCACTTCGCTACTGAGTGATGGGGCTCTCGCCTTTTGCCTTCGCCTTTTCTTTCTTTTTCTAGTTGTGTCCCTATGTACTTCTTTCCTGGACTAGTAGACTCCTTAGCTGGTCATGACTTTTGGGTTTGTGAGTAGCCTTATGAACTCTGGGATCTTAACGCTCCTTGAATGGCTCATGTAGCCTTCGGACATTTTATCTTCCCAAACCATCACATTTATGTCAGCGCATTGGTCCAAGAAGAGTCCAAGTGGTTTGTGGACACGTAAAATTTCACTTCTGCGCACTTTCACCAATTCCAAATCAGAAATGGAACTGAAGAAAGAAGACTCAGAGAAACTGGCCACCCAGGACTCCAGGGAATGCTACCGTTTGGCAAGTCCCCGCATTTGCACAAGCGCATTAAATGATGAGGAAAAGGCAGGATACCCTCCTAAACTTATACACTGCCATGAGCCAACCTTTGGGTCCTTGGCAGTGAAGAATGTCCCAGGAAGCTCACAGTTTCTGAGTTCCTAAAGAAAGCTCAAAATGCCCCTCAACGGCACGCTCCTGGTGCCTCCCTAATGGTGCACCCTGCTGAGCCCCTGCCCAGCACACCTTGGGTGCCCTCCTAGCGGCGCACCCTATTGGGCCCCCCAGCGGCATGCTCCGTTGAGCCCCTATCTGGCACACCCCTGATGCCTTCAGTGGCACAGCCTCCCAATGTCATGCTCCACTGGGTCCCTGGATGGCACACTCTCTGTGCCCCCTCCAGCAGCACACCTTGGATGCCCCACCAACAGCACGCCCAGGGGCTGCCCTCTAGTGGCACACTCCCTTCAAGGCCCTCAGCGGCACACCTTCAGGGCCCCTCAGTGGCACGCCTGCGAGGGCCTTCAATGACACGCCTACACTGAAGCTCCCAGCGGCATAGCGTTAGCCTCTTCACTCGGTGCAACCGGCATAGGAAATCTAGAGCCATGCCCTACAGTCCTCGGCGTGCAGTGGGGTATCCCAGGGCTAGGTGAGGTGTCGCTCGCTGGTGAAGACACCCAGGCTACCCCTGCAGACTGGTATGGGATGGGGTCAACTCCCAATCAATGACATTCCCACCATCGATGCTCCCGCCACGAGGGTTATAAAAACCCCTCTCCACTGTGAAAAAGACACACACATGCAGAGACCCAGACGGGCACAAAGGAGAAGAGGAGAAGAAGAGAGAAGAAGCCTGCTACTCTGTCCTCCACGGCCTATGCGAAGAGAAGAAAAAGGAGAATAGAGTGAGGAAAGAAGAGAGGAAGAGAGGAAGGGTGGGTGAGAGAGGGTGTGAGGTTTAGGAGGGGAAGAGCCAATGCTCTGTCCCCTCCCCACTGTGTATCGCCCCTTTCTTTCTTCCCGTTTTGTTTCCTTTATTTGATGCATGAACCTCTGTACTTCTCTTTCATAAGGAATAAAAGAAGGATTTTGAGATATGCTCGTGCTTTGCATTTGTGTCTCTCCCTCTGTCCATCTTCTCCGTGTTTCATTTCGCGCCATGGATTTTCACCCCTTCAAACCGGTAGCATAGTCCTCATGGGAGACGGCATCCCGATTTCATGGACCTCCAGGCTTCGCAGATGGATCTCCTTCACCTAGGTTTCCTTTCCCCTTGGGTTCTCTATTCTCCAAATGGTGCAGGGTCTACTCCATCCAATGAGCAGCATCCCTGGCTGGCCAGCACAGGGCTGGTCTTCCCTCAAATCCCGCTTCCCTTGCTTGGTTCAAGGGAGAAATTCCCCTCAGAACGCCGATTGCCCCTTAAGCAGCTCAAACCTATAGCCTACCCTTAACACCCTGGATGCCCTTTCCCTACCAGTGCGTCTGTTGGTCCTGCCCAATCCCGGGGATTTGATCCACCTATGTTTCCACTGGTATGCCTAGGTTAGCCTTTACTCAGTGCACTCTCACTCGGGTCTGCGCCCGGCACACCTTGGGTTTGGCCTAGCCGATACACCCTTCACCTCTCCAGCCCTGTGCACCCTCAGCCCCTCTTGGCTGGCACTTACTTGGCCCCTCCTAGTCGGTACAACTTTGTTCCATCCTAGCCGATATAGCCTGCATCTCCTAGCCCTCTCACCCGGCGCACCCCTGGCCTGCCACAGCCTGGCACACCCCAGCGTGTTTAACCCGGTGCACCCCCCTAGCCAGTCCAGCCCGGTACACCCCAGCTTGCCTTTACCTGACACGCCCGTGGCTTGCCCCTGCCAGTGCACCCAGCTTGCCACTCTACCTGGTGCACCCTCGGTCTATTTTATCCCAGTGTCTCCCACTCGCTGATTTCTCTAAGTTTTCTGAAGTTTTCTTAAAGGTGCTGCTGCCCCGGCACACACCTTGAGTTGTTGGGTCATGCCACTCCTTGTGGGCATGTTCCCCTTTACTCCTCTACGCTCCCGGTCCTGGGGAGATGATGTCAAATTTTCATCAGAATTAACATAATAATAATAATAATAAAAGAGGGAGGGACAATGATGCAAAAGGAAGTAACAAATAAATAGAATAAACACTGACGAAGCGGCTTTTTCGAAATAACAAAAGAGCCACGGAGATCCCGAATAACTGAACATTCACCTCAGTATAACAGACTGTCGAACATAACCATGAACTTGATCAACATGAATAAAAGAAAACCAAATAAAAGAAAAGTCCTTGCATGCATTGCATGAATAAAAGGAAAAACTCCTCATGTGCATCTCACAAAGAGAGAGAGAGAGGCAAAAGAGGTTTCAATCATCCTACCCACAGCTAGTGTCATCTACTTGTGTCAAGTGCACATAGCAAAACTTGACTCAGAAATCCAACCACATGCCCATATCGATATTTCCACGATTGATAAACTAGATTTGGCTGCATTACTATTACACTTTTCGTCAGTGCTTGATGTTCTTGTGGGACTCCTCCCGAGTAGGAGTCATGACCATTCTAGTCACCTAATTAATGAGACAAAGATTATTTCCTTGACTCCATACCACTATTCCCCACACCACAAAACCATCATTGAACAAACTTTAGCTGAGTCTTTGAAAAATGGGATTATTAGACCCAGCTGTAACCCTTTTGCTTCCCCAGTCCTGTTAGTGCAAAAAAAGGACGGATCACAGCGCATGTGTGTAGACTAGAAAGTTAAACAAGAACACAATTAAGGACAAATACCCCATCTCTGTCATTGAGGGCTTATTAGATGAACTGGGTCAAGCCATGAATTTCAAAAAATTGGATTTGAGATCCGGTTATCATCAAATCTGCATGAAACCTGAACATATTGAGAAAATTGCATTCTCCACTCATGTTGGACATTAGGAATACATGGTTCTTCCTTTTAGGTTGACTAAAGCCCCAGCTACCTTTCAAGGGCTGATGAATGAAATATTTAGACCCTTTCTGAGAAGATTTGTCTGGTTTTTTTTTATGACATACTAATATACAGCTCCGAGTGGTTAAACCATCTGCAGCATTTGCAATAAGTATTGACCCTCTTATCACATAATGAATTATATGCAAAATGGTCAAAATGCTCCTTTGGCACATCCTCAGCGGCATACTTGGGTCATATTATATCGGAGGGCACAGTATCCACGGAGCATGAGAAAATTCAGGCTATTACAGACTGGCCAGTTCCAAAAGGAGTAAGACAACTCAAAGGATTTTTGCGGTTGGCTGGATATCATAGGAAGTTTATTCAGAACTATGGTCTGATTGCTTCCTCTTTGACAGTGTTATTAAAGAAAGATACGAAATTTAAATGGATAGACAGGTGAAGCCAACACTGCATTCCTCAGTCTGAAACATGCACTGGTCACAGCTCCTGTGTTGATCCTTCCAAATTTTAGCCAACCTTTTATTGTAGAGTGTGATGCTTCCTCCTTTGGTATGGGTGCAATATTGCTACAGCAACATCATCCTATTGTCTGTATCAGTAAGCCTTTTTCTACTTCTCAACAGGCACTCTCTACCTATGACTGGGAGCTAACTGCCGTCATTTTTACCGTGAACACGTGGAAACACTACCTTTTAGGAAGTAAATTTATTATAAAGACAGACCACCAAATTCTCTAGCATCTTCTCAAACAGCAAATTACTACCCTCAGCAACAAAGATGGTTAGTAAAATTAATGAGGTTTGACTTCTCATTAGAATACAAACAAGGCCATACAAACATCATTGCAGATGCCTTGTCCAGGCAGACAGAGGTGTGTACTATTTGTGGGATAACAATTGTTATTCCCCATTGGTTGGATGGTCTCAGAGCTACTTATATAGCTCTGATGAAGTTTTGAGAACGAAATTGCAAGCATGGGAATTGGGCAACTTAGACCAGCAGCTATACTCTTACAAGAGAGTATCACTCTACTACAAGGGTAAAATCTTTCACCATTCAAATCATGCTTATATTCCAAGGATTTTACAAACCTATCACTTGTCTCCAATGGGTGGTCAAGCAGGTTTTCACAAAACACTGGACAATATAAAGCAGAGCTTCTATTGGAAGAACATGACAACAGACATTAAGAAGTACATACGTGAATGTGATATTTGCCAATCCTGCAAATATTCTACTCAACCACTGTCTAGCCTTTTGCAACCATTGTCCATTCCCACAGTAGTGTGGAATTCTATATCTATGGATTTCATTGGTCGGATCAGCTCTGCCAGATCACCGTCCCGGCGATCGGCGGCACCGCGCGCGTGGTCGGCAAGTGCCAGACGATCACGAAGCTGAGCGCCATCGACCCGCAGGGCGGCGGCAACGGCTACGTCCTCGGCGGCGCGCTGCTGGCGGGCTCTCGGCTGCTGGTCAGCGCGTACGCCTACTACCCAGGCAGCAACACCGCGACGGCCACGCATTTCGTGTCGACCTCCGGCCTGCCGGGCCTGACCGGTGCGCCCATCCGCGTCGGCGCGTCGGTGCCGGCCGCAACCGTGGCCGGCTACATGGGCACGGTGCCCGCGGAATGGCAGTCGGTCCTTGGCGGCCCGGCGCTGACCGGCTTGTGCTGCACCAGCATCATCTCGCGGTCGTCCTACGGTCCGGCCGTCGGTGTCTTCGATCCGGCGGCGCCGACGACCTCGTATCGCGCCCTGGTGATGTATCCCGACGAGGCGCGCGCGCTCTCGCCGTACGGCAGCAGCGCCCCGACGAACAAATTCAACGGCAGCACCATGATGGGCGGCGTCGCCTTCCCGTCCGGCTCGCGCTCGGTGCTGTTCATCGGCCGCCAGGGCACCGGGGAACGCTGCTACGGCACGGGCACCAGCGACAAGGCGTTGCACCGCCAGACCCGCGGCGGCGATTACTACTGCTACGACCCCGCCAACGGCAACAAGGGCGATCACGCCTGGCCGTACGTGCATCAGGTGTGGGCCTACGACGCCAACGACCTTGCCGCGGTGAAGGCTGGCAGCAAGCAGCCCTGGCAGGTGCAGCCGTACGCGATCTGGACGCTGCCGGGCCTGCCGTCCTCGACGCGCAATCAGGGCGCGAGCATCGCGAGCGCGACCTACGACGATGCGACGCGCCGCCTCTACGTGACCGAGGCCTACGGCGACAAGCCGCGCGTGCATGTGTTCGCGGTGGCCGGCGCGACGGCGCCGCCGCCAGCACCCGTCGACTGCGTGCTGTCCGAGTGGGGCGGCTGGGTGCCGAGCGCCGACTGGTCCGCCTGCATCGCGGGCCAGCAGACGCAGCCGCAGATCCAGACCCGCGCGATCGTGACGCCGCCGGCCAACGGGGGTGCGGCCTGCGGGCCGCTGAGCGCGTCCCGCTCGGTCTCGCAGGCCTGCACCGTCGCGCCACCTGCCCCGGCCATCAGCTGCACCGGCACCATCGTCCTCAGCGCGGACGGCACCTGGGCCTGCACCCCGAAGCCCTAATCCATGGCCAAAGCCTGGGCTGACAACTTCAACCGCTCGGACGGCAACTTGGCCGGATCGACGCTCTCTGGTGGGGGCGCGACGTGGACGGAAGTGTCGGGCACGGGCTGGCAGATCCTGTCGAATCGCGCGTCGACCGGCACGCTGCCGGATGGTGCAGCGCAAGTGGCCCTAGTCGACACCGACGCGGACGGCGATGACCTCTACGTCCAGGTGACCAAGGCGACGTTTACGCGTCCCGGTTCCAGTTCGCTGGCGATCCGCCTCTATCTCGGCTGCAACGCGACGCTGACGCAGGGCTACCTGATGCGCTGGGCGTACGAGCCTGGCTTTCTCGAGTTCTACATTCGCGACCTGTACAACGTCTCGAACGTCGTCTACAACAACTCGGTCGACCTGTCGGCGGCTTCAACGATCGAGTTCCGGCGCGTCGGCAACCTATTCGACGTGCTCGCGGACGGCGTGAGCGTGATGACGCCAGTGAGCGACACCGGCTCGCCGTCAGGAGCGGGCAATCGGCGTGTGGGCTTCGGGGCGAGCTGGGACGCGATTGGTGCGAGTCCGCCGGCCGTCGTCGAGTTCGATGACTTCCTGGGCGGGGACTACGTCGTGGGCCCGAGTGGGCTGCCGCTGGCGATTGCGCAGTATCACCGTCGCTTGCAGGGGATGGCCTGATGGCGCTCCAACTGTCAATTTCTTAGACCTGGAGAACAGAAGTCTCTTGCTTGGACAGAACTTGACATACCAAAATATTCTCTCAACAGCCCTCATATGTGGTATTCTCAAAGCATGCATAAATTGACTCACCACACTCATAGCATAAGTCAATTCTGGACGCCATGATCCATCTGGACGTAATGCCTTGTTCTTGCCAGTGCAAACATTACAGTCCCCACTTACTCTCTCAGAATAGGTCAGATAGCTCCCTTCCTTCTTCAAGCAAGAGATGCAGAATGAAATCTCTCAAAATATCTGCCTTCTGCTACCCTCCTTTGTGAAGAGTGTTAACTGGAAGTCAACTACATGCTGCTTGATTGCTTTTTCTTGAGTATGTATTCCCTCCCCATCCCATAGGCTTTTTTTTTGCATTCCAACACCCCACCTTGAGGCAATTTTCTGAAAATAATCTTGTCTCCTCCCTTCACCGTCTCTAGACCTTCTACACAGTGGGTCACCTCTAAGAAGTATCTCCCTATGTTCAGCTTCCCCTGTCTCCTTGAGTTGTCCGTCCCTCTCGCCAAGCAAACTTGTCTCTTCAAAAGAATCAAGTCCATCAATCTACTGCAAGAGCCTGTCTTTTGTCTGTTTCCCTAAAGGTAATCCATTTGCCCTCCATTGGGACGAGGCATGTTCCACCCACCGTGGTCATAGCAAAATTTTCTGAAGATGTTTCACGCCAAGTCTTCCTGACCAACTCAAAGAAGCCTTCCTCTTTCAACTAACATCTCTCCAATGTCTCCATCCTGGAGATAGGTCTTCTCCTGTGTTTGTTACATGTCTTCAACACATATGCTATTGTTGGACATAGGCCTAGCTAAATGCACAGACTCCAAGTTGGTAAAGTTATCTTCCCAGTCAACTGACATCAAAAACTATCCAGCCTAAGTCTACATCAGGAAGGATTTGCCATGAGATTGGATTAGATAAAAACAGAATTAGGTGTGTGTATATCAATCAAGGTGGCTGCAGTAATAAACTCTGTGAAATCATAAATTTCTTCATCATAGCTTTCGGTTCACAGAGTTAACTGCATTGAAGTCGCCACTTATACAGCACAATGCCCAACCTTTTTTTCTAACCCCATTATTCATCTCCAAGAGCTTCCCCTCTCTTGTTCGTGGACAAGAAGTACCTGAGAAACCCTACAAGAAACCATTTACCACACTGCAGAAGGTGGCATTGATAGCATCTCCTCTGATGTTTCTGATTCCTCCACCTCGTCTAAAGCATACTCATCCCACAACATCATAATCCCCCTGGGTCCTAACAATGCTTGATAACCATGGAAACCCCCAGACAGCCATATCCCCTTTTTCTCTCATGACCGCCCTCCCACTTCTCCTCGACTTCATCTCCTATAACCATAAAATATCTACCTTACACATTGTAATCACCTCCTTGGCTCCTTCCCACCCTTCTCTTCTCCCGTGAACCTGTACCCTAAACATTCCATTCATCTCCCCCCCCCCATGCTTTTTCCTCCACTTTCTCCCACCTCCTCACTTGGCTAACTTTCCCCTTGGAAGTATTTCCTATGCCCAGCTGCCACTTGTTTAGGATTTTTGCAAAAGACACTCTCACACCCATGTCAAGCCCTCCAAAAGCAACTCCAACTTTGTCCGCCAGCTCATTTACCTGTTCCTCCTCTAATAGTACTCAGTTGCTCAATGGGCTACAATCGACCTTCAATCTTCCCCAACTTCTGCTGACTGTTTAATAAGTTCTACCAAATTCATTGCCCCCAATTCTCCTAGATCAAATCACCGCCAATATGCACAAACACTCTTTTTGCATAAAATGTTCCACTTCCTTATTGAAACATATGTTGGCCCAATGCACCCATAGATGGCAGTTTCGGTTTCGGCCGTGGTTTCGGCCAGGTCATGTAGACTTTGTTGGACCTAGGAGGACCGGGGCATCCATAGGTGAATCTATCTTGTATGAATGTAGATGGCGGAGGCGGATCACCTCTCCCAATCTCTTTTTTTCGTTTGTGTTATTTTTCTTATTTTTTATATTATATGGGGGGATGATCCGACGGGAGGAGAGAGATGGGAAGAGGGATGGTGAATCAGCGGGGGGTGATCCGGCATGAGGAGGTGAGAACTCACGCGCCAGATCACACCCATTTCTGCTTTTTTTTTAAAATGGGACATCCGATCGACTGAACCAATGGATTCGGTCGACCGAAACTCCCAGAAGCAGGGGGGCTTGCATGTGAGTCGATGCCAGCCGCAAAGGGCATCGACTCAACTACTGACTGGTTGATCGAAAATCCAATTCGGTCGATCGAACTAGCAGACAGACCCAGATTTCATTTTTTTCTCTTTCTCTTTTTGCACTGCATGTTTAGCAATGTAGGTTGGGGAGATTTTATGCCGCTTGAGGTACGCATGGAGGGGGTCCATTATGCATTTTGGGGACTCGTGACTCAACGTAAGAAAGGATATGCAATATGCTTGTTTTTTTGTTTGTGATGGACACATGAGGCTCCTCATACCTCTTAGTGCTTGTTCATGAAGATGCAGCATGATGCAAGACGACATGAGACTCGACACAAACTCGATGCAGACCTTAGACTCTATGAGACGACACGACTAAAATGACGACGCGACCAGTGATGACACAAATGACTCGGCACCTAACGAGGTTCTTGAAGAGGCAAATGTGTCCAAATAAGAAGTACTCACTCACGATCGTCCCCAGTGAGGGAAATATGTCGATCTGCACAGTTGAGAAATCGACACTAAGTCTCGGATGGTCAATACTCTCATTCGTGCTCAGATCGAGTCACGAGATGGGTCACGCACTCACTCTCACAGTGGTGATTTAACTAGATCTAGCTAGGAACCTAACATACTCACAAGCAGTAGCACGAAGAACTTATACTAAATAAGCAATGCAACAAAGGGGGTGGTGTGTGTACCTCCACGCTCAGGGCGTGGGGAAGACGTCCCCGCCAAGACCCGTAACTCTCAGTACAGTGAATAGTCAATAATTACAACATTAATTCTACTGCCCACTCCACGCAGGGAGGTAATAGGCTACATGTGGGAACAGAGAGCACCGATCTCAGGTTGACAGGCAGTACGTCAGTGAAGCGCTCGGGATGGTAGTTGGCCGGGACGTTGCTGGGACCTGACTCAAAGAGATCGACCAAGGACACTCCAGCAATGTTGCAGCCAGCCACCGCAGATCTGCACACAGGCAGACTGCAAGGGGTGCAAAGAAGTTACTAGGACAGGACTCAAACGAAGGCTGATTGACATGAAATTTAAACTGGGAGTGGGTGACGACGGGGGAAACCAACCATTAAAACCTCAGCTCGATCAGATGGTCGGATCTGGAGATATAACCTCTTCTTTCAGCTTTTGTTCTGTAGGTTACAGCTCTGGACTACAGGCCGGAGAATGGCCCGTGGCAGCTCGATGGCGACACGAAAGGAGGTGGCGACGGCGGTGATCAAATCTGGTATCCAGAGGAAGGGATAGAAGTGGGAATCACTCCCAAAGAATGGGCTTCACATCCTAGATCTGCTGCTATAAGGAGGAAGGAGGAAGAACAAGAGAGAGAGGAGGGCGCCCTTTGGTAATTTCTCATCAATTTTCATCTATTTTCTACCCCAAAATTAATACAAGAGAGATTATATACTAAACCCTAGACCTAGGACAAAAGACCCTAGATACCCTTGGTCAAAGGGAGAGAAAGGGACATAATAGGGAAGGGAGACATGTGTGAATATAATATTCACCACATGGGGACAAAGGAGGGGGCACCCCTCTCTCCTAGTCAACATTGGCAACACATAAGTGGAATGGGGGATACCTGAGGGTTGGGTTTTTTAACACCTAAGGGGCGTAAAAAATAATAGGAAGGTGTGAAGGAATGTGAATGATGGTGAGAAACGTGGATGAAAAGGGTAAGAAAATGATCATGCAAGGATGAAAGAATGACTAACAACTGAACTAAGACTCAAAATCACAAGACATAATGACTACTCCCTGAATCGAAGGCTCAAATGGACGTAGAGAGCCTTCCTCCCTGGCTGAGATCTGCTCAAGAATCTGGCAGCACTTCGACGTCGATGTTGGATCTCCCCCCCCTTTACGAGCTTGGACTAAGGGTACTATTTATAGACCCCTGAAAGTCCAGTCGAAATTGAGGGTTCTCTAGTGCGAATTAAGTCAAGATTCTTTAGGATCAAATTGAGATAATACTCCCAGTTTTCACTAGGATCAAACGGCATCACATTTGACTGAGAATCCACAGAGAAAATGGTGGAAGAATCTACCAGTTTAAACCACGGGTGGAGAGAGAAAATCCAGCCAGCCCAAGGATCTCGGCCGTATACGTGGTCAAACGATGGGCCGCCCACCCATACACACGGTCCAATGCTAGACAATGTAGGGGGTGTCGGTGATAAATAAAAATATGATAAATGAGCCATTTATCCCACAGAACAGACCGATTTAGCCGGCGTAGGACTCTCAAGATACAAATGGTCCCTCGATAGACCGTCCAACCAATCACACGGCCCATTGCCAGATCGTTTACATGGTGTCGGTGATAAATCAATAAAAATAAGATATATAGATTTTATCTGAAAGATCAACCCGTTCAGGACTCTGGCCACTAAACAGTCTATTGATGCACCGTTTAACTTATATAAACAGCCCACCTAAAGACCATGTATTGGGTTATCGGTGGAAAACCAGAAAATAGCCAATTATGACAAATGGTCTTAAAACAACTACCCAAGATCTCACACGGTCAGTCGATAGACCATATTTATGTTGGGCGATGGAAATTAATAAAATGGGATAAATAAGCCCATTTACCCCAAAGATCAAGTGAAATCAAGACCCATTAAGTCCGAACTCGAGAGCAAGCCTAGCCAGGGAGGAAATACCCATAAAATGAGCCCAAAGACATGCCTGGAAATGACCCAATGAGTAATGGACAACTCGAGGCATCAAAAATAATGGTCAGAGGAATGACTCAACTCGTAGGCAAAAACGGGTGTCAACAGATGTCCCTCCTTAACGCCGCCTCTTTGCAGGGGAGTGAGCGGATGTAAAGCGAAAGCGAAATGGAACATGGAGATGAAGCGAAAACGAAGCGGAGCGGACTGAAAAGCGGGCGTTAAGGTAAAAGACACCCGTTTTCTCGCCAACGAGCGATAGGAATCTTCCGGAAAACTCCGAACCAAACACAAGGAATGATCAGACTAAAACGACGCCAGTCTGGAGAAACTAACTTAACAAACAGTAGGAGAAAAGCAAACAGCCTCATCAGGGGACACAATCCACAACCAATGAGAGAATAAGCAGTAAACGGTAAAGAAAAAGTAAAGAAGCAGGCTTACACCTCCAGACGGGGACTCTTAGTCAACCGAACCAAGTGAACGGATCAGAGAGAACCTTCCAACTCTGAGCGGAATTGTTCCTCTTATTCAAAACCACGAACGCACAATCATCCATCACGAATGAGACACTTTCAGACAGACCATGAGTCATGAATGCTAAAAAAGATGCGTATGATGCATGCTGGGTTAAAATAAAAGAAATCATTAAAACGAATGCGAAGAAAGCCAAAAAATAGAAAGTACTCAAGAATAGTATTGCTAGACCGGGGTAATCAGGGTCAAGACACTATCCGCAATCACGTCGTGCGAGATAGAACCATCGTCCCCAAATTTTCTCAACCTAACGGCCTATCCAATGAAAGAGTCCAGTCTAACAAAGTACAGTCTATAGGGAAAAGGTAGGTACTCAAACGCCAAGTACACAATCAGCCTCGTGAGCTAGCAACTACGAACCTCCTCGCTACACCTCCAAACCTCAAGGAGGAACCACAACACCTATAAAGACTGGGGTGGACCTCATCTCATTGGCTTAGTAGGGGTCCCGCGGAACCCTACCATAAAATGACTACGATAAAGAACCGTGCTAGCAAGAATAACAAGAATAGTAGTAGGAATAGTAGCCATAATGAGAGTAGTAAAAATAATACTAATGGTTGAAGGGACAACTGTAATACGCTCAATAACCACGATAACTACTAGAACCACTACTCTGTAAGCTACTCCTAATGGCACGGAAAGTAAAAGCCGAACGGTGAGAGTTTGAGCAGATTTTCACTCGTTGGGGTGAAAAGTATGTTTCGGGGGTGTGAGCTGTGATCGCCATTCTAGGCGATGGTTTGAGTTTAAATGAAATCATTTGAACCCCTAGCATGTTGGGATTCGATTGCCACTAGTTTAACTCCGTTTGGTTGTGATTTGGGGCTGGTAGGAGGCTGGTTACCCATGTGAGTAATTTTGCGTGGATATGTAGAAATCACCTATTTGATAGCCATTTTGTAGTTTTCTGGATCCCTTCCGGCTTGTGGAAGGATGATATCAGGTCTATGGATGTCTCCCTGTCGTTCTGGGACGATTGGGGTGTGGAATGACTGAGTTTTGAGCCTTCCTACGATTTTCACACCGGTAGGAAGTAGCGGTCGCACCAGGGACTGCTACTCGAAGAAACGGTCCAATGAGGACCGCTATGTGGATCTTAAAAGTTGCTATGTCAGTTTCAGGTTGCGGTCTTGCGACCAATCACAATGTGGTAGTGGCGGCCCTAGGCTGACCATCACTTTCGTGTCAATAGTCCAAAGGAGACCGTTATCGAGTTTCAACTATTTTAAGTCGGTTTGGGGTTGCGGTCTCGCTTCCGACCGCAATTGGTTGTGGTGGCCCTAGGAGGATCACTAGTTTTGAGAAATGGTCCCAGGGAGACTGTTACTTGTTTAAGTCGATTCCTAGTAGTGGTCTTGTGACTGACTACCTTATGAAGTTACGGTCAGGCCAAGGACCGCCACCAAGATGGCTTATCGTGCTTTTTGAGAAGCTTTCGAGGCGGCTTGGAGTTGACGGTCTGGCCATGACCGCCACTCTGAAGAGATGACCATGTGATGATCGCAACTTGTTAAGTAGCAGCCTTGGGCAAGATCGATTCCTACCTATTTTACCGTGCGAATAGCGGCCCTATTGAGACCGCCAACACGTAGTAGTGGCCAAGGGTAAGACCGCCATTTGTTTGGGGTGTTGTGTTCTTGTTGGTTTGGCTTTTGGTTGACTTCGCTTCGACCCCTTGGTTAGCCCATTGTTCCATGGATGTCTTGGACATCCTATGAGGGTTGTGACCATGTTATTGGGTGTTCGAAAGTATCGTAATTCCAAAGTGTGTCCGTGTATTTTAAGGATGGTTTTAAGGATCGATTGGTCTTTGGTCAACCTGGTTGTGACCCAGTGGTTGACACGTGACCTTGTGAGTGTCTCAGTTATCTTGTGATGATCGAGACCAGGTTTTGGACTCTTAGAGATATCATCTTACCTTAGTTTGCGTGCCTATGCAATTTGAGGGCTTTGGTGATCCCTCGTGTTCCGTGTTTACTTATTATGCGGAATCGAGAGTTTGAGGTGTAGCCTAGGGGCTGAGGACTTGTGTTTTCCCGTGGTTTTGACCCAGGGACTAGACTGATTGGATGGTATATTGTCAGGATGTGTGATGATCTTGACCCGAGTCGTGTGACTCAAGGATCATTGTGTTAGTAGGTCTAGCTGTTTGTCCAGAGTCTAGCGATAGTTTTGTGCGCTACCACTAGTCCCAGCAATTTCAAACCCGGCAATGACAAGAAGAGACCCAACAGTGGATCTAGTTCGTGGAAAGACAAGGTACCGAAGAATGATGATAAGAAGCCTGGCCCAGTTGTACCATCCAAGGCCATTTGTAAGTACTGTGACCATCTAGGTCACAAGATGGAGGAATGTTGGCGCAAGTTAGGTGCTTGTCTACGCTGCGGAAGTCAGAACCATCGCATTCTCGAGTGTCCCCTCCTGTCTGATCAAGCTACTCCAAACAAACCGCAAGGAGGTCAGAAGCGACAAGGCAAGCTTCAAGCCCTACTGGAAGCTCAGACTGAAACCACCGAGGAGGGTGAACTTGTTGAAGGTACACTTGTTGTTCATGATAAGTCAGCGTTTGTTCTATTTGATATCGGAGCAACACATTCCTTTATCTCTCAGAGTTTTGCTAAGTCCTTAACTGTGAACCTGATGTGACACCACCTTGGGGGTGGCAGCCACTCGACCAATGCCCCTTGGACCTATCTATGTAAGCAACTGAACCGAACGGCGGATTCACTCAAGTGGGTTCACCTGCGTCGCGCACACCCAGGTCCGTAGGTGGACCAGCGATGAGAATGAGGGTCTGAGGTTGGTCCTTGAGGTTCCAAGGGCTTGGCTAGATTGGGATTGAACCCCCAAGGGTCTAGGGATGCCCACTTTCGCAGGCAGCCGGCACGCCGAGGGCGTGGGATGTAATGGCTCTCTCGCAACTGGCCTGCGGTAAGCACTCAAATATAAGCCAATTCAGGATCGGGCACTCTCTTACCGTCGACGGCACAAAGATGTAATACTAATTAAGCAAAGGAAACCAGCAAATAGAAGTGTTCAGTAGCTCACCTGATCAGCGTGAATACACCGATCCCGGTTGGAGACGAGGCGAGCGGGGAAGCATGGGTACGCGCCCATACGCTGTGCTGGTGTAGCTCTAACCTAAAAATCAGAGAAGTACGACACTGCACCTCTCGTAGAAGGGGGATCTCGGGGTGGGGATTATTTGAAATTACATCCAAACCTACCTCCACACAGGGAGGAGCGGTAAGCCGGCTAGGCGGGGGAGGGAAGAGACAAACTAGGAGCTAAACGAATGGCCGGCGTCAGTTCTGCCCACTCTCTGGAATAGGGGATAGATGGGCAATGTTGTCACTGCTGCAGTCACTCCCGAACTTCTTTTTCAATGAGACTAGTGGAAAATCTTCCCTAACTGACCCAAGAAGAAGTCTGATTTTTGGCGGGAGCTCTGGTGGCCGGCATTGGTCGGGGCGGGGCCATGAATAGTGACTCTACTCGCTGGTTCAGACTGTCTCAGCACCAATGTAGCAGGAAGACGAGATCACCACAGGCGTTCTTGAGCTCCGATTTGAGTGTCGCTGATACTGATGGATTCATCATCGAGTCCTCTTCAAACGGAGACCCACAGAAATGTCAGCAGAGGTCAAGGTTGGTGGAGAGGTCTCGAACAGTGACTAGGTATCTTCTCAGTCCCAGAGGGGACAGAATAGCACACCTAGGGGAGAAAAATGAGATATGGCTGCTCCGGATGTCAAACTGAGTGCCGCTTCTTGGAGATGATAGAGGACTGGTGGAGGAATCTCTCAGTCAAGATTCACGACAAGATCTGCAAAGGAGTAGCCATGGTTGAACTTTCTCTAGGGCTCTAGTTCGCTACCTGAGTGGTCCTGCACAGTCGGGGACCTGCGCAGTCGGGGAAGAATCACTCTCACGGGAAGCTCGGAGCTCGTATAGAGGCGAGACCACCACTCTTGGAAAGCTCTTTGGATGAACTTTCCAATGGTGTATGGTGCACCTCCTGAAGCCTCAAGATGTCACCATGGCACCCTGTGCAATCTAAGGATTCTCTGCTGCCTGTGACCCAGAACCAGGGATGGATGTGGCATCGGAGCACGACGGGCACCAGCAGCGCGAGCAGAGGAACCACTGGGAGCAGCCATTTATCTGCAAGTTGCCGTTAGCATTTTGTGAAGGGGCCACTACTACTCGGTACTCTGAAGACGCCACCTTGCCAGGACCAGAAGGATTCTGCTGCCTATTGTTTGCCTTCTTTTTTTGTTGTTTGTTTAGATTATTTATTTATTTATTGGTCAATCAACCAATTAATTAACCAACAATCAATTGATTAATTGACTGCAGAGGCGTGCCAGTCACATGCGTGACAGATTTATTATGCGCTCAATCTAACCCTTATTGGGTGAGAGTGAGATTCGGGTCGGGACCAATAGTCTGTCATACCATAAAGGCTATGACGTTAATTACATCCCCCACGAGGAGGGAACACCTTTGATTAATTACCGAGAGAGTGAGCCGTCTGAGGCCGAAATAAGATGCAAAGGGATGCATAGGATGGAGTCACATGAAATGATTTTTGTCTATCATGTGAAGATGGGCATGGGTTATTAAGTTAGAACCCTCAATACGTGACAGAGAACCTAGGTCCGAAGACCACCATCACGCAAAGTGAAAACTTCCAGTCTGGCGTAACCCCGCCTTCCGTCAACACCATTTTATATACCGAGGGTTCATGCAAGCATGCATACATTATCATGGCATCAGTGATTATGCTAAAGCAAAATTAAAGAACCACGAAAGTAAGTAGTTCAGACTTGAGCGGTCCCTTTATTTATTTGATTTATTATTAATCAGGTTTATTTAACTCTATCGAGGGAACCAAAAATCATCCCAACGATGAATGGGGGATTAAAACGGCGAAAAGATGAGAAATAGGCCAAAATCGGCGTGGCATAGCGTAGGTAAAGGGCTTAAACGGCACGATTAACCATAGGCATAGGGTTAGAATGACGTGACCAAGCCAAAATGGGCTTTCCCGGCACGATGGGCTTGGGGCACGCCGGATTAGGGCGCACCGAGTGTAGACCGTTTGAAAATTCTTCAATTTGAGTCTATGGTTATTATGGCGCGGAAGGGGAGCGCGCCAGATTACGGCACACCGGTTTAAGGCCGCATCGGATTAAGTGAATTTTTGAAGGTTTTCTTTTGGTTTATTTTGTCTTATTAAGGTGTTTTTGGGGGTTTTGAAGTTAACTGGGTTATTTGCTTATTGAATTGGGCTCTCAGGCTCCCCAGAAACAGAATCACGAGCTCGTGTGAGGTTTGTACTCAAGCACGACGTCCATTGCTCTTTAAGAAAGCGTGTTTATTATGTCTGAATCACGAGTTAAAACTCGATGAAAATTCAGCGGCATCTCCCCATCCCTGGAGGGTTGCGGGGGGAAAGCAGGGATATGCCCACGTGGTGGAGCAAACCCCCTAGAGCCGAGTGGCACAATGGCGGTCGGTGCACCCGAATAGATAGAAAATCCTAAGGACTAGCCTACTAGGGGCACCATCATTCCGTGGGTTGAAAGTGAGCGGATAAGGTGACCAATGAGGGAGGCGACAACCCTGAGGGCTAGCCTACAAGGGGCACGTGACCCGTAGTCAACACTGTATCCAAAAGAGGGATGACTAATAGGGAAGGAAATCCCGAGGGCCAGCCTACGAGGGGCACACATCCCTTAGCCACCATAGGTTCCCTAAGGACTGTGGATTTGGATATCGGACTGAAGTTCCTGTTAGTGTTCACCTTGTGGCCCGTAGGGGAACTCATCACTCACAGATGAGACCCTTTGGCTGAATGGTGTTTCGAAGAAATCAGTGGGATATATCCCCCTCCCTAGATTACTGAGGCGGAGTTTTCAACAATAACCAAGCTCAAACGTTCTAGATCATAGGCGGAATAAGAACATGGCATCATATCGCAATGACCAATGAGTTAGAGAAGCGACGCTCACAGGGGCATATATATGGCATGGGGAGGGGGGGTTGGACGTATGTGTTGGACTGAGGTCTATGCACGTTGGGTAAGGTGTGTGCAGGTTTGGGGGTGAGGTCTGTGCATGTGGGTTGAGGTCGATGCACATTGGGGTTGAAGGTCGATGCACATTGGGGTTCAAGGTCTATGCATATGGGTAAGGTCTGTGCACGTGGGGGTTTGAAGGTCGAGGCACATTGGGGTTTAAGGTTGGAGCATATGGGGGCTTAAGGTCTGCACATTTGGGTGAAGTCTGTGCACATGGGGGTTTGAAGGTCGATGCATATTGGGGTTCAACGTCTGTGCATATGGGGTGTTTAAGGTCTGTGCACGTGGGGGTTTGAAGGTCGATGCAAGTGGAGTGAAGTCGATGCATATTTGGGCTGAGGGTCGATGCATGTTAGGGCTGAAGGTCGATGCATGTTAGGGCTGAGGTCGACACAGGTTTGGCTGAGGGTTATGCATGTCAGGGCTAAAGGTCGATGCATGTTAGGGCTGAGGTCGACGCAGATTTGGCTGAGGGTTATGCATGTCAGGGCTGAAGGTCGATGCATGTTAGGACTGAGGTCGATACAGGTTTAGCTGAGGGTTATGCAGCAACGGATTGAGGTCAATGCGGGTTTGGGGTAATGGTGGATGCGTCAACGCAGGGCATGAGTGATTCGGTGGCCACCAACACAAGGCGAGTGGAAAGGGGTGATTCGGTGGCACGACAAAAGTGTTGAACAAGAGGGTGATTCGGTGGCATCGCCATCGAATTGAGTGAGATGGGGTGATTCGGTGGCGTCACCACCGATTAATGGCGAATGGCAGTGAGTCAGTGGCATCGCCACCGATTCAAGCGAACGAAAGAAGAGAGTCAGTGGCGCTGCCACCGACTCACACAGGGCTTTGCGTGTTACTTTTTCTGGGGGTTTGAGGCCCAATAATCATGGGGTTTTATGGAGGGATTCAAATCGATGGGCCACTGGACTCATCTAAAGGGGTGATTAACCAAATTTTAGAGGATTTTCCAAGTTTGGATTAGGTTGCATTAAATTTCCTTATGTTCATTTGTGTATTTGTTCTACAATTTTAGTGGCTGTGCGAGGTTCCTATTCCAACACAAACGAACACATTATTTCTCACAGTCTCATGATAAAACTCTCTAGAGCGTAGGAGTGATACATAAATACACTTTACTACGAAATTAATACAGAATTTCTGGAATAAATCCGGCAACATCTCCCCATGCCTGGGAGAATGCTCAATTCAACAAGCGGGCTAACACATGGGGTGGCCTGTGTCAAGCCATAAACAGCTGAGAAGCCCAATGGGACTATCTCAGAACCTGAGATCAACACCTAATGAATTCTGATGGCTAGCCTACTAAGAATTCGTGATGATCGCGGGGAAACTGGTGTTATAAAGGGTCAGAATGTAGCCAAGTAAATGGCATTTTATGTCTCACCTTGTGCAAAGGGGCTTCCAGGGGAACATATCATGATTTGATAGACCCCCTGGAATCCATGGTGAGTAGAACATACGAGAATAGAAATCGGGGTTGTTCCCCTCCCATTGGTGGGCTCAGACTAGCAATCGAGATAAACGATCGAAATAGAATCCCCTTCTGTCTGAAAAGAACAGTGGTAAAGTTCCATCGCCAGTCACAAGACGGAGCTCGGATCAGGCGGTCCCAGTCAATGGACACGACTCGTGCCTGTCATTGGAAAGGGGTGCTCTAGAGGGGACAACGATTCGTGAAGGTAAACCATCGAACACAGAGAGGGATGCATATATAGTAACCTTCAAAGAAGGAGATGAATTGTCATAGTGGCGGCTATTGGAGCTTGCAAACACCCCTACAACTCATCAATAGGAATGAAAGGGTGTCTAGCTATAATGTCCCGAGCTTTTTAATACAGCAGTGGAGAATAACAAAAAGAAATCATGCATGCGATGACGAAATGACCAGCGAGACTGACAACAAACGATGCAACAAATGAACTACTCCCTTGAACCGGAGGCCTGTAGGGATGTAGAAGGCGCCCCCCTGTGCTAGGATCGCTTGACAATTCGACAGAGCTTCACCGTTGATCCCTAATCTCTGCCCTTTCAAGCTGGGCCTCTAGGGTCTATTTGTAGAGCACCTAAAGTCTTAGCTCGAAATTAGGGATAATTAGGCATTTTCAGGCCAAGATAATATCATAAAAGTTAGAGATAATTGAATTATCTCAAATCTGGAAGAAATGACATCAAAAATGGTGAAGAACTCATAGAGAAATCATCGGAGGAAGTTTAGAGAGAAAACACGAAATGGGAGAGAAAAAAACCCGTAATTATTTCAGTTTCGAAGGGATGTGCGGCCTCACGATAGACCACACATCGTCCTTGTGCGGTCCTCTTGGGGCCGTCCAAGCATGTCGGTGATAATTAGCAAAAGACCCCAATTTATCCCTTAAACTGGCCAAAGAATTCGGCGTTGGACTCTGAGAGATATGCGGTCTTTTGTACACCGCACAATGCACATATGCGGCCACTTAGAGGCCGTACGTATGCTTGTCGGTGATAATTCATAAAATAGCAAAAATAAATAATAAATGCATGAGCAGCTAGGGACGGGCCGCACAAGTGTTGGGCGTTGAAATTCATAAACAAATGGGAAGAAAACGCAATTCTAATGTCCATTAAGCCCTGAATTGTAATGGACCCAGCCAGGGAGGGAGGCCCTTCACAGAATAGGCCCAAACATTGCCAGAAAATAACCCAACGAGCAACGGACAACTCGAGGCATGAACAGATGAGAGTAAGAGGGATGACTCAACTTATCGATAAAAACGGGTGTCAACAGATGCCCCTCCTTAACGTCCTCTTTGCAGGGGAGCAAGGGGAGGTGAAGTGAAAGTGACATGGGACATGGAGATGAAGCGGAGTGTACTGGAAAGCGGGCGTTAAGGCAAAATGACACCCGTTTCTTTGCCAATAAGCAACGGGAATTGTCCGAAAAATTCTAAACCAAACACAAGGAATAATCAGACCAAAAGACGACACTAATATGGAGGAACTAGCTAAATAAAGGCAAGGTAAAAAGGAGGCAACCTCATCGGGGGACACAATCCATAGCCAATGAGGGAATCAAAGCAGGCAGAAAATCAATAAAGAGACAAACTAAAACTCCAGACGGGCGACCCTTAGTCAACCAAACCAAGTGAATAGACCAGAGAGAACCTTCCAATTCTGAATGGAATTGCTCCTCTTACTCAGACACTGAACGCATAGCCATCCATCACTAATGAAAAATTTTCAGATGAACTGTGGGTCATGAATGCTCAAAAAAGGTGCGCATGATGCATGTTGGGCTAAATTAAAAAGAAATCATTAAATCGAATGCAAAGAAAGGACAAAATATAGACTACTCGAGAATAGTTATGCTAGACTGGGGTAATCAAGGTCAGGACACTATCTGCAACCACGGTGTCGAGATAGAACCGTCATCCTATGACTTTCCCAATCCAACGGCTTATCCGGAGGTTAAACGCGTGCACCTAGATCATCACCTATTTTTGTTAAAGGGACACGCGAGCAACCAACTGGTTCTCGAGATAACGTAGCTTAATACCATATAGTAATGCATTAAGGGACACAGGGATCGAGATACATTACCTGACTTACCTGACAGCGGGCCGCCAAGCGAGTGGATGATGATGCTGCAAGGAAGATTGTCAACATAATTCACAGAAATATCATCAAAATGACCAAATCCATCAAGTAAGCATGATGTGCATAGAAAGATCTCAAAATATGCATTTAAACAGAAGGGCGGCCTATGATGGGTCACTCATACCAAAGAGCGGTCCTATACGAGCCGCATAATGGCAGAACATTTTAAAGGCGGCATTAGATAATGTGCGGTCCCTGGACGGCCGCCCAAAGAAGGGCGGTCTATCGCGAGGCCGCACAACCCTGTGGGGTTTAAAGAAAAACAACCCTTCGTCTCCCTCCTCCCCACCGTAACTAGTAGAGGAGGAGGGCGAGCGAAGGGTGCCACCCAAGCCTTAGCCAAGCCCCTTCTCTTCTCCCTTTCATTCTCTCCCACTCTCCCCCCCTCTTCTCCCTTTCTCAATGAGAACCAAGGCCCAAGCCCACCAGCCATCGCCGTCGATCGGGGAACGCGACCTGCCGCCATCACCTACAGAGGAGGGAGCGCCGGCCACGTCGCCCGCCATCGTGGAGGAGGAGGTGGCGGCCGTGCCACCCGCCGTCGCAGAGGAGGAAGCCCACTGGTGAGCCAGCGGCGACGGGGAGGGTTGCACCGGACCCCGAGGTAGGTGTTCAAACCACCCCCATTGCCATTTTCGATCCATGCATGCTTAGTTTTTTAGGGGGACGGGGGTTTTTGATTATTAAGGGACCAGTTTAGGGGCCTACGGAGGGCTTACTGCCGGTGGGAGGGCCGTTACCATCATCGGGGAAGATGACAATTGTGCAGTCCTCGATCGCCCGCATGACACAGAACATGCGGCCTACATAAGGCCGCACAAATCACCTACGGCCCAGGAGCGGCCACACCACTTCAATAATCGACGTAGGAAAGGCAGTCAATAGCTTGCCGCACAAAAAACATGCGGCCTACATAAGGCTGTACAAACGACCTGTGGCCCCGGAGTGGCCGCACCAACCTCAAAACCAACCTAGGTAAGGTGGTCACTAGGGTGCCGCACAAAGAACATGCGACCTTTTTTAGGCCGCTCTAACTTCATAACGTGGAGAACACGAGTGGTCTAACCCTAGCCGCACGTGGTGATGTGTGGTCCTATGAGGACCGCCCATCCTGCAAAAAATGGAATTTTTGTTATCTTCATTTATTTTGTGAGTGCTTAAATTAATTTGTTAAATGCCTAAAAAATGGATGAATAATGCAGGGAAAGCGCAGGACCCGCATCTCATGGTTGCAGGTCCGTGCAGTGTAGTTGGCACTGCCGGACTTTCAGTGGGAGCAATTGGCCGCCATGGGATCCAGTGAGTCGGACCTTCCTTTTCCTGTGGGGGCATATGGTCCCCACGCTAGAGGATGTGGCCAGGCTCACTGGTCTTCGAGTGCATGGGCTACCGATCAGCGGGACCACCTATCCTGACTATCAGGAGATGGCTCGGGAGCTACTGGGCCTAAGGCTACGGCGCCCAGAGAGGCAGTCGACCCTCCTTCCTCGGGCGAGTCTACAAGACAGCCTGGGGCTGCGACGAGCGGGGATAGCGATCGGGGAGCAGCCGGAGCAGTGCCTACAGCGCTTAGTGGACCTGGCCAGACCGAGGGCAGCTGTGGAGCTGGGAGTAGAGGCCGATCGAGTGCTACGACATTTCTTGATGCTGTTGTTTGGACGGCTACTCTTCTCCACACGGGCGGATGCGATGAGTTGTCGTTTCCTCCCCTTCCTCGAGGAGCTTGACCACATGGGTGACTACGCATGGGGAGTGGTAGTCCTCGCCCTTTTGTTTGACACGCTGAGTTCGACGGCCCATCGGACCATGCTCGGGGGCTTCTCCCCCTTACTCCAAGTATGACTCCTATCCTAGGTTTGATTATGTGACTTCTATATGCTTCCTAAATGCTAACGCGATATTATGATGCAGGTTTGGACCTATGTGTCCTTACGGGCACTAGGTAGATGGGAGGAGGCCCGTCCTGGGCTCCTCCCGATAGTACGGAGGTGGGTAACACCTCGGGAGACTGCATCCCTGAGACGATAGATCAGGGAGTTGCAGGATGATATTGATGCTCTGCCGTACGCCTCGGTATGATCCTAAACTTACACTCTCTGATTAAATGCATTCCTATATGATTATGATGCTGATGCAATTTCTTATTTTTGTAGGTGCGGTGGACGCCTTACAGGGAGGAGGGCCAGGCGGACCAGCCGTGGGTGGTTGGGGCCCTCGCCTTCGCAGGACGAGATGTGTGGCTTCATTGTGTGAATGTGGTGCAGCCACTACATTTCAGATTAGTGATGAGGACCATCAGGGTCCACCAGCCCGCGGTGGAGTTCCCAGTGCCAGAGAGGGCGGGGGAGCGAGTTACGAGGATGACGAGGGGCCTGTCCGCAGCTTTTGATTGGACATCGAGGAATGCCACCCAGGTTGTCGATTGGATAGCACTCGGGCGGGTGGTGACCGTCCAGGCCGAGAGCGATGCGGTGTACTATACTGCGTATGCACGACACTACCGGGACCAGGTGTTCTGGGGTGCCCACTGACCGGTACGACTTCTAAACTTAAACCCCTTTTTGATGGGGACATCATTTACCCCCTCCACATTTTTCGAAGCCTGGATGGATCGTCATCATGTGCCATCGTGATCTTACATTTCTTTGAGTCATGTCATGTAGCTTTTATATTTTATTTGAGGGTCCGCACGCGCCCGAAACGGCATGTCAACGAGCGTTGCAACTCGATGCAAATGCCGCCGCGATCTGGCGCACCGTGGGCCAGATCGCGCTCATGAAAGCAGCGTGGGAACAAGCCGAAGCCTGTTTGGAAAAAGCCCTGCAAGGAGCGCCGGACGACCTCGACAGCTTGAACTGGCACGGCCTGGCCTGCGTGCAACTGCAAAAGTATGCGCAAGGACGCGCTTCGTTGGAGCGTTTGCTGGCGCAAAAACCTGACCTGGTGCAGGCACACACCAATCTCGGCCTGTGTTTGCTGGGCCTGGGAGAATTGCATCCGGCCGAAGCCTGCTTCCAGCGCGCATTGCAATTTGCCCCAGGCGACGTCGGCGCGCGCATCAACCTGGCCAACACGCTACGCATACGTGGCAAGGCGGAAGAAGCGAAGAGCGTGTTCGAAGCGGTGATCCGCGATGCACCGCACTTGGCGGAAGCGCACAACAACCTCGGTACCGTACTGCAAGACCTCGGCCAAGCCGAAGCGGCGCGTGAACGGCTGGAAGCGGCACTGGCCTTGAAACCGGGTTCGCCCCAGGTGCGCTGGAACTTGGCGCTGTCACAGTTACTGCTGGGCGACGAGCAGGCCGGCTGGGCCAATTTCGAAGCACGCTGGGAGGGCTGCGCCAATCTCGCCGGCGCTTACAGCAAGCCCGAGGCGCGCGCCTGGCATGGTGAAAGCGTACACGGGAAAATCGTATTGCTGTGGGCCGAGCAAGGTTTCGGTGATACCCTGCAATTCATTCGTTTTGGCCAGGCATTGGCTGAACGCGGCGCCACTGTCGCCGCTGAAGTGCAGCCCGAGTTGAAAAACCTGATCGCCGGCGCCCCGGGCATCAGCCAGGTAATCGCGCGTGGTGCAGCCCTGCCCGACTACGATTTCCACTGCCCACTGATGAGCCTGCCCTTTCATCTCGGATCGGGCGGTTACGGCACCATCCCCTATCTGCATGCCGACCGCGACAACGCTGCATTGTGGAAAGCCAAGCTTGAAGGCTACCGCACCCTGCGCGTCGGCCTGGTGTGGGCTGGCAAATCGCGCCTGCAAAATGCCGAACTCGATGCCATCGACCGGCGACGCAGCATCAGCCTCTCGCAACTGGCGCCACTGACTACAGTAGCTGAATGCAGCTTCTTCAGCCTGCAAAAAGGCGGCGCGGCCGCCGAATTGCATGGCGCCGCCTGGCCAATCCATGACTTCTCGGCGCAATGGCAGGATTTTGCCGATACGGCAGCCTTCATCGAAAATCTGGATCTGGTGATCAGCGTGGATACAGCTATGGCCCACCTGGCTGGCGCATTGGGCAAGCCGGTATGGCTGCTCAATCGCTTCGACACCTGCTGGCGTTGGGGTAAGGACAGGACAGATACCCCGTGGTATCCGAGTTTGCGGCAATTCCGCCAACCGCACCCGGGCGACTGGGAAACACCGATTGCCGACGTGACGGCGGCGTTGAGGGATTACGCGGTGGCGGCAACCAGAGGTTGAATCAGGCGGCGCAGCGTCGCCGGTTCGACCTTTCCAGCGGCCAAGCATTCCTGCAACAACTCGTGCGCACAATCCGCACAATTGCCGCAGCACGTAGCCACGCCGAGATCGCTGCGCAGCGCGTCCATGCTGGTCGCACCCAGTTCGACGGCTTGCGCGATTTCACGGTCGGAGATGTTGTTGCAGACGCAGACGATCATGGGCATACCTGAAGTTTGGAAAAAGCTTTTGCACTCGCCATCACGCCCACTGAGATGCTCAATAAGCAATTTAAATGATAACGATTCGCATTAAGATTATTACCCAAGACCAGGAAAGGCGCAAGCAGGCAGAGTAAATATTTTCGTTGCTGAACGAGTTATTCAAGGCAACAACACTACTCACCTGAGAAATAGATCATTATTAGATATTTGTGGTGTGTCTAACAATTTTGTTGAAAATCTATGTTGGACAAGTACAAGAGAATTTCACTCATTGTGTCGACCTATCAGTAGGAAGTGTCGACACTTCAAGAAGAAACTCGCGATTTAGCTGTCTCTGTTTGAGTTCTGGTGTGCGTAGTGTGTCGACACTCTTTACAGAGCGTGTCGATACTTCAGTCCAACCCCGCGAAAAGACTCTCTATCTGGCACCCATGCCTCGACACATTGCGGGTGATGCATCGACATGGTGGTAAGAGCCGCAAGTGCCTACTGCACCTGCGTCGACCCGCGGCCTTGGAAGTGTCAACCTATTGATGATGCTTTTAACATTTCTTCAAGATATCAATGGGGAGTGTCGACACTTCGGTTGGATGTGTCGACACTATCAAAGTCGCCCAGAACGGATCTGAGTTCGATAGCATCCGCTTTTCAAGATCTACAATCGCTGGTTGAGGATCCATTCACACTCAAACATCCTTCTGGAAGGCCACCTTTTCAGAGGAAATCATTGGCTGTCAGAGGAATCTTCCAAAGGTGGGGCCCTTTGCAGATTTGGTCCCCTATCCACTTCTGTTTTCGGCACGCATGAGTGAAGAGACAAAAAGCGTGTATGAAGTTAATAGAGAAGAATGAAAGCGATGTTTGAGCTGTGTTGTATGTACAGGATGATAACTTGCAGAAGATAACTTGCAGCAGAAGCACATTCGACTTCTTCTGATAGTGGAAGAACTAGAAGAACTGGGAGAGAAGCGGAGCAGTGCGGAAGAGCACAGGAGTCTCGTCATCCCTTTGCTACCATCGTAAAGGCATTACAGTGTCCGCCTTCCTTCACATCCTGGAGCAAGGACCGCAAGGGGGATAGCTTCCTCAGGCATCTGTGAAGCAGCCAGAAAGCCCATCCAGTATTCCTCTTGTGTTAACAGTGAAGAGGATAAGAGAGGAGAAGGAGCTTCCAGGCATCGTCCAGCTTTATCCAGATAGGATTTATTTTCTCCCACTGATTTCCATAATCATACCCTATCTATTTTCCTTCTTTCCAGTTTGTTTTTCTCAAAAACTCATATCCATACATTGATCCCTACCTGTGTGTAGGAAGATGGATTGAGGGATCTCAGGTCCGTGGTCTTTGGGTTGTGTACCCGAAAGCTGTTGGACAGCGGATGGGAGAGAGTCTTACTCTCGGTTGGAAGTTGTGAATCAGTTGTAGTGCTTTAGCATTAGTGAAGCCTCACTCAGTTGAATGAGGGGTGGATGTAGGTCTCTAGATAGAGACCGAACCACCTTAAAATCTTATGTTCTTGTGGTTTGTCTTTTATTAGGTATTGATGCTAGATGCGTGGTACGAACGTTATTGATCATCATTCATGCATCTAGCTAGGTATCCATCTACTATCCCTTGCTTTACTGCTCTTGGTTTTGTATTTAGTTTTTATTTCCGCAAAGAAGGGGCTGATCTATTCATCCCCCCCTTTAGATCTGCCTATCACTACTCATCACGTTGGATAGAGGACCTCTGGGGTAGAGACATAGACGTCAGCCAAGGGGAGCTGACACGGCAGCAGGGATGGCGTTGATGGTGATGGAGGGTGCATGGGCTATCACGCCCCGCCATTGAGGTATTGTACGCTTTGGCCTACCGACCTTACGATTTTGTCACTTTCTAATAGTGATCAGCTCCAGAATAGGGACTTCTCGGGAGGTCACCCATCCCCAGAATAGAAAACTTCCCAAGAGGTCACCCATCCTAGTACTACTCCCCATTAAGCGCGCTTAGCTATGGAGTTTTTTACAAGAATTAAGCTGATACTTCGAAAGATGCCTCAGTGATATAGAGTACAACTTAGCTATATTTGAGGGTGTTACAATCTACCCCTCTTATATAGGCGACGTCCTTTCAATTAACTCTACTAGGACACTCTCACCACCCAGGTCATGTTGAAACAATCGGCACGTCGATCAGACTAGTATTTCAAAGTTTGGACACCCCAACCTGAGTTCTTTGATTTAAAACTAAATTAGTTCAGAAAAGAGTAATTTGAATGTTCAGCCTAAACTAGGTATCTAATTTGGATTCCGTCAGCTCTCACAAGTCACTCTCACCACGTAGATCATGTTAGAATAATCAGCACACCAATCAGGCTGGTATTTTAGATTTTGGACCTCCAAACCCTTTGATTTAAACTAAGTTCGGAAAAAAAGATAATTTAACCCTCGAGCCGAAACCGGATATCCGATTTAGATTCCGTCAACTCTCTCGAATCACTCTCACCACCTAGATCGTGTTGGAACAATCGACATGCCGATCAGGCTAACATTTTAGATTTTGAACCTTCCAATCCGAGTTCATTGGTTTTAAACTAACTTAGTACGGAAAATGATAATTTGAGCATCGAGTCTAAATCGAGTATCCGATTTGCATTCTGTCAGATCTCTCAAGTCACTCTCACCACCCAGGTTATGTTGGAACAAGCGGCATGCCGATCAGATTGAAATTTTAGATTTTGGACCCCCCCCAACTTGAGTTCAATCTCAGTACAATCTCAACACTAAATAGCATTATTATAACTATAAATTCTACAACGTTAAAAACTAGAATAAACACTCACATGAAGAGGTAGTGTTGTGGTCGAGGGAGGTCCATGAGGCAAAATCTCCACCTGGGAGAGGAGGGCATGTGGACGTGTAAAATTACACGTCCATATGTCCCGACCGATTCAGCATCAACAATAACCTCAACCGAAGAGATTGCGGAGATCACGTCCTATCCGGACCCTCCGAACGAACAATACACTGTCGTGGAGCCATCTCCGGAGTCACGACAGCGAAGAGAAACCAACCTCTAGGAAGCCCACAATCCATGGGCCCCGAAGAAAAATTAAACGATTCAAAACTTGTGCACGAAACGGACTCAAGGCCGGCCTTCAACAGTATGCCCCAGGTCCTTCAGCGGCACACCCCAGCGAAGGCTCCAACGGCACACCCATACGACCTTCGCCGGCACGCCTTTAGTGCCCCTTCATCGGCATGCACCCGTGCACCTTCACCGGCACGGTCGCTGTGCACTTTAGCGACACACCCTTGTGCCGCCTTCAACGGCATGCTAGTAAGGCCCTTCAGCGGCACACCTATAAACACTCCTGTGCCCGTTCAGCGACACGCCCTTGCCCCTGTTCAACGACACGCATCCACGGCCTTCAGTGGCACGCCTCTTCAAAGGCATGCCCAGGCCAAAAGTGTCTTCAGCGGCACACTCCTGTGGGCCATTTCAGCGGCACGCCCAGGGTGGTCGTCCAGCGATACACCCTGCCATCCCTTCAGCGGCACACTGGCTATAGCATCCCACGGCACGCCCAAGCATCCTCTTCACCGGCATCACCGACAAAAAGGACATGGCACCCATCCCCAACAAATCTTTGGCGCGCAGTGAGTGTGCAGAGGTGTCGAATGGAGGGAGCGGCATGTTGGCTCACCCCTGCCACCGAGGACGACCAAGGTCAAATCCTCATCAATGCCGTCTAAGTTCCCGCCTCCGCCATCTCGCGCTCGAAAGCCCCTGCCGTTGGAGTATAAGACACTCCTCTTCCCCGGCGAACAGAGACAGACAGACAGAAGAAAAAACACAGACAACACAGACAACAAAGAGAGGGGCGCGAAGAGAGGGAGACAGAGGAAGACGTCCAGAAGAGAAGAAGAAGAAGAAAAGAAGAGAAGGAGGGCTTTCGGCCTTCCCCCACTACTGCACCGCCACCACCGTCTGAGAGAGAGGAAGAGAGTAAGAGAGGGAGAGAGAGAGATCATGTAGCGGGGTGTTGGTGGTTCCGAGCACTCGCCCCCGACAGTATTCGAGACTTCCGACAGTTCGGGGAAATCTTTAAGGAAAGCTTCGCTAGCAGCGGCCCTCTGAGGTCAGCAGTGGGGTTGTTGGCTATAAAACAGGCATTGGGGGAGAAGCTTCGGGCTTATATCAACCAATTTAAATCAAAAGCCCTATGTATCCCTCGCCTGGGTGTAGCCTCAGCCATCACCGCACTAACCAGAGAAACCCGTGATGAGAATCTCCGGTGAGAGCTAGTCCTCCATCCCCCCACCTCTCTCGCCGATCTGGTGACCTTAGCCCGACACCACGCAGAGTGCGAGGAAGTCCTCAGCGCCTACCGCGGCCCGACGGACTCGGGTCGAGAAGGGGATAAGAAGCGACCGTCCGAGCAAGGCTCGGGCCAGGGCAAAAGGCGAAATCAAGATGGAGACCACAAGGAGCCCCCGCGAAAATATGAGCAGTAAACTCCTATATCCGCCCCTGTTTACGAGATATACGAAGACATCAAAGGCTTGGGCCTTCTCCGCCAACCCGAGCCTATGAAGCCCAAGCACCGCAACCACTGCAACCACCGCAAACATAGGTAGCACTCCCGATGTACTCTTGTATGAATGCTTCGTTAAGATGGGTGAAAACCCATCCAAACTCTACCCAATCCGAACCCCCCTCTGTGGGTTCAATGGCCAGGCAACCTATCCTGAGGGAGCCCTAAGCTTGCTGGTCACTATCGGTACCCCTCCTAAAACCGTCATGGTTATGATGGATTTCATAGTGATTAAGGGGATGTCGGCCTATAATGCCATCTTCGACTGAGGTATCCTCAGCCGAACAAAGACAGTGCCCTCCACCTATCACCAAAAGATGAAGTTCCCAACCAAGTACGGTATCGGGGAAGTCCGAGGTAACCAGGCAATAGCTAGAAGGTGCTACATAATCTCAGTTGAAGCTACAAGGCCAGAGGGAAAAAAGGAGAGGGCCAACGGAGCCAAGGATGAACTGACAACATCTGAGTCTGGTGGTGAATTGTTAACGGTCTTCCTCAAAGGCGACCCAGCCCTAGGAGTAAGGATTGGGGCTGACTTACCACCCAATGTACAAGAGCAATATAAAAATTTTCTTTCAGAGTACATCCAAGCCTTCGCATGCTCTAATGAGCATCTTTTCGGGATCCCTGGGGAGATGGTGGTGCACAAGCTTAACCTTGACCCGTCGATGAAGCCCGTCCAACAATGCAGAAGAAAACATGCCCCAGAGAAGTAGATGATCATCAAAGAGCAGATTATTAAGGGAAAGAGAACTGGCCTATTTCATCTGGTCCTTTACCCGACGTGGTTCGCCAATGTCATCTTGGTACCAAAGGCTTTGGGCAAATGGCGAATCTGCGTGGACTTCACCGACCTCAATAAAGCCACTCTGAAAGACTGTTCCCCTTGCCAAGCATCGACCAACTAGTTGACTTGACCTCCGATAACGAGCTGCTCAGTTTTCTAGACACCTACTCCGGCTACCATCAGATCCTAATGGATACGGAAGATATCAAGAAGACCACCTTCATCACCGACTTTAGCATTTACTGCTACACCTGAATGCCTTTCGGGTTGAAGAACGCCGGAGCAATGTACCAACGACTAATCAGCCACATTTTCGAGGGACAGAACGGATGAAATGTCAAAGCCTACATCGATGACATGCTCGTCAAGACTCCCAAGGTCGAGGATCACTTCACCAACCTAGCCGAAATCTTCGGCACCCTCCTAAGGTACAACATGAAGCTCAACCCAGCCAAATGTGCCTTTGGGGTTCGATCGAAAAAATTATTGGTGATGTGAAACAGACTATGGATGCAAAGGTACCAACCGAGTGAGCCTCGGACCTAGACTTGCAAGCACACTTTCAAATTGGCGGACTCGATGTTGATATTATGTATACTCTATCAAGATCAACTGGTCATTTATACAATTAACATTTGTTATGAGGGTCATTTTATAAATGACCAAACCTTTTAAAGGCAACCCCTCCCCAATAGAGCCCAGCTTAGGGCAAACCGGCGAAGGGGAACACCAGCGACCCTGTCGGCAGCCGTCTGACGGTCCCACTGGCCATCCCTGTTCTCTCTCTTCCCCACCCTTCCTCTGTGTTGTGTGTGTGTGTGAATCTCAACAGTGAGATGAGAGACCGGAGGAGAGGCGACTGCTGCGGCCTTCGGTTGCCCTTTTTTCTTTTTAATTCCTGTACTGGCTGGTATTGGGCTCAAATTGCCCGAACTGTACCGGCCAAGGCTGGTACCAGTATGTACTGGCCCGGTATGGTATGGCACAGGCGGTACTGCATACCATGGTTTTACCACGCCTATCCCTCGATGCGTAAGTGGTAGGGTCTGTAGGTCCAAAGCGACCGCACGCTTAGGTTGGTGGCAGGGGTCGGTTTCCTCCAGCCATCCCAAAAAAAGAAAAGAAAAGAGATGAAAAAAGAAAAAGCTAAGAATTTGTCACATATTCTAAAGAGTAATACTTCTCGAACATCATGTCATACTTTATTGGTTCAAGGAGTGGCTTTCTTTTGAACTTAATGACCATTGCCTATCATTGTTGTTTCTTGTGTTACATTTTTCACCATTTAGTGGCCTTGGGACACTTGTAGGTGGTGGAAAAACTGGTTGACATCGTTACCTTTCTCCACAAAGAGATTTTGGAGGCATTTGGTCATACAGGTATGTAGGACAACAGTAATAAGTTTGTTCAGTTAGCACATTTATTGTGGTTTGAGCTTGTTCAATCCAATTCCCTACAGATAGCTTGGATTGATTATTCTTGATTAAAATTTTCCTCTTTGATAATATTGTCACTTTATTATCTATAGTTGAGTCCTGGAAAAGAAAATTGGTACTTAGTACCTACTCTTGCCCATTGTGATTTCGGAAAAAAAGGTGCAAGCCAAATTCATACACTTGCCTTGGTCATTTTTAGTTTTGTCTCTACCGATCTTTATGGTCCATGCCAAGTATAGCATGGGGGGAATTTATATCTTTATTTATTCTTGATATTGTGAAGGGATATTGTCTTCTAGCAGGGTCAAGGAAGAAAAAACTTGTCAAGCATTTGCTATTGAGCCAACCTCGGCTCGCATACCATTAGGAATAGTAACTTTCAAATAATCCTTGAAATGCCATGTGGTGCCTGATCTTCAGTAGGTGAGGCCGGTGCAAATGTAAGAATCAGGTGCCTGATTCACGGGATTGGCTGTTCCCGATCTGGATTGGCATCAAACCTGCCTGATCTGATTTTAAGATTGGGGGCGGGAGTTAAACCAATTTTCCCTTTAATATGTGAGAAAAAAAGGAAAAATAAATCGTGAACCTCCCTTGGCCTAGCTCAGCTGATTCTATGCCAATAACATGCTGGTCTGAACCAAACCCTAGTGATGGCCTCCCATCCCAACTGTAGGCCAGAACTTACTCCTGACCTAACCAGCAGGAAAGAAAAGGGAATAATGGAAAAGAAGGAAAGAAAGAAAGTAAAGAAGTCAAAGGAAGAGAGAGAGAGAGAGATGGAGCAATAGCACCCAATGCCATTGTCCACTGCTACTGCCACTGCCTCCCTGTCATCGTCCACCAGTTCTGCTGCCTCTTCTTCCTTCCATGAGCCATTCAGCAGAAGGGTTGAAATCAAAGGGATTGGAGATCATGTTGATAAGATGGGCAAGTAAAATAAAAAATGACCCTCCTTTCAACTATTAACCAGATATGCCTATATATAGTCAATTAAAATTATTTATCTTCATGCCTTTTATCTGCAAAATGCCATTTACCTTTTTTAAGAATATAATTTTTTTCCCTTTGCTCATGTCGGCTATTTCCTAACGCACACACTAGCATCTCTCTCACACACCTCACTGGGGTCCTATTGACGCAGCTTCTTGCTGAACCGCCTGTGCACTGTGTCTTTGCCATTTCCACTCGAGCTACTTCTATTAAATCTACTATGCATTGTGTCTAAGTGTCTCTGTGCATTATAGCTGTTGTTTGTGCACTAATGAGCTAAGATTTTTAATTGGTCATTATTTTTGGAAGGATCTATTCAACTCCCCTTCTAGATCCGGTTGCACCCAAAGGACCCAACATCCACCACGGAGGAATCTGTTAGGACAGTTTTGGCCCAATATGACGATGCAAAGAGGGAACGCGTAGTCTACTATCTGTCCAAATTGTTCAATGAAGCTGAGAAGAAGTACACTGCTAGGGAAAAGACTTACGCGGCCGTCGTCTGGGTCGCCCAAAAGTTGAACACTATTTTCTAGCACATGAGGTAAAGCTCTTGGTGTGAATGGACCCCATTAAATACTTGTTGGAAAAGCTTGCATTGACTAATCGATTGGTGAGATGGCAAAGTTTTCTCAACCAATTTGATATCACCTATGTCACTCAAAAGGCGGTCAAGGGGCATGCCATCGCCGAGCACCTTGCTCACCATCCACTTCTCGCATTTTCCTCCATCGACGAGAGTTTCCCAGATGAAGAGTTAGGAGCGATCATCGATGGTGAACCTTCGTGGATTCTTTACTTCGACGGTGCACTCAATTCCAAGGGTGGTGGAATTGGAGCTATTCTCCAATCTCTGGAAGGTGTCATTATTCCACATGCTTGCCACTTGACCTCCACAAACAATGTGGCTGAGTACTAGGCACTCCTTACGGGTTTAAAAATGGCACTGGCTCTCAAAGTGAAGGAACTCTGAATCATCGGAGACTCTCAACTTATACTCTGGCAGTCCCTCATCAAGTATCAAACCCGGGACACGAAGCTAAAGCCCTATCAAGATTTGGTCAGCAAGGTAGTCTGGCGGTTTGGGAAGCTTACCCTAGTGCATACTCCTAGGGCCCAAAACATTCTAGCCGATGCTCTGGCTTCTCTAGCATCTTCTCTCCCGATTCCAGGTGGAAAGCTGTTAGCTTCTATTATTGGGCAAAGGATGCACATCCCTTCGCACTCAGATCCCTGGTTCCAACAACTTTCAAAACCACCCCTTCAAGTCCTTGCCATCTCTTACAAGCCTGAGCTCGACCTCAAGGATGACAACCCTTGGTTCTTCGATATTGAGAATTACCTCTAGGATGGATCTTTCCCCGAATATGCTACCACTCCCCACCAATGAGCCATTCGTCAGGCCGAGGAGTGCTTCGCCATCATAGGTGGTCTCCTACACTGTAAATCCCTCAGTGGAGTATACCTCTGCTATCTTGATGAAATAGAATTCTAGTGAATGTGGTGGCCATGTGAATGGTCACATGCTTGCTCAGAAACTCCTTCGACAATACTACTGGCCTACCATGAAGGAGGATTGTACCCATTATGTCTATCATTGTGCCAAATGCCAACTTCATGCGGATAAGGTTCATGGTCCTTCATCTTCACTCCACCCTCTCATAGCTCCTTGGCCTTTCGCCATGTGGGCATTCGACGTAGTCAGTCCCTTGGAAGATAAAACTGAAGAAGTCTAGAGAAAATTCTTCATCCTCACTACTACAGAGTGTTTCACGAAGTGGGCGAAAGCTAAAGCATTCACAGAAGTCAATGCATCAATGGTGGTGAAGTTCATCAAGCACAATATCCTCGCTAGGTTCGACGTCCCCCGTGACATCGTCACCGACAACAGACCTCAATTCACATCTCAAGAGCTCCATGACATGTGTGGTAAGTATGGCATTAACTTGCATCATTCATCTCCATATTACCCACAAGGAAACAGACAAGCTGAAGC
>JANBPO010002145.1:0-10236 GCA_024336825.1 Amorphophallus titanum | reverse complement strand
ATAATGTAATTAAGCTAAAGTGCATAAAATGAAGGGTAGATACCTAGGGGTTGGTGGTTTTTTAACCCCTATGGGGCGTGAAAAAGATAGGAGGATATTTAAAAGATGATGGAAGTGCAGCAAAACGTGGAAGAGGAAGTGGGAAGGTGCTATGGATGCAAGAAGAAAGAGGGAAGAACTAAGAGAAGAAAAGACTTAAACTCAAACAACCAAAACAAAATACTCCCTGAACTAGAAGCCTTATGGACATAGACAGAACTTCTCCCTGGCTGGTACTCGCTCCAGGAAGTAGCAGCACCTCGACGTAGACTCCAGAAATCTCCTCCTCAAGCCATGAAGCCAAGGGTTCTATTTATAGACCCCCAAACCCTCTAGATGAGTTGGAGATAAACTAACTAGGAAATAGGCCAAAGCATAGCAAACTCTTGGAGATAATACTCCCAAGAGTCCATAGAAACAAATAGAAGCTTCTGAGGATCTCTATAGGGAGAGAAATCGTGAAACAAGGACTCTAATCCGTCCGCGATGAAGCAAGGAAAGAATAGTTAGAGCAGGACTCTCTGTCTCCCCTAATGGTCTTGCGATAGACCGCAAGGCACAATAAACGGTCGACTGATAGACTACATAGCTCGATCGTCCAGCAAGAGATAAGACCAACGGGAGAAGAAGTCGTGATAAGGACTCTCTGCCTAACAAATGATCTAAGAATGGACCGCCAGATCATTATAAACGGTCATGCGATAGACCGCATGGGCTGATCGTCCAGTAAAACATAAGAACGACATCACAATAGGGCTCTGTCACCCCTAAACGGTCTAGAATTAGACCGCCAACCATGGCTAACAGCCGTCATATAGACCGCTAGGGGTGAATCCGTGGAAAAAGGACCAAGAAGCCCACTAAGCTCCGAGTGATAAAAAAGACAAGGAACGAGACCCAACCAGGGAGAGTGACCCATAAAATAAGCCTCAAAACTGACCAAGATGGCCCAATAAGCTGTGAACCACTCGAGACATCATAAAAAATAAATAAGGAGATGACCCAACTCATTGGTCATAAAACGGGTGTCAACAGATGCCCCTCCTTAACATCCTCTTTGCAGGGGAACGAGCGGAGGTGAAGCGAATAGGGAAATGGAACATGGAGATGAAGCGAAAATGTAGTGGAGTGGACTGAAAAGAGGGCGTTAAGGTAAATGACACCCATCCTTAATCAACGAGCGATAGGAATCTTCCAAAAAACTTCGAACCAATCACAAGGAACGGTAAAATCGAATGACGCATGCCTGTAAGAACTAACAACTAAGGAAAAAAAAATACGACCAACCTCCTCACTAGATTGCACAACTGATAGGCAGTCGGAGCAAGTGGAAAAAGTAAAGAGACGAGCAACTAAACTCCAGACAGGAATCCTCAGCTAACCAGAACAAGTAAAATGGACCGAAGGAAACCTTCCAACTCAGAGTGGAATGATTCTCCTTATCCAAGACCATGGATACATAGTTATCCACTATTACAGAGACATTTTGGATGAATGAAGGCACATGAATGCTCAAAGATGTGCATGATGCATGCTGGGCTAAAGAAAAAGAAACCATCAAAACAAATGCAAAGAAAGCATACAAATAAGAAGATACTCGAGAATAGTATTGCTAGACCAGACAAATTAAGGTCAGGACACTATCTGCAACCACGGCGTGCAAGATATAACCATCATCCCCCAACTTTTTTAACCTAACAGTCTATCCAACAATTAAACATGTGCACCTAGATCATCATCATTTTTGGTAAAGGGGAACATCAGATCCCAGAACACATGAATGAACAGTCAGTTCTCGAGGAAATATATCATATATACCATATAGTAATGCAACAGAGAGCTGGGATAGAGAGCCATACCTGACTTACCTGCCTGGCGAGAACAAAATGTCTGCTCTTTTGGAGGGGAGCTACAAATTGTCTTAACTAATGCAACATAAAACAAAAACAAAATTAAACAATAAAAAACAAATTTAGATAAAAAACACACTCCCATCTTACTCTTTCCACCCAATTTTACTTGTATGTTCAATGAAATTTAGATCTCTAGGAAGGTATGAGAAAATATGGATAACATCTGCAATGAAACAGAGAAGGAAAAAAGTGCGTTAGTGAGAAATATAAGGGGAATTCATAGACATCATTCAAATACGTAACAGAGTATGAATCACAAGCTTTGAATCCTACATAACCCCTGTTGCACAAGTATAAATAAGCAACATAATATGTATGGCATTAGAACCATGATCTCCGATGTTCAGGTGATGGATATGGCTACTGGGCTGTGTCAGCCCAGGTCCAGATACCAAGGGTAGCCCTTCCCGGCTGGCACCTACCAGTGAATGATGAGGCCTCCACACTAGTTTTGTGGGTGTCACGCATTGGGGCCGTAGGGATGGCATTAGAGCCTTATGTAACATACGAAGCAAAGCAGTTTCAATTGTAAAGACATCCGGAGTTAGAATAAAGAGCCAAAACAAACTACAAAGATGTAAACAGCAAACCTGGTTCAGAAGGGGAAAAAATAGAAGGAAGATACATATGTTATACTACTTCTATAATGTGGTTGCTATTTAATTATTCTAGATATGGTGATGCTGCTGAAAGCAGATCGCTTTGCGATCCCTGAACCAGCAAATAAGGATGAACAAGTATCCAGTTGCATGCCTCAGCATTAAGGCAAAACCCCTGTGGGGGAATTGCTTTCTTGTACAAGTAAAACATGTAGATAGTAAAAACAAATTCCTAAATGGTCAGAAGTGAAAAACAGCCTGGCAAAGAGAAATATGAATGATGTTTTTGCAAGTCGAGGGCTCCTTCCCCTTCTTCAAACTCCGATTCATACTTTTTGTGCTAGACAATGAATGTGGTTCTGTTGACAGTCAGAGGCTCTACCCTGACTTGACCATCGATTTCTCACCTTGCCACTGGATCTATAATGACCGGCAAGTCGGAACATGTACATAACCACGCTGAGCGCCGGGCCCAGGCCGAGAAACGTGGGCAAGCACTCCCATAATGTGCCGATCACTAGTGCATCCACGGCCGCAGGTGAATTTGCATTAATTGTGCCACAGTCAAGCGTTTCTGTCCAATCGCTCTGATGAGAATCAATTCTATAAAGGAGATGAGGATTACGATACAGGAGGAAAAGGAGCTTTCAACCACATTGAGATGGCAGTGAGATCTGGGAAAGCAATCCTTATACGTGTGCGTATTTTTCCATTGTTCTTGTTATTATTATTGTAAATTTAATCATATTGAATGGCAAAATGCATAAAACTTAAACCTTTCTCTACAAATATAAGATTATTGTGTTCTTTGGCCACTATTTCTCTCCAAGATCTCTTCAACATGTCTTCTTATCAGCCTTCCAAGATGATGCCAAGATCCAATATGGCATTCCTTAGGTGATACATGATGACACCATGATACATACAAATAAACAAACAGTCCAGTTGGCCTTTTATTGGGAACCTGCAATCACTGAATTCCACATGATGACATTCTGCAGGGCCATGGTTTGGAAAAACACACAAGCTGTCATGACCTTCAGCCCAGTGCTGTTACAACTAGAATACATGGTGATAAGAACATTTCCCACATAGACAAGGGTGCCCAAGGATATCTTGCAGGTGAAAGCATGCACTTGCTGGCCACAAACAACATTCTTAAATGTAGTGCAAGTATCAATGATGCTACTAAAGGCAAACTCATTCTGAAGGTGGTGGAAGAACATGGAAGAGAAGAGACAGAGACAAGGATTGTGAAATTTGATTGGGTCTTGGGATAAGGCAGGCCAACAGAATATTTCTAAAGAAAATTCAGCAGAGCCTCCCCTTAGTCGGGAGCATCCCAAAACAATAGGGGAGCACGTCCACACCTTGAGGAGGGATGATCCCTAAAAAATAGGGCCGTAGGTGATACACCTAGGCCAAATGGACAATAGGGAATGTCAATTCTAAGGGCCAGCCTACTAAGGAACCTCCTCGAAGCCATTAAAACCAAATGAAGAGGGCCTCATCACCCTACTAAGGCTCCGCCACGGGACCACCGACTCAGGTCGATCCACGGTGAAGAAGAAGACAAGGGGGGAAGCCCTCTACTACGAAACCCTCACCGCCCACGAGGAAGAAAGAGATGGACGGCGCCACCCACCGCCTCCACCGTATTTGATGAAGAGAGTAAATGGGTGGAAGGAGACTCATAGACCGGAGGGGAAGCCCTCACCGTCAGGAAGAGAAGGTGATCGCCACCAAGAAGAAATCTTTGCCGCCGCCCGAGAGAAGATTGGGAGGATGAAAAAGGCATGAAAGGTTAAAAAAACACTACGATAGGGTTTAAGAAGAGACAAAGGGGGAAGGCGAGTCGGTACCGGCATCACTGACTCACCGCTCCACCCTTTCGAGCCATCCACCGAATCAAATGCGTGACCTCGCCACCAAATCAAAGAGCCGAAGCGTGACACCGACTCAAGGTCTATCGCTGCCACCGATTCAAACGGACAACGCCCGTCACCGATTCGAGGCGCTACCTGCTAACGGGACCCCACCGACTCAACAGTTGCATGCATCACCAAATCACCATTCCAAATGAAGTGGGCCCCACGCCAAAGCCCGATGAAACAAGCACATCCACAGACCCCGCTACACTCGTCCCTCACTAGCGACGTCCATGGCAAGGGGGCATTTGTTGACATCCAAAATATGACTGGGTATTGATTGTATGCCCGAAGGAGTCAACTAAAGGTCAAAGACGGGTCCACTCGGACTGCTGAAGCCTCAGGCCACCTCATGAGAAGTCCCTGGGACTCTACCTTTCATTAGCTCAGAGTAAAAATCTACCATAGCTCACTAACGCCGGATAACGGTCAGAGCCAATGAACCAGCAATGAAGCAATCATGTCGAATATATCTCCACACCGCATCCAGCAAGGACGAGAATGTACCAGGTGTTCTGCCACCTGATAAAGAAGCCCTCCCAAGATGAAGAAATGCCCCTGGTTCCTCAAAATGGGGAGCCGAAGGCTAAATCAACAAAAAACCCAGATGACCTGATCAAGGCGCCCGGAATGTCGAAGTGGTCTGTGAGGGACCGAAAAGTTATCCCGTAGGGATGAAAACTTTCATATTAATTACACACTCAATGAAGACGCTTCATACCAGTGTAAAGTAGGCCCGAAAGCACGATATCTGGTGCCGAAGGCCATATCAGTGAAAAACCTGAGAAGTCTGCTAAACACACTCGAAATGTCAGACCAGTCCGTAAGTGGCCATAAAGACGTCCAGTCTGGGAGAAAATACTTCGAGGGATAGACCACTCAATGAAGAAGTCCCACGTGGCTCTAAAGCAAGCCTGACAACACAATTCATAGTGCCGAAGGCAAAATTAGGGCAAAACCTGAGAAAATTAGCACGGGTCTGACACGTGTCGAAAATCACCAGAAACCCAAAAACAGGGCTTCAAAGTACATTCTGGGGCCATTGAATCAACCCAAGGGCCACCCTGGACCACAAGCTCTCACTGGATCAGTTTCGGGGACAAACATGGAAATTACAAGAATGCCTCTGGTGAGTCGACGCCCTCTCTCTCGCCTTAGTGAATCGGCGCGCACTCCTCGAGTCAGCGCCCTCCACTCTTGCCTAATGGTTCGACGCAAAGACTCCGCGAATGGTGGAGCCGTGGTTCGGCGGAGATATGCCCATCCCCTCGCCCGGTCGATTCCCCTCCCCCTCCGGCTCCTGCCCCAGTTGCCCCGGCCGTTTCTATGGATCCAGCCCTCGCCGCCTTCATGGCCAGAGTCACATCATCACTCGAGGGCATGGAGGCACAGATAGCGGAGCTCCGACGCGACCGCAATGCCTCGGCTTCGGCGCTCACTGGGAACGTCCCGGTCACCCCCCCATCTGCAGTCATCCATCAGCCCCCAGCGCCTGTCCAGCCCCTGCCCCGGTTGGCTGCCGATCAACTTCCCCCACTACTGCCTCCGCCAGTAGACTTCACCCCCGCTCACAGGTCGGCGGTATTACGCAGTGGCGCCCCCATCTCATCAGCGGACATTAGCGCCACAATCAACCGCTTCGCCGCACTGGACGACGACTCAGACGAGGAGGATAGAAAGGTACACCAACATCTCCACAATTCTCACGCTGTGCAATCACCGCGCCTCGTCCCACCTGCAACGACAGCGATACTTCCAGACGCCCTCGTCCCAGCGCCAACGGGCTCAGACCGGGACAATGCGCAGGTGCTTTCTACTCTATTAAATAACCTCCACAAGAAGGAGGTTAAGTATAGGAATCTCAAAGAGCTGAAAGAGGCATTGGACGACTGGTGGCAATTCGCCATCGATCACAACTGGCCGGGGAGCCACCTCACATCCCTCCGCCAATACATAGACCTCTTGCTGCAGAAGCTCCCGTCCCCTCCATGGAGCATGAGCATCGCAGACATTTCTGAATACCACCGCCTGTTCCTCAAACAGGTGCACTCAGGCAAATACGATATGTTTGCACGCAATGCGCATCTCGACTTACACCTGCTGCTGGAGATCCGCCCCACGCCGGCCGCAGCGGCTCCCTCTTCCACGACTCAGTCTAACGGTCGATCGAGGAGGACGAGTCCGTCGACTAAGGAGCCCGGGTCGACGAATACTCGGTCGACGAACGCCCCCACTGGAAAGTTCCCCAAAGGCAGCTGCGCCAATCATCCAGAGTCTACAACTCACACGACGGCGCAATGCAAGAAGCAAGCCACCCAGACATAGGGGCTGGCGCCATCGTCGACTCTCCCCATCGACGCCACGGCGCGATCGCTTCTGTTGTCAGCATCCACCACTCATGCACGGCGCAATGTACATGAGAAAGTGCTGCCGCCCGTCCCTCTCTCAACTATTCCTTCATCACACCCCAGCCACTCCCCTCCCACAGTGCCAGCCGTACGCTCCGCTACCCACCAACATCACTGGCTGTCCACCATCGCGCTCATGCGACAACAGCCTGGAGCGAATCAAACGGAGCTCGACGAGATACAGGCGCACATCACCGACGGTATCTCTCTCCCCATGCTTTCCACACCGCCCCCAATTTCATACGACAATACTCCGACAGTAGCACAACACGCCCCGGCAGTACGCGCTCGATTGCACGAGTACATGCAATTCGGCGCTGTCGTCGAACTCTCTGCTGACTCATCGATCGTCGATGAGGACCTACGGATTCAGCCGCTCCACGTCATTATCAAGGAAGGCAAGAAACCACGTCTAGTGATCGACTTATCGCGCAACCTTAACGATCATCTAGAATACGAGTATTTCCACTACAGCTCTGTAGACGACGCGGTCGAGGCCTCCCATCCTGGATGCTGGTATGGTAAGCTGGATCTGTCTAACTGCTTTCTTTCCTTCCCGCTTCACCCATCTGTACGACGGTACTTCTGCTTCCGCTTCGAGGGTCGCCTCTACCAATTCACGCATATGCCATTCGGCCTCAGCATCGCCCCTCGCGTATGCACACAGCTGTTATCAGTCGTCAATTTCGCCCTCGCGCAGCAAGGAATTACTGACGTCCGATATCTCGACGATTTCTTCCTCATCGGTAAATCCTCTGCCGAAATGTCGCAGCAGCTAGCTATCGCTCAAACAGTCATTCAACAGTTTGGGCTGATAGTCAATCCAGACAAGACGGAAGGACCGTCTCAGTCTTTGTCTTTCCTCGGTGTGCAGATTGACTCAGTCGCACAAACAGTATCGTGCACGCCTGCTCGCGTGGAGGAGCTGAATGCTATACTCTCCTCCCTATTGCGCCAGCGGGTAATTCAACGGAAGCATGCCGAGTCACTTATCGGCAAGCTCTCCTTCGCAGCTCAGGTGCTCCCCGGTGCCCGCCCCTTCATGCGGCGGATGCTCGACACTCTACACAGCTGCAAATCCAGACGACGCACCGCCCCTATTCGCATCGACCCCGGCTTTCGAGCGGACGTGCGCTTTTGGAGCGAGCAGCTCATGCACTGGAACGGCAGACAACAGTGGCGCTCATCGCGAGCCTCGCCATATGTCTTCGCCTCAGACGCCAGCCTCAATGGTTTTGGCTTCTATCTCGAGTCCACACCGACGCCACGCAGCAAGGTCGACTCTACAGCGTCGTGGTCCCAACATCTTCGGATAGGGGCCGCATTCAGCGGAACATATTCTCCTGAACACGCTCACCTCCACCATTCGCATACACAGATCGCATGGTGTGAACTTCTGGCAGTTGTCGCATGCGCATCAACATACGCCCCCTTGCTGACGGGACAGTCACTGCTCTTCTACGTCGATAACAGCACCGACGTACACATCATCAATCGACAAGCAACCCGGAGTAAAGCGCTCGCAGGCCTTCTTCGTCAGCTCTACAGCATCGCTCTCCGCAACAACATCTCCATTCACGCCAAGCATCGGCCCGGAATCGACAACACATTAGCCGACTTCCTCAGCCGCCCCGAGCTGCACAAACATCAACACGTCGACCAATGGGCCGCCCTGCACCCCTCTGACCGTACCCGCCTGTCCTGTGTTTCCCTCGTGTCCAGCAAGCTCTATGTGAGATCGTCGACCACTTCGCTGGCTACTCCCTCCGACTCAATACACGCCTGGCGTATGAGTCCCGTCAACGCACCTTCCGGTCCATCTGCGCCTCCATGCGCATAGACCCCACAGCACCCCTAACCGAGCTCCAGCTGTGCGGCGTCTGCATCCTCTACTCTCACACTCATCGCATCACCGGCCTCGCCGGATTCCTCTCTGCCATCAGCCACCACGCCATGTGCGCGGGCCTCCCAGACCTCCCTCGTGGTCGGACATTCGATCGAGTCAAATCTGGTCTCCTCAACTTTTATGGGAACGACAACTTCAGCCGTCCCGCTCGTGCCTTCACGCTCCACGACCTACGCGCTATCCGCCCTCACATCGACCTCAACACCTTCGCCGACGCCCGCGACTGGTGTGCCGCTCTCTTCGCCTTCTTCGGCCTTCTCCGCATCAAAGAGTATACTTGCTCCGGTCTAGTGCAAAAGCAGGTCGCTCTACACTCATGGGGTATCAACCTCGCTATTCCCTTCTCTAAGACCTCTCTCATCCCTACAACCGTTGCGATTATCCGTCGCGACGACACGCTCTGCCCTGTCGCAGCCTACCGCGCTTACGCCAAGCACTTACCTGCTCGCCTTCGTAGGCCGACAGTTCCATTCTTCCTCCACGACACTTCGTCTACCACCCCCCTCACCGACTCCACCTTCCTCCGTCATATCCGTCGGTGGGTCAGAGACCACCTCCACCAGGACCCCGACGACTTCTCAGGCCACTCCTTTCGGCGTGGAGGCACGACTGCTCTACAGATAGCTGGTGTGCCAGAGTCAACAATTGCCAACCATGGCCGCTGGAAGTCTCTGGCGTATCGCGCATACTTCGACATCCAGCATAACCTTCACCTCCGCCTCGCCGCTACTGCTCAGCTGAGTCTCTTCGACAATCCTCCATCGGAGCCGTCACTCTAGCCAGCAGAGGCGTTTCTCACTCCGTCTCCTCCTTCATCCTTTCCTTTCTTCCTTTCCTTTGGCCGCTCAACTCCTTCGTTCCTCTCGTTTGGTGGTTGCTCTGCCGGCGGTGGTCGGTCCGTACCGATCACTCCTCGCGCCAGAGCTGCCATCAGAGTTGTTCTGCCAAATTCCTTGTGTTCTATGTTCTGTGACATGCCTGTGCATTCATCTCCTTCATCACCCTCGGACTCGCAGAGGAGCAGCACGCAGAGGCGCTATGAGAAATATAATTTCTCTGAAGGAGAAATGAGTTTCTCTGCGGTTCGTAGCGCGCGAATCAGAGAGAGGTGGCCGACCGCCGTACACGGCATCTTCCCATCTCACTTGCCTATCTCAGCGCAGATCTCCCTCGTCGAGTATCACTTCATTCCTCATCTGCTCCTGCGTCCTCATCGCTTCACTCCTGCGCGTTCATCAACAGCAGTCCAGAGTACAGCCGAGGCACGCTGCAGATCGTTTGTTTGTTCACCCGCCCTTGTGTTGTTTTGTGATTGTCATCTACTTGCTTCGTGTACGTTCTTCAAGTGCAATACAACACCCAGCCCTGGTGGTTGCTCTGCCGGCGGTGGTCGGTCCGTACCGATCACTCCTCGCGCCAGAGCTGCCATCAGAGTTGTTCTGC